>WOXC01004391.1:0-173073 GCA_011680675.1 Gymnobelideus leadbeateri
GATGACCTCTTGCCTTGAAAGAGTCATGGGCAATTTTTCCTCTGCCAATTCTAGTTCTAATACTGGATTGGATGAAGTTAATGGTTTCTGATCCTCTTCTTTTGGCTGTACCTTGTAGCCACATCTTTCAAAGTATGCCTCCTCTTCTTTTTTGGCAAGTTCACTACGTTTGAAATATCTTTTACTTTCCCCCAACAGCTTCTTGTCCTCCAACAGCTTCCGCTTCCGAGAGATCTCAGATTTGAGGATATCCATGGCCCAGCTGCAAACTTGGCTCCTCCACACCAAAGGGGCTTAGTCCTGAGAGCCTCCAAGACCCTGCTGGAAGACCTCAAAAAACCCAAATGCAGTGCTGGGCTAAGAAACACTGTCAACCGACCTTTTAAAGCTAAGTTTTTTCTCAGGCCAATCAACACCAGCCAAGTCTTATCTGTCCATGATCTCCAGGCTCCCAGCCAGCACAAACCTGCACGCTCAACTGCCAGGTCCCTGAAATCTTCTTCCTCGACTTTAGATGACTTTACAGAAACTCCAGTTTTGTTGGCTCTGCTTGGAGATGTACTTCAGATCCTTTGCCTAAAGTGTTACTGTTGTCACTGTTCTATGGCCCTCTCCCAAACATGAAGGACAGGATGGGGTCTTATATACAGAAGGTTGTGGGAGGAATCTAGGGCTGGTCTAGAGGAGGAGTTGGGGGAGGGTCTTCAGGAGGAGTTAATGAGGTCAATGAGTGATTAAGGGTGTGAAGTTGCTGGAGGCCACCTGGAGACCACAAACAATGGTGGGCTAGGCCAGTTCAAGGGTGGGTTGACATTTTGAGAGGCTCCAGGGTGGGTTGACACTTTGCTAGGCTAGAGGGTGGGAAGTCTAGCAACTGAGGCTTGGGCTCAGTCACAATGTAAGGCTTATGGCCTCATGCAAATGTCTCATCAAATGAGACAATTTAATCAAGAGTCTAAGGGGGCTTCCCAGAGCCTGTACCTCAAGGACTCAAGGAGAGATTGAGGGGCCTCCCAGAGCCCATACCTCATCAATTAGCCTTACTCTCTTCTCCAGAGTCATCTGAGTCCAGGAGCAAGACATAAGACAAATGGAGAACCCCGAAGATACAGTGGGAAGACCTTGACCTTTTAAAGCTAAGTTTTTTCCCAGCTCTCAATTGGTCTGAGGCAACTTCCATTCAGGGATTTAAAGCTAGGTGATAATCAAGGAATAATATGGCCTAAATATGGGCCTTCTGTCCTTATGTTCCATTCTTCAGAAAGTGTGTACATGTCCCTGTTCTTCAAAATAACCAAACAGGACTGAGAACTTGAGGTCAGGCTGAGCACAAAACAGCCTCCTAGCTGTCTGACCTAATGGGACCTGAGAGATCAGGCCCTGACACCCCCCCCCCCACACACACACAGACAGACCACACAAAACAATAACAACCACCACAAAAATTAGCCTTACTCTCTTCTCCAGAGTCATCTGAGTCCAGTATTAAGACATAAAACAAATAGAGAACCCTGAAGATGCAGTGGGGAGACCTTGACTTTTAAAGCTTAGGTTTTTCTCAGGTCTTAATTGGTAGCAGTAAAATAAATTAAAAAAAACTTTTTTTAAAGTTCCAGAAATTTATTTAAGATAGTAAGTAAAACAAATGTGTATTTTTCTATCTTTGTAAACCAAGGAAAAAACAAAACTGTTCTCCAGTACAGTAAGAAAACTTAAGAAAGCAGTGACAGCATTTATACCCCCTTATACCTTCTTTCCAAAAGCAACCCCAGATATGTGTATGATTGTTGATCTTGACATCCTCCTCATACTTGGAGCAGGTAATAGCTCGATCTTGTCCCTTGATGACTGTTCCATGACTTGAATATTCCACATAGTCCTCTGTTTGAGCCAACAGTAACTCAGAGGGGGGAACATCCAGGTGTTCTTGACCTCCATATTTCTCTAGGATGCTTTCTTTCTGTTGTTCTTTGAAATCTTCTTTTTTTTTTAAGTAATAACATCTTGATTTTTGAAAAACAAATCAAAGTCATATTCATATGAACATTTACATTACAAAGTATGGGGAGAGAAGGGAAATGGGAACCTCTACTGTCCCACCAAACAAGGCCAGGATGCTCTCTGGCCCTTGGACAACCACTTAGGATAAACCACAAATAAAACGTCCTTTGGGCTGAGATACATTGCTCTCTTCTGTGAGGGCAAGTCAAAGGGAGGGGAACTGGGACCACATAATGGCGAGGATTTTTGGCAGGTCTCCTCAAGTCACTATAGATGTTGCTGCACTGTTAATAAAAATATATGCTTCTCTTTAAAGCATAAAAAAAAAAAATTCAGAGGTGAAGCTGCTGAAGTGTCTGGGTGACCACCTGACCACACTGAGCCATGTGCAGGCAGACCCCCAGCCTGGGCTGGGCGAGTACCTGTTTGAGAGGCTGAGCCTGAAGCAGGACTAGGGGAGCAGCCCAGGCAGACAGCCCCAGGGCCCAACCAAGACAGCCCTCAATAAAGCTTGCTGCTCTCAAAAAAAAAAAATTTAAAAAAAAAATCAAAACATGATTTAACAATCAAGAGTCTGCTGTCACATTTGATGAAAGAACCAAACAGAGTTCTCTAAATAAACAAAAAAATTAATTTGGTAGAAAATGGCTGCTCCCAAAACTTGATTCTTTCTCCTTCATTCCTGGTAGCAGTTTCCCAAAAGGCCACAGGTCTTAAGTTTCTTATTGTTTTATTGCTCCAAAGAGAAGAGTTGTCATAGTGCCTGGTACTCCACACATTTTGATGGGTCTGTTGAGAAGTGCTTCTGACAAATAGTCATTAATCTTTTCAAACCCTGAATATATTTTCTTTGTGTCTCATCATTTAGAACATGCGCAACATGCTTAGAAAAAATCTTTTCTCGACCAGTTCTGGCATGGATACCAACCATAGTGACTCCAATAGGCCAAGGAGCATTTCCGATGGCCATCTGAAGATAAGCATCATTGGCCTTCACATACTCTCTCTGCAACATGAATTTAATGATGTCTGTTATTGATTCTTTAATGTCGGCAGGAAGAGTCCTTTTCCCCAGTTTTCTGAAAAGTGGTCTCAAATATGATTCCGTCTGCTTTTGAGTGGCACTGTTCAGTTTGCCCTGCACACTGCGTTTTACATGATCTTCTCTAGTGTTGAGTTCTTTAGCCCAAACTCCAAGAAGAAACTTAAGAAATTTGGTTATGATGTCCATGTCTTTATGATCATCCCCCTTTCCTAAGGACTCTCCCAAAGCCTCTAATTCTTCAATACTGGTGTTTTCTTCATGGACTTTCAGATCATTCTGTGTGTCCTCTTCTCCAGGTTCTTGACCACCAACCATTTCATTAAGGTATTGCTGATCAATCTTATCCAAAGCTGCCTTCAAGTCATTCCTCAAACCCTTGTTAACCTCTGGTGTGAGAATCTCAATCTTTCTTAAACGCTGAAATGTATCATAATCTGTTTCTCCAAACAATCTAACTGGTTCTCCCCTTTCTCTCAATCCCCTGATGACCTCTTGCCTTGAAAGAGTCATGGGCAATTTTTCCTCTGCCAATTCTAGTTCTAATACTGGATTGGATGAAGTTAATGGTTTCTGATCCTCTTCTTTTGGCTGTACCTTGTAGCCACATCTTTCAAAGTATGCCTCCTCTTCTTTTTTGGCAAGTTCACTACGTTTGAAATATCTTTTACTTTCCCCCAACAGCTTCTTGTCCTCCAACAGCTTCCGCTTCCGAGAGATCTCAGATTTGAGGATATCCATGGCCCAGCTGCAAACTTGGCTCCTCCACACCAAAGGGGCTTAGTCCTGAGAGCCTCCAAGACCCTGCTGGAAGACCTCAAAAAACCCAAATGCAGTGCTGGGCTAAGAAACACTGTCAACCGACCTTTTAAAGCTAAGTTTTTTCTCAGGCCAATCAACCCCAGCCAAGTCTTATCTGTCCATGATCTCCAGGCTCCCAGCCAGCACAAACCTGCACGCTCAACTGCCAGGTCCCTGAAATCTTCTTCCTCGACTTTAGATGACTTGTACAGAAACTCCAGTTTTGTTGGCTCTGCTTGGAGATGTACTTCAGATCCTTTGCCTAAAGTGTTACTGTTGTCACTGTTCTATGGCCCTCTCCCAAACATGAAGGACAGGATGGGGTCTTATATACAGAAGGTTGTGGGAGGAATCTAGGGCTGGTCTAGAGGAGGAGTTGGGGGAGGGTCTTCAGGAGGAGTTAATGAGGTCAATGAGTGATTAAGGGTGTGAAGTTGCTGGAGGCCACCTGGAGACCACAAACAATGGTGGGCTAGGCCAGTTCAAGGGTGGGTTGACATTTTGAGAGGCTCCAGGGTGGGTTGACACTTTGCTAGGCTAGAGGGTGGGAAGTCTAGCAACTGAGGCTTGGGCTCAGTCACAATGTAAGGCTTATGGCCTCATGCAAATGTCTCATCAAATGAGACAATTTAATCAAGAGTCTAAGGGGGCTTCCCAGAGCCTGTACCTCAAGGACTCAAGGAGAGATTGAGGGGCCTCCCTGAGCCCATACCTCATCAATTAGCCTTACTCTCTTCTCCAGAGTCATCTGAGTCCAGGAGCAAGACATAAGACAAATGGAGATCTCTGCAGATTTAGTGGGAAGACCTTGACTTTTTAAAGCTAAGTTTTTTCTCGGGTCTCAATTGGTCTGAGGCAACTTCCATTCAGGGATTTAAAGCTAGGTGATAATCAAGGAATAATATGGCCTAAATATGGGCCTTCTGTCCTCATGTTCCATTCTTCAGAAAGTGTGTACATGTCCCTGTTCTTCAAAATAACCAAACAGGACTGAGAACTTGAGGTCAGGCTGAGCACAAAACAGCCTCCTAGCTGTCTGACCTAATGGGACCTGAGAGATCAGGCCCTGACACCCCCCCCCCCCCCCACCACACACACACACAGACAGACCACACAAAACAATAACAACCACCACAAAAAACTTAACTTCCAAGGTGCTAGGGAAAGAGAGAGGCTTACATACCTTCCATTCCCAGCTGGAGAAAAACTTGAGATTAGCAGTGTTTCTGGCATTAGGAAACCATAAAAATGAAGAGGTTACCCATAAAGAGGGTTAGGGCTGCTCTAGAGACCCCAAAATACCAAGACACCTGGTCCTGCCCAATCAATTCAACTGAAGTCTTCTCTCAGCCAAAGAAAAGTAAAATTTATTAAAGTGTGCTTGTATTAGACACAGACTAAGCCTGTGCCAGGTCTTTCTTTGGAGCTCTCACTATTCTATGGTGCTCAACCACATGCCATTCTGTGTCACTCTCACTGTTCTATGGCACTCTCCCAAACATGAAGACATGCTGGGGTCTTATATGCAGAAGGTTGTAGGAAGGGATTTAGGGATGGTCTAGAGGATGAGTTTGGGGAGAGTCTTCAGGTGGAGTTAATGAGGTCAATAATTAAGGGTGGGAAGTTGGTGGAGCCCACCTGGAGACCACAAACAATGGTGGACTAGGCCAGTTCAGGGGTGGACACTTTGATAGGCTCAAGGGTGGGAAGTCTAGTAAAGGATGGTGTTTCCACAGAGGCTTAGCCATAAGCCTTTGTCCTCGTGAAAATGCCTTACCAAATGACACAATTTATTCAAGAGTCAAGGGAGGTTCCCAGAGCCTGTACCTCAAGGACTCAAGAAGAGCTTGAGGGGACTCCCAGAGCCCATACCTCATCAGTTAGCCTTACTCTCTTCTCCAGAGTCATCTGAGTCCAGTATTAAGACATAAAACAACTAGAGAACCCTGAAGATGCAGTGGGGAGACCTTGACCTTTTAAAGCTTAGGTTTTTCTCAGGTCTTAATTGGTAGCAGTAAAATAAATTAAAAAAAACTTTTTTAAAGTTCCAGAAATTTATTTAAGATAGTAAGTAAAACAAATGTGTATTTTTCTATCTTTGTAAACCAAGGACAAAACAAAACTGTTCTCCAGTACAGTAGGAAAACTTAAGAAAGCAGTGACAGCATTTATACCCCCTTATACCTTCTTTCCAAAAGCAACCCCAGATATGTGTATGATTGTTGATCTTGACATCCTCCTCATACTTGGAGCAGGTAATAGCTCGATCTTGTCCCTTGATGACTGTTCCATGACTTGAATATTCCACATAGTCCTCTGTTTGAGCCAACAGTAACTCAGAGGGGGGAACATCCAGGTGTTCTTGACCTCCATATTTCTCTAGGATGCTTTCTTTCTGTTGTTCTTTGAAATCTTCTTTTTTTTTTAAGTAATAACATCTTGATTTTTGAAAAACAAATCAAAGTCATATTCATATGAACATTTACATTACAAAGTATGGGGAGAGAAGGGAAATGGGAACCTCTACTGTCCCACCAAACAAGGCCAGGATGCTCTCTGGCCCTTGGACAACCACTTAGGATAAACCACAAATAAAACGTCCTTTGGGCTGAGATACATTGCTCTCTTCTGTGAGGGCAAGTCAAAGGGAGGGGAACTGGGACCACATAATGGCGAGGATTTTTGGCAGGTCTCCTCAAGTCACTATAGATGTTGCTGCACTGTTAATAAAAATATATGCTTCTCTTTAAAGCATAAAAAAAAAAAATTCAGAGGTGAAGCTGCTGAAGTGTCTGGGTGACCACCTGACCACACTGAGCCATGTGCAGGCAGACCCCCAGCCTGGGCTGGGCGAGTACCTGTTTGAGAGGCTGAGCCTGAAGCAGGACTAGGGGAGCAGCCCAGGCAGACAGCCCCAGGGCCCAACCAAGACAGCCCTCAATAAAGCTTGCTGCTCTCAAAAAAAAAAAATTTAAAAAAAAAATCAAAACATGATTTAACAATCAAGAGTCTGCTGTCACATTTGATGAAAGAACCAAACAGAGTTCTCTAAATAAACAAAAAAATTAATTTGGTAGAAAATGGCTGCTCCCAAAACTTGATTCTTTCTCCTTCATTCCTGGTAGCAGTTTCCCAAAAGGCCACAGGTCTTAAGTTTCTTATTGTTTTATTGCTCCAAAGAGAAGAGTTGTCATAGTGCCTGGTACTCCACACATTTTGATGGGTCTGTTGAGAAGTGCTTCTGACAAATAGTCATTAATCTTTTCAAACCCTGAATATATTTTCTTTGTGTCTCATCATTTAGAACATGCGCAACATGCTTAGAAAAAATCTTTTCTCGACCAGTTCTGGCATGGATACCAACCATAGTGACTCCAATAGGCCAAGGAGCATTTCCGATGGCCATCTGAAGATAAGCATCATTGGCCTTCACATACTCTCTCTGCAACATGAATTTAATGATGTCTGTTATTGATTCTTTAATGTCGGCAGGAAGAGTCCTTTTCCCCAGTTTTCTGAAAAGTGGTCTCAAATATGATTCCGTCTGCTTTTGAGTGGCACTGTTCAGTTTGCCCTGCACACTGCGTTTTACATGATCTTCTCTAGTGTTGAGTTCTTTAGCCCAAACTCCAAGAAGAAACTTAAGAAATTTGGTTATGATGTCCATGTCTTTATGATCATCCCCCTTTCCTAAGGACTCTCCCAAAGCCTCTAATTCTTCAATACTGGTGTTTTCTTCATGGACTTTCAGATCATTCTGTGTGTCCTCTTCTCCAGGTTCTTGACCACCAACCATTTCATTAAGGTATTGCTGATCAATCTTATCCAAAGCTGCCTTCAAGTCATTCCTCAAACCCTTGTTAACCTCTGGTGTGAGAATCTCAATCTTTCTTAAACGCTGAAATGTATCATAATCTGTTTCTCCAAACAATCTAACTGGTTCTCCCCTTTCTCTCAATCCCCTGATGACCTCTTGCCTTGAAAGAGTCATGGGCAATTTTTCCTCTGCCAATTCTAGTTCTAATACTGGATTGGATGAAGTTAATGGTTTCTGATCCTCTTCTTTTGGCTGTACCTTGTAGCCACATCTTTCAAAGTATGCCTCCTCTTCTTTTTTGGCAAGTTCACTACGTTTGAAATATCTTTTACTTTCCCCCAACAGCTTCTTGTCCTCCAACAGCTTCCGCTTCCGAGAGATCTCAGATTTGAGGATATCCATGGCCCAGCTGCAAACTTGGCTCCTCCACACCAAAGGGGCTTAGTCCTGAGAGCCTCCAAGACCCTGCTGGAAGACCTCAAAAAACCCAAATGCAGTGCTGGGCTAAGAAACACTGTCAACCGACCTTTTAAAGCTAAGTTTTTTCTCAGGCCAATCAACCCCAGCCAAGTCTTATCTGTCCATGATCTCCAGGCTCCCAGCCAGCACAAACCTGCACGCTCAACTGCCAGGTCCCTGAAATCTTCTTCCTCGACTTTAGATGACTTTACAGAAACTCCAGTTTTGTTGGCTCTGCTTGGAGATGTACTTCAGATCCTTTGCCTAAAGTGTTACTGTTGTCACTGTTCTATGGCCCTCTCCCAAACATGAAGGACAGGATGGGGTCTTATATACAGAAGGTTGTGGGAGGAATCTAGGGCTGGTCTAGAGGAGGAGTTGGGGGAGGGTCTTCAGGAGGAGTTAATGAGGTCAATGAGTGATTAAGGGTGTGAAGTTGCTGGAGGCCACCTGGAGACCACAAACAATGGTGGGCTAGGCCAGTTCAAGGGTGGGTTGACATTTTGAGAGGCTCCAGGGTGGGTTGACACTTTGCTAGGCTAGAGGGTGGGAAGTCTAGCAACTGAGGCTTGGGCTCAGTCACAATGTAAGGCTTATGGCCTCATGCAAATGTCTCATCAAATGAGACAATTTAATCAAGAGTCTAAGGGGGCTTCCCAGAGCCTGTACCTCAAGGACTCAAGGAGAGATTGAGGGGCCTCCCTGAGCCCATACCTCATCAATTAGCCTTACTCTCTTCTCCAGAGTCATCTGAGTCCAGGAGCAAGACATAAGACAAATGGAGATCTCTGCAGATTTAGTGGGAAGACCTTGACTTTTTAAAGCTAAGTTTTTTCTCGGGTCTCAATTGGTCTGAGGCAACTTCCATTCAGGGATTTAAAGCTAGGTGATAATCAAGGAATAATATGGCCTAAATATGGGCCTTCTGTCCTTATGTTCCATTCTTCAGAAAGTGTGTACATGTCCCTGTTCTTCAAAATAACCAAACAGGACTGAGAACTTGAGGTCAGGCTGAGCACAAAACAGCCTCCTAGCTGTCTGACCTAATGGGACCTGAGAGATCAGGCCCTGACACCCCCCCCCCCCACACACACACACAGACAGACCACACAAAACAATAACAACCACCACAAAAAACTTAACTTCCAAGGTGCTAGGGAAAGAGAGAGGCTTACATACCTTCCATTCCCAGCTGGAGAAAAATTTTAGATTAGCAGTGTTTCTGGCATACCTCATCAATTAGCCTTACTCTCTTCTCCAGAGTCATCTGAGTCCAGTAGCAAGACATAAGACAAATCGAGATCTCTGCAGATTCAGTGGGAAGACCTTGACTTTTTAAAGCTAAGTTTTTTCTCAGGTCTCAATTTGTCTCACCTGAGAGATCAGGCCCTGCCACCCCCTCTCCCCCCACACACATACCACACAAAACAACAACAAAAAGAAAAAAAAACTTCCAAGGTACTAGGGAAAGAGAGAGGCTTACATACCTTCCATTCCCAGCTGGAGAAAAACTTGAGATTAGCAGTGTTTCTGGTATCAGGGAACCATAAAAATGAAGAGGTTACCCATAAAGAGGGTTAGGGCTGCTCTAGAGACCCCAAAATACCAAGACACCTGGTCCTGCCCAATCAATTCAACTCAAATCTTCTCTCAGCCAAAGAAAAGTAAAATTTATTAAAGTGTGCTTGTATTAGACACAGACTAAGCCTGTGCCAGGTCTTTCTTTGGAGCTCTCACTATTCTATGGTGCTCAACCACATGCCATTCTGTGTCACTCTCACTGTTCTATGGCACTCTCCCAAACATGAAGACATGATGGGGTCTTATATACAGAAGGTTGTAGGAAGGGATTTAGGGGTGGTCTAGAGGATGAGTTTGGGGAGAGTCTTCAGGTGGAGTTAATGAGGTCAATGAGTGATTAAGGGTGGGAAGTTGGTGGAGCCCACCTGGAGACCACAAACAATGGTGGACTAGGCCAGTTCAGGGGTGGACACTTTGATAGGCTCAAGGGTGGGAAGTCTAGTAAAGGATGGTGTTTCCACAGAGGCTTAGCCATAAGCCTTTGTCCTCGTGAAAATGCCTTACCAAATGACACAATTTATTCAAGAGTCCAAGGGAGGTTCCCAGAGCCTGTACCTCAAGGACTCAAGGAGGGCTTGAGGGGACTCCCAGAGCCCATACCTCATCAGTTAGCCTTACTCTCTTCTCCAGAGTCATCTGAGTCCAGTATTAAGACATAAGACAAATGGAGAACCCTGAAGATGCAGTGGGGAGACCTTAGTCTTAAAGCTAAGGTTTTTCTCAGGTCTTAAAAAAATTTCTGGAACTTTAAAAAAAGATTTTTTTTAAAATTTATTTTACTGCTACCATTTAAGACAGTATGTAAAACAAAGGAGTATTTTTCTATCTTTTTTAACCAAGGGACAAAAAAGTGGGGTTTCCTGAATCTCCTAAGTCATGTCATTGCTGTTCAAGGAAAGAAGCCATAGGGTCATCCTGCCTCTGTCGTTTCATCCTGTATGCCTCCATTTCCTCTTCTGTAGGCTCACGGGCTTCATACATGCTATTGTAGGGCCTCTTCCTCTCATCTAGCTGCATGATCTCTTTGACATGGAGGAGGCGGGCCTCCTCAGCATTTAGGGCCTTTTTCAGTTTTTCATGTTTCTTTTCTTCACCGTCACTGTCAGAACCTCTCTTCCTGTGTTTCTTCTTCTTCTTCTCCTCTTTCTGTTTGTCTTGGTGAAGCTCCATTAGAGTTTTTGGTCTGCTTGTTTTCTCTTCTCCCACAGCATCATCAGGAATATATTTATCTGCATTAGCAATTTCTTTCCCAGCTTCTCCAGTACAGTAAGAAAACTTAAGAAAGGAGTGACAACACTTATACCCCCATCTACCTTCTTTCCAATAGGTTCATGTTAGATCCTTCACCATTTCTTTTCCAGGGAATTCAAGGCTCAACCAAGCCACAAACAAACAAAGTCTCAGCATGCCAGTCATACTTCCTCAGTTTTCTGCTTCCTTAGTCTTCTCCTAGGCTGCTGAATTCCTGGGCTTCTGGCTCCTGGGCTCCTGTTCAGAAGAAGCTCCACCACCATAAGTTAGGAAATTCTGGCTCAGTTCTCCATTCTCTCTTCTGTATCTGCTCTGCCACCAGATTCTGGTGCCAAGAAATTCTGACTGTGCCTCTCTGGGGCTTTTCTTATCTACTTCCCATTTCAGCCAATCCCTTCCTGTTACATAAGCAACAGGAGACAGGAGTTCTTGTTTTCTGTTTCCCCAACAGAGACTTGATCAATTACTAAGTGCTTAGTACCTGCTACCTTTGCCAACACAAAGGGATCTTCAAATTAGGTTGACATTACAGTCAGCAGTGGAAGCAGAACCCTTTCCAAGAAGCTGTCCCAACTAGAACCAGGCTTTAGATGCTGTATGTTCTTCCCCTATTAGAGTGAAAAGGAGCTACATCCAGGTCACTAAGGGATACTGGACATCCAACAATGCTGATTAATGTTCAAACTTGACATCCTCAAAGACCAGCCACATAACAACCAGGGAACACCTAACCTGAGTAAGGTTAAGTGTGGGTGGCCATATTACATGCAGATTGTTCCATTGGTCCCTTTTTTGGGGAATAAAAAGTTGATTCTATTAATTAGCTAGTGAAAGGAGGCATTCCTGAGGTTCTGTTGTGGCTGTCCACCCAAAGCATTTGTCTAGCTTGGTGTGTGCATTATGGCATTCTGACATATTATTTGGTGCCTGTTCTTACTGGCCAAAGAGAAGACAAAGAGTGTCTTGGCAATTTAACATTGGGCAAGGACCAGTACTCACACACTGCCCTACTTTTTCATATGTTTTCTTCAGGCACAAATGGGAAAGAACACCAATTTTGGGCTCAGGATCCATTTCTCCTTATCCTTCCTGAGTTTAGGGAATTTAATTCTCTGATCACTTCATGGATGACTGATCACTGGTGGGGAACTCACTCCAAACGTTGATCAAAAGTCTTTGCCAACTGTGTGGTGAGTAGGTGCAGAGTTGGTTTTGACTTTTGTTATTGTTTATTCAGTAAGTCTGGGGTCAAGTGAAAGGAGCCCTAGGCTCAACAGTTGTGGGGCAACTCAAAACAATCTAATATTTTTTGCCAGATAAGTCTCCATCCTGAGCTCCTGGTAGAAGACCTTTTCCCTCTACTTAGTGTTTTGCTTTTTAATTTCCATTCTGAACTTCTAGGTTGAGACTTTCCTGCTTGAAAATCTCCTGCCCAGGTTCTGTCTAATCTCACCTCTGAATAAGAACATGTCTCAGTGTTTTTTTCCACTAGGATTCTAGGGCTGATCAAGGGTTGCTTGCAGCAGACAATAGAGAGATGGTTTCAACATCTATTTCTTTGTTTCTCTCATCTAAATTATATCAGGAGCCACCCCCTCAATGCTTACTGTCTTGGTATCATGAATGAAATCCTTTAATCTTTTTCTTCTTCTATTTGGGCGTCACCCTGATTAAGAAGGCAAAGATTTCTTTTAACAATTTGGTAAGCCAGCTAGGACTGAGAGTACGAGAGTGAACACCTACTCACCTCACAGTTGAAAAAGACTTTTGATCAACGGTTGGAGTGAGTTCCCCACCAGTGATCAGTCATCCATGAAGTGATCAGAGAATCAAATTCCCTAAACTCAGGAAGGATAAGGAAAAATGGGTCCTGAGCCCAAAATTGGTGTTCTTTCTCATTTGTGCCTGAAGAAAACATATGAGAAAGTAGGGCAGTGTGTGAGTACTGGTCCTTGCCCAATGTTAAATTGCCAATGAGCAGAATGGCAAGGGAAAACATGTCTCAATATGGGATCAGTACAGAGTAAACATCCTGTCTACTCCCCATTAGGCAAGTTATTGAAAGCTTGGAGGAAAAGGAAAAGGGGACATTCCAAGTTTTCTAAACAAAGTTCCAGTGACAGAACTCCACTCAGCCTGGACTTGGTGTTGAGATAAACATGGGAAACAAATTTGGCCACATAAATATGGGATTTTTGATTGTCAGCTACACGTTCTAAAAACCAGACTTGAAAAATCTAGAGCCTAGCCAGAAGGACTACTGATACAGCTGGGTGGAACTTTCAAGCTGAAACTGCCCCTTTATTGCCACATCCATTACTGCCAATCCATAACTCTGGACAACCCCCATATAATCCAGATATCTTGCTATCAGAGGCCATAATACCTTTTAAGACCCATTATCATAGGGAATATTCAGGAAAATACATGTCTCCTTTAAGTCAGGGGACATTGTATTATGGCAGCAAACCTCCCTTCACGTTCAGAGAGACAGTCATAGTCATTAAGAAAATTAAGACTTGAGGAGGGTGGAGCCAAGGTGGCGGAAAGGAAGCAGTAACTTCGCTAAGCTTCTCCATCACTAAACCTTAAAAAGTGAATCTGAACAGATTCTGGAGTGACAAAATCCACTTGGAGACAGAGCATGGCAGAATCCAGGCCAGGAAATTGCCCAGTGTGTCCAGACAGGACAAGTGCAGAGCATGTGGGGTCTGCACAGCTCAGACTTAAGAGCAGACAAGTAGACCACACCAGAGAGAGAAGAAGCCCCAGCCTGCAGACTTATGAAGGATGAATCATAGTCATCTCGCCTTCATCTCAGGATGGGAACAGGAGGAATCATTGGAGCCAGGTAGGAGAGTGGGGCCCCCAGCAGAGACAGCAGCTTCTCCTGCAGCCTGGATAATACAGCCTGCATGCTTGTATAATACAGGGGCTAGAATGGCAAATTAAATTCTAGCTGCTCCCATCCTCCCATCTCTCCTTCATGAAGTAGAAAACCCAAAGATAAGTCTCCCACCCAGATTGAAATCCCAAGTTAATGGAAATAGCCTCAGGCTTGGGAATTTCCAAGAAGGCATGTAACTGAGACAGCCAGGAGTCTGAAGAGAAGAGAGGGAGGGGTCCCAACAAGCTCCACCTCACCTCACCAACAAAAGCCTGCTTATAGCCCAGGGGTATAGGGGCAGATATCTGAAGTGGTCAGATTGATTCACCTTCATAGACTACTCAGTGTGCATCTACATTCCTCTCTGACATTCCTGCCTTAGCCACAAACTAGACACCCAGAGGCTACAGCATTCAAAGTCAACTACCAGGCCCTTAGCTCACAGCCTGAGAAATTAAGAAATAGGAAATCACAATGGGAAGGAAGGAAGCTGAGAAGGAGAAGGGGAAGACAAGAAAATCAATTTGAGTTATTATGTAGGTCAAGAACATCCAAATACAGAGGACAACACAGACTTTTTACTCACACCTGAGACCACAGAAGGAAATATGAACTGGTCTCAAGCTCAAATAGCATTCTTGAAGGAGCTTAAAAAAATTTAAAGACCAAATCAGGGAGGCAGTGACCAACTTGGAAAAAAGTTTCGCTGAAGAAAACAAATCCTTAAAAAGTAAAATTAGTGAAGTAATTGGAGAAAATACCTCCCTAAAAAAGGACCTTCAAAAACTAACTGAAGACTATAATTTTCTAAAAATTAGAAATCAACCAAACTGAAACTCAGAACTCTATGATGCACCAACAGTTAAACAAAACAAGACAATTAAGAATTATTGGTCTACCAGAAAGCCACGATGAAAAAAGCAGCCTAGACAACATCCTCCAAGAGATTGTCAAAGAAAACTGTCCTGAGGTCCTGGAATCAGAAGATAAAATAGTTATCAAAAGAATTCACCAGACTTCTCCTGAAAGAGATCCAAATTGAAAACTCCAAGAAATATAGTAGCCAAATTCCAGAATTACAAGATTAAGGAAAAAAATTCTGTAAGCAGCCAAAAAGAAACAATTCAAATATCGAGGAACTACAGTTAGGATCACACAAGACCTAGCAGCTTCTACATTAAAATATCAGAGGGACTGGAATTTGATATTTCGTAGGACAAGAAAGCTAGGACTACAAACCAAGGATTAACTACCCAGCAAAACCGAGCATAATCTTTCAGGCAAAGAGATGGTCATTTAATGAAATAAGAGACTTCCAGACTTTCCTGATGAAAAAGCCAGAGCTCAATGGAAAATCTGATCTCCAATTACAAGACTCAAGAAAGACATAAAAAGGTAAACAAGGAAAACACAGACTCACACATACATACATGCACACACCCACACTCATACACACATGCTCATTACTTGGGATGCAACAAGAGCAAAATGTTCACATCCCTATATGAGGAGCTGATAAATGTCAATATCGAAGTTTGTATGATTATCTTGACCTTCAAAAGGGTTATACTGAGATAAGAGGGTGTGGGTATGAATGCACTAACCTGAAGACTTAAAAAAAAAACCTATTAAGGGGATCAAAGGGACTGTAATGGGAAAAAGGAAAGGATGAGATGGGAAAAGGTAAAATATGCCATGTGAAAAGGCATTAAAACACATTATAGTAGAGGGGAAAGAGGGAGAGGATCATCATTTAAAAACTATTCTCACTGGTTCTGGTTCAAAGAGGGATCAACTTAATCAGTGAAGTTTAAGATTCTAATGTGAATAGACACATAAATTCAATAAACAGAGGAAAAGGAGGGAGCGAGAGGAGCACTGTTTGAAATTTACTCTCATTGGTTTGGAGTCAAATGGGGAGTAACTTACTCTGATAAGTATAAAAATTTATTGCATCCTATAGGTAGTGGAAGGGTAAGGGGAGGGTTTGAAAAGGAGGAGACTAAAGGGAGGATTAGAGAGGAGGGAAATAGTAAGGGGAGAGGGTAGGTTAAGAAGGGGGGTCACTGGGTGGGAACACTGAGGGAGGGGGCAGTCAAAAAGGAAAACTTCAAGGAGGAGAAGGGAGAAGGAAGAAACAAAAACATAAACAGGGGAGGGAATAGGATGGAGGGAAAGAGACAGATAGTCATCATTACTGTGAATGTGAATGGGATTATTTCTCCCATAAAACAGAGGTGGATAGCAGAATGGATTAAAAACCATAATTCTTCTATATCCTGTCTACAAGAAACACATTTAAAACAAAGGGATACCCACAGGGTAAAGGTAAAAGGTTGGAGTAGAATTTATCATGCCTCAGCTAAAGTAAAAAAAAGCAGGGGTAGCAATACTTATCTTAGATAAAGCAAAAAGAAAAAAATAAATCTAATTAAATGAGATAAAGAAGGAAACTATATCCTGCTAAAAGGTACCATCGAGAATGAAGCAATATCATTACTTAATATATATGCACCAAGTGGTATAGCATCCAAATTCCTAGAGGAGAAGTTAAAGGATTAGAAGAAGAAATAGATAGCAAAACTATACTAGTGGGGACCTTAATCTTCCCCTTTCTGAACTTGACAAATATTATTTGATTTTTAAAATAATTTTTAGCTTTTCAAAAAAAATTCTTGTTGGGCTTGCTTCCAATTTGCACTTATTTTCTTTGAGGTTTTTCTTGCAGTTGTTTTGACATTATTGACTTCCGAGTTTGTTTCTTGTTCTTTCCCATCATCATAGTAACTTTTTTGTGATCGGGTTCTTTTTTATTATTTACTTATTTTTCTAGCCTATTTCTTGACTTTCAATTTTACATAAAAATAAGACTCTGCTCATCTGGCCTGGAATTGGAGGGAGGTGAGAAAGCATCATCCCAAGTGTCAGACATTTTTATGCTGCTATTTTCAGATCTAGTTATGGGGGTTTGGAAGTTTTTGGTGCTTCTAAGGTGGGGTGATCCAGGAAGAGGTGTGGTCATTATTCTCCTGCTCTGTGTTCTAGTCTTTATCCAGGAAGGGCTTCTGTTTCCCTATAGGTTCAAACACAACTACTCCTCAGGACACCTGTTCCCTTGTGACCACAGGTGCTACTGCTCCTTAGGACCCCTCCTCCTTTATGACCAAAAACATTCCTCACCAAGGGTAATAACAGTCTGGAATATATACTTTTATAAGGAGTAGCATGATAGAAGATTGTAATCATTATTGCTTAATAAAAATGAGATACAGTGGAAAGAAAAATGAGCTTATAGAAATTTTTCTAAAATCACAGCTGAGCAATCTCATCCCAAGATAATTTAACGATAGAACTGAAAAGCATCTGACAGACAAATGAAAAATGGAAATTATTAGTTGATATTTCTATAATTTTTTTGTTCAGTCTTATCTAACTCTTCATAACCCCATTTGGGGTTTTCTTGGCAAAGTTACTGGAGTGGTTTGCCATTTTTATAATATTTCTATAATAGACTCATTCCTTCACCACTGATAGTGGAGATATCAAATTTGTATTCTATTATCACAATCTCTAGTGGGTTGCATAAGGAAGTAATTGTTGTTGAGTCATTTCAGTTGTGTCCAACTCTTTGCATTTGGGTTTTTCTTGGCAAAGATACTGGAGTGGTTAACATTTCCTCCTACAACTAGTCAGTGAGGCCAGATTTGAACTCAGGAAGATGCATCTTACTGATTTCAGGTCAGGCACTCTATCCACTAAGCCACCTAGTTGCCCTATAAGGAAGTAGGGATGCTACTAAAGAAATCAAAAATGGGAGGAGCAGCTGGATTGGGCCAAATATACAGAAAGGAGATCCATGTTGTAGTTGACATAATTTTGTAAGTACGGAGGGACTGATTCTCCAGATATTTTTAATATATCAAAAACAAGAAAAAAAATAACTCTTTCTCAGAAGGCAATGGAGAGAATATTAATGATTACTGACCAGTACTCCTACTTTATATCTTTGTAAAATTATTTTGAAAATTATTTATAAATACATTAAGGCTATCCTTGAAAATATGAGAAGAGAATTCCCATTATCAGAGCACATTTTTTATACTTACAAATTCTTGATAAGTATAAAGAATATAAGGCTCTACTGAGCTTACTCTATGTTAGCTATAAAAACAAACAAAAAACATTTGCTTTGATAGAACAAAATGTCACCTTAAAACTTCCTCCCACAAAGTGTTTCTCTTACATGTATCACAATTATACAAGATTCCTTGAAAGCAGAGTGATTAAGTAGCATGAGGTTGGGGGAGTTTTACCACACATGAATGATGTGAAAAGGGCTATATGCTTACTTCCTAAAGGTCACTCAAATCCAAGGGGTGAGAGGGATGATGCTTCTGTGGGGTGGTGGTGTAGACACCATGGGGTCAGTAGAGGATCATAAAGTGAGGAAGATCATAACTAGGGATAGGTGAGCTAGAAATTGCATGTCAGTCCCTGAGGGGATGGGCAGAGGAAGTACACCTCTTTACAGTTGGCTCTTATCTGCCACCTTAGGGGGATCACCTTCCACCTCCATGAGTCTGTCTCTGGAATAATTGCACCTGGCTGATTTGGACTGTCCTTGTGCTTACTGGCCTAAAAACTTACACCACCTGGGATTCTCTGGATCACTGATGATAGCAGCTACCAGCCTCAAGATATCCATGTATCTTTCTTTCTCTTTTTCTCATCCCTCTTCCAACTGAATTTGTTCCATTTGCTGGAATTCTATATTATAGATCTACTCAAAGGATATAATAGAGGAGATAGCTTTCTTTGAGGAGCCTTTGATTCTAAATATCAAATGAGGCATAGAGTAGGAAGGCATACACTCGCAAGGCATTTGTCAATGACTAGGTGGAGGTGAGGGGGGATGTCCAAATCAGAGGTCAAAAGACAATGTGATTCCACATAAATAGTAATATCCTGCTTGGTTTCCCACCACCAAAAATGACTGACTACTAACCTTTATACCATCTAGTGGTTCCTTTGGTACTTATTCTGTTAATTACAGATTATAAAGCCTCTCCAATCTTCTTTCTCTGACCTATGCCACTCAGAAAAAGAAATGATTTCTCTCCATTTTGTGGTCAGTAGCAGATAGAGTTGGGAAGGTTCCCCCTAAGATGACGTCTTGGCTCTTGGCCAAACTCGAGACCACAGGGATTTTACTGTGGGGTCAAGGCTGCTGATTCACTCAGCAGGGAGTTCCCTGGAAAGAATGTGGGCTGCAGACACAGACCTTGAAGTTTCTAGCCAATTCCTATGGCACAATGCTCAGTTACAACAGCTTGGCTAACTATGATTCAGTTTTCATTGTCCTCTGACAAGCCTTCTTTCAGGGACAAGCTAGAAAGGCTTAATTGCAGTATGTAGCTTAAGGATAGTCACTCCATTTTTTTCACTGTCATTCTTGTCTTTTATCCACTTTGGGTCTTTTTTCTACACTTTTGAGTTCGAATCCTGACTGCAACTTATTATTAGCTATATGTCATTGTACAACTCACTTTTATCTCTGGTGTTTTTTCCTCATTTCTAAAATGAAGCATTGGACTAGATGTACTCTAAAGTTCCTTCTAACTTTAATATTCTGCATTTTATATTCTAACTTTCTAGGATTCTAAAATCTTTCAGTGATCTAACTTTCTATTTTCTAATATTATTATTTCTAATATTATTATTCTCTTAACATGTCTTCTCCCTCTAAGCTCCCTTCTAGTATTAGCAGTCTGTTCTGTATCCTAAAATCTGAATCTAGCTTTAATATCTTTGTGATTTTCCCCATATTTCTCCCTGGATTTTACTCCTAAAGGGAAGCTTTCAGGTTTTTAGGATCTTCATTCATTTTTAGCTTATTTGTACACTGTAGGCTAGCTCAGTGTTGACCTCTGTTCTTCAGCTGACTTGAGAGGGCCATCTTCCCATAAACATTTTGTTCCATCTCCATTCAGCCTTTGAAGCCTAACACAAATGCTGCCTTCTCCCTGTAGCCTTCTCTAGTCTCTACTGTTGAGAGTCATCTTTCCCCCTTAAATAGTAGGGCTATGGTGCAAATAAAATATAATAGTATCCACAGAGGCTTTGAACATTTTATCATATGTTTACTATTACCATTATAGGATATTAGCTATTTTAATGCATCATGCCACATATTGTTGTGATACTATTTGTGGCTTTCCTTCTTTTTGGTCTGTGAAAGGCCCCAGGTGCCTAGCACAATATTCTTCACACTGTAGGTTCTTTAAAAAATCATTGAATTGAATCCAATATAATTAAAGAGACATTCATGTTCTGGCAGCTGGGGAGGAGGATGAACAAGCTGCAGGGAGAGACAGTGTGCTCTACTTGGGAGAGTAACAGAAGAAGATCTGTTCCGAAGCAGAAGGAGTAAATAAAGGAATAGTTCTCAGGAGTAAGAAATCCCTGGCCTGGGGCCACCTTATTAAATAAGTTAGTTCTGCAAGGAGAATCATAACATGAACTAGATCTGAGAAGGATATGTAATTCTCAGCCTTCGTTTTGGTATTGCTTCTGTTTGCCAGTCGAGGGCAGCAGACTTTGTGGAGACCACAGAGTAGCTACTTTGCTGGATATAACAGCCCTGCTGACAAGTCTTGGACTGGTTACCTTGCAAAGGGACCTGAACATGATGCAATCCCCTAGTGACTACACAGAAATAATATAAAATCTTTCCCATTCCTAAAAAATCTCATGTTTTGTATTCAAAGATCTTCATAACCTGATGTGTTCCTCCCTTTCCATCTTTCTTAAATCCTTACCTCTCCATGGTAGTCTATGATCCAGTGACATTGGCCTCCTTGCTCTTTGTATTGTACACTCCATATCCGTAATGCAGCCATTTCCACATGCAGTCTTCCATGCTTGGAAGTCTCTTCTTCCTTGTCTCTTGATTTCCCTAGGTCTTAGCTAAAATTCCATTTTCTGTAGGAAGCTTTTCCCAACTCCCCTTTCCAACTCCAACCTTCCTTCTCTTGATTATATCCAGTTTATCCTCTATATAACTTCTTTATACTTAGGTTTTTTTTGCATGTTTTTTATACCATTAGACTGGGAGCTCTTTAGAATAGACTTGGTTTTTTTGCATTTCTTTGCATCACCATCACTTTGGATAGTACCTGCCACATAGAGATGCTTCATAAGTGATGGTTGACTGACTGTTGACTGACTACAATGTTTTAAGTTTTGATAAGTATTTGCCTTATAACAACTACAACAAGAATGAAAAGGAGAAAAAAGTAAAACAATTCAGTGAAAAAAGTTCACATATTGAAGATGTTCAATAGTATATGCCATGTAACACCTCTATATCACCCCACCCCACTCCTTGCAAAGAATTTGGGGAGGAAAGATGGGAAATGCTGTCACATATCTATTCTTTGGGGTCAAGCTAAGCTGTTTTTTCCATAGAATCAATTTTTTGTTGTTCTTTTTGTTACATTCTTGTAATCATTGTGTATATTATTTTTCTAGTTTTGCTTACTTCACTTTGCATCAGTTGATATGTCTGTCTATGCTTCTATATTCATCATATGGAATGGCTTTGCTACACAGTAATAGTTCATTAAATTATATTACCAAACTTATTTTTGTTATTCCCCAATTGATGAATATCAACTTTGTTTTCAAGTCTTTGCTACTAAAACCCTACAGCTATTTTGGTATATACTGTGCCTTCCTTTTGTCATTGACCTCTTTGGGGTATACCTAAAGGGGGAATCTCTGGGTAAAAGGGTACAGACATTTTAGTCATTTTATTTCAATAATTGCAAATTACTTGCCAGAATGGTTGCACAAATTCACATTTCCAGTATATAGATGTTCCTGTCTTTCCATAACCCTTTTAGCATTGCCTATTCTGATATTTGTACCCTTGGCCAATCTGGTTAGAATTATTTTTATTTTATTTTCTCTTATTATTAGTGATTTGAACAAAACTTTCATAGTTATTTATCATTTTCATTTTTTCTTTTCAAAATTATTTGATCATATTCCTTGACCACTTATCTATTGAGCTGTCCAAAAGCTCTTAATTTCATATAAAAATTATCTATCATATATATTATAATTGCCTCTACTTCTTATTTCGTTAAGAATTCTTCTCCTTGATGTATACATCTATCAAATGTATACAGATCTGCTTCTTCTCTATTTTTTAATAGTTTGAAGTTTTCTTGAAAATTCTTTGTTTATATGCTGTGACTACTTATCTTTTGGGGAATGCATTTTGTTCTTAAATATTTTGGTTAGTTGACTTTGTAGCTCCATATCACAGATATGTTCTTAAATATTTTGGTTAGTTTACTTTGTAGCTCCATATCACAGATATCTGACACAAAAATTTTTTCCTTCACACAAGAGAGTCTTATCTTGCCTTAGTTGCATTAATTTTGTTCATGAAAAATCTTTTTAATTTCTCATAAAAATTTTATTAATTTTGTCTTTGTAGTCACTTCTATCCCTCTTTTTTGGCCCTAGATTTTAGCCAGTAACTAAGAGTTAAAATTTATATAGGGCCTTAGGTAGTTTGTTAAGTTCTTTACATATATTTTCTCTTTTTCTTCTCACAAAGTTTTTATAAATATTTTATAAATGAGCATGTTGAGGCTGAGGGGTTAAATGATTTTCCCAGGGCATCAGTGACCTGTTAGAGATAGGAAAAATAGCTTTGAATTCTTCCTCAAAGTCCACCACTGTACTCACTAAACTATGCGACAAAGATCAGTCTCAAATAGTTTTGATGGTTACTGCTTTATAATACAGTTTTGAGTTCTGTAAATGCTATATTACCCTTTCATTCTTACTCTTCATTACTTCCTTGATATGCTAGAGATTTTGTTCTTCTAATATTCTATTATTGTTTTTGCTACCTCTGTAAAGTATCTCCTTAATAGTTTCTTTGGTAGAGAAACAAATCTATAACATAAATTTATTACATTTGCATGTCCCAACCATGAACACTGATTACCATTTCAATTGTTTAATTTGTTCTTAACTTAGTTATGGAGGGTTTGGGTGCAAATAAAATATTGGGGGGGAGTTATAATTTTATCTATACAGGTATTGGGTGTGCTTTAGTAGGTTGAATCTGTGATAGTTTTTGCATTATGCATTTATTTTGAATGAGACTTCCCTTTCTGTTATTCTCTTCTGGATTTTGTTAGTAAGATATAGAAATGCTTTTCATTTTTGTGTGTTTATTTTATAACCTGCTTCTTTGTTGAAGCTATTTTGTCAACTGTTTTCTTTGCTATTTTTTTTTGATTTTTGAAGTAAGCCATTATGTAATCAACAAATAAGCATTTTTTTCTTTTTGAGTATCTTTATGACTTTATGTTTTTCTTGTTTGTGCTATCACTAGCATTTGTTGAATTGTGACAGAATAGACAAAAGTATACTTTTGTTTCACTCCAATTTTTATTGAGAAAATTTGTACCCATTCGGCTTCAGATAGCTACTTTTATTGTCCTAGAAAAAGACTCTTTTGTATCTTTGCTTTTTAGTGTTCTTAGCATAAATAAACATTATACTTTGTGAAAAGCTATTTCTGTATTTCGGATATGAAAATATGGTTTGGGATGCTTTAATTTTTAGTGTGATTAAATGTTAATTGTTTTCCTAATGTTGAACCACTTTTACTTTCACTGTATAAATCCAACTTCATCATAGTCAATGATTTATTTTTATAAATTGCTGTAGTCTTTTTTGCCAGTATTTTATTTAAAAAATTTAATCAATGTTCATTAATTATACTACTTTATCATTCTTTTTGCTTTATCCTTCCATGATTTAGGTATTTGGCTTATATTTGAATCATGAAAGTTATTTGGTAGATTGCTTTATTGCTCAATGTTTGAGAATAATTAGATATTTATTATCCTTTATTAGTTTGATGGAATTCTCATGTAAACCTCTCTCTTACCCTATAAATTTGATTGATTGGTTTGTACCTAGAACAGGATTGGGTAGGTTTACCTATTCCCAAAACTAAACCTCTTTCCAGTTATCCAAGTTGGAATCTTTCCCATTCTGGAATCATTACAGAAGGAGGTTACTTAAATCTTCATAACTTATAAAGATAGTTTGGTGTAAAGGTAACAGCAGTGATTCAGCAGCCAGAAAGAGGTAGAATTGGCTTTTAAATCTTTCCCACTTGCTACCTTTGGGTATATATTTATCTCTAATAGGAATAGTTTTCTCATCTGTAAAGTAAGTATAATAATGCATACATTAAAATTAGTTGCAAAGATTAGTGGCCCCATAGAAGATCTGAATTCAAATTTCAGCATTGACACTTAACTGCTCTGACAAGTCAATTCACCTTTTTCAACACTTGTGCCCTTAACTGTGATTTGGAGATAATGATTATTTCACTGTTGTAAGGTTATTGTACACTCTGTGAACTTTAAAGAGATATAAAAAAAATTGTATTGATGCTCTTGTTTCTTCATATATAAAATAAGGTTAACAATAATACTTGCACTAAAATTAACTTCTCTATCTATAAAATGGCAACTACTACCCACATTATAACATTGTTTGAAAATGAAATAATATTAAGCAAATACTTTAATGGATAGATTTAATGGATCTATGACCTCTTTTATATGGACATTCCCTCCAACAATGGAGATCACAAATGATCAATTGCAACCCATGCTCATCACATTTTCTTTTTTATATCTTCTCAGCTCTTAACCAAGGGCCCACTTAATGTACTAATGCTCTTCCTTCTTTATTTCTCTTGGTAAGATACCAATGAATCACTTGGCCCATCAGTTGGTTATTTCCTGCTTTTACCACATGGCACATCCATCTTCTTTTTTTTTTATCATATACTTCTTTGATGACATCTATAACTTCAAGTCTTTGTAGCAGATCTTTATTTGTTATCCATCCAAGGTGGCTCATACTTACAAAGCGTTTCTCCACTGACATCTGAATATATTTATATCTAATTACTCAGATCCTGTAGCAATCCATCATGTTACAATGATAATATTAGTAGAGTGTATTGGACCTGAAATTCCAACATGAAATCAGATGAAGAAGGTACCTTAAGGACTGAGTCCAGTACTTTCATTATATAAAAGAGGAAACTTGGACCCTTCAAAGTAAATAGATTAGCCCAAAGTTCTACAAAAATTAGTAGCACTCAAAAATATAATCCATATCTTTTGCTTCCCATATAATTTTTTTCCACTGCACTAGTTTATTTTTCCCCAGATACTGCAAGTTAAGCTGTAGTGGATAACCTTGGAGGAGACCCTCAGATTCTTAGTCTTGCATTTAATGGCAAAAGGCCTAAGAGAAGGAGTCATGGGAAAGTGGTGGCCCAGAAGACCAAAGGGTGGGTACTGCCTGTCACAAAAAAGCATAGCAAATCAATAAAGACATTTATTCTTTAAAAAGGTTGTTCTTTCTCCATAAATAAATCTGTGAATAAGGCAGAGATTCCAAGAAGAGGTCACATGTTCAGGCATTGTCTCTGGCTATAAGAGGGGAGAGAGTACATTAAGGGGCACAGACCTCTGGCATCTTACACAACTCAAGTTAACATGATTAAATGTACATTGTTGTATGGTGTGGGGACCTTTTCAGCAGCTTGCCCCAGAGGAAATTTTGGGTTTAGGGAATGATGGAAAACACTGGATGTCTGAGAGTAGCATTAGGGACAAAGACTGAGAGCAGAGAGGGATTTTAAGTATAATATGGTATAGTCGAAAGAACAGTGGACCTCATGTCAGAAGATTTTTACTCAATTGATAGCTCTTCTACTTACTATGTTAAGATTGTATGGTTATTGAGCAAGTGACAAACTCATTGGTCCTTGGATCCTTTATCTGTTAAATGAAATAGTAGCTGGTATTTATGTAGCACTTTAAAGTTTACAAAGGGCTTTACAAATGCTATCTCATTTTATCCTCACAAGAAACCTGGGGAGGAACTGATGCACACTGAGGTTGACTTGCCCAGAGTCATGCATCTAGTTTAGTGTCTAATGCTGGATTTGAACTCAGGTCTTCCTGATTCTGATTCCAAACATACACCCACTGTGCTACTTAATGATCAAACTCTTCTTTTGTCTCTAAATGTATTATGACTTTTTGTTATCTTTAGATTACAAAGTATCCATATATCTTAGAAAATCTACTTAGGGTTACACTGAATTGGGAATCAAGGAGATGTGTTTCTAAGGCTTATCTCTGTTTATAAATGAGCAGTGTGATAAGGCCCCTCTTGGGGCCTTAGTTTCCTCACCTGTAAAATGAAGTGGTTTCATTAGGAAATCTTTTAAGATGTTTGCCAAATTTAAATCCCTACGTTCTGTATTACAAAAGTATACATTAGTAGCAAATATAAGGAAAATTTATAATAGAACTTTCCCCAAATAGAATTACCTGTTCTGGGGGCTACAATGTAATTGTAGTCTCCTAGAAGAGGGTTTCCTATTAATTGGGTTTCCTATCACAAATCTCATCTACCTTGAAACCATTATTTATATAGCTATGAAAATAATATTTTGAAAGTGTAAGGGGGGGGGGGTGACTAGGTGTCAGAGTGAATAGAGTACCAGCCCTGGAGTCAGGAGGATCTAGGTTCAAATCTGAACTCAGACACTTAACAGTTACTAGGTGTGTGACCTTGGGCAACTCACTTAACCCCAATTGCCCTTCCTTCCCACCTCCGAAAAGACCAAAAAATGTAGATGGGGGGGGGGGGCAGAGAGCCAAGATGATGGAGTAAAAGCAGGAACTTGCTTGAGCTTGTCCCCCAGTCATCTCTAATACCTATAAAAATGACTCTAAACAAATTTTAGAGCTATAGAACCCACAAAATGACAGAGTGAGGGGTGGATAAGTGGTACAGTGAAAAGACCACCAGCCCTGAAGTCAGTAGAACCTGAGTTCAAATCTGGCCTTAGACACTTAACACTTACAAGCCATGTGACCTTGGTCAAGTCACTTAACCCCAATTGCCCTGCATTCCCCTCTCCAAAACAAACAAACAAACAAACAAAAAATGACAGAATGAAATACATCTCCAGCTAAAGATAGCCTGGCAAGCCGAAAAGAAGAGTCTATTTCACCAGACTGGGAGTGGAGCTCAGTCCTTTGTGGGCTCTGCTGCCACAAATGCAAAAGAATGAAAAAATAGAAGACAATGTGAAGTATCTCATTGGAAAAACCACTGACCTGGAAATACATGCAGGAGAGATCATTTAAAAATTATTGGACTACCTGAAAGCCATGTTAAAAAAAGAGTCTAGATATCATCTTTCAAGAAATCATCAAGGAAAACTGCCCTGATATTCTAGAACAAAAGGGTAAAATCGAAATTGAAAGAATCCACCAATGACCTCTTGAAAAAGATCCCCAAGAGAAAACTAACTCCTAGAAATATTATAATCAAATTCCAGAGTTTCCAAGTCAAAGAGAAAATATTACAAGCAGTCAGGAAGAAACAGTTCAAGTACTGTGAAACACAATCAGTATAACACAAGATCTAGCAGCTTCTACCTTAGGGGATCAGAGGGCTTGGAATATGATATTCCAGAGGTCAAAGGAGGTAGGATTAAAACCAAGAATCACCTACTCAGCAAAATTGAGTATAATACTTTAGGGGAAAATAGAGATACTCAATGAAATAGAGGACTTTCAAGCATTCTTGATGAAACCAGAACTGAACAGAAAATTTGACTTTCAAATACAAGAATCAAGAGAAGCATGAAAAGGTAAATAGGAAAAAAGCAATCATAAGGAACTCCTTAAATTTGAACTGTTTGCATTCCTCCATGGAAAGATGATATTTGTAACTCATGAGACTTTTCTCAGTATTAGGATCTTGTTTCCAGTTTATGACTGTATCAAGTATTAAGATCCAGAACTTGTGAATCCCACAGTGGGAGGAAGTCGAAGATATAACAGGAAGAGGTGGAAGAGGGAGGAGCTAATACCATATATAAGGAAAACCCCAAGCTAGAGAGCCAGAATTGCTGAGAGAGAGAAAAAACTGTTAGGATCCGGAGAACTTCTGAGAGCTGCTATGAATTGAGAAAAGAATGGAGAACAGAACTTGTGATGGCAGAATGGAGAATTGAGAACTGAACTGAGAACTAAGAAGAGAATTGAGAAGAACTGAGAAATGAGAAGAGAAGAGAACTGGGATAAAGCATGACTGTCGTCCTGGTACTTCGTCTGTTTTGATGTTACTTTGTCATATTCGTCTGTTGATAAAAGATGTTGCTGTTGTAACAGAAGCCCTGGGACCTTATTGCTGGTTCAGAAGCCATGAAAGAGAATTTTCTTGTTGTATGTTTACAGAAATCCTGGAGAAGGGTCTTACTAATGTTATCAGAGGTTCTGGGACTATACTGAGGATTTTTGTTGATTCCTCAGACCTTGTTGTTGGGTCTATGTTGATTTCACAGGCAGAAAGTGAATTGATGAGGATGCTGGCAATGTGCATGAATGTTATTGTGGCTTTGTTAACCTTTGTCTTTCCAGGAACAGAAACTGTGAAGGACTTGAGGTGGACTAGACACTGTGAGCTTCAATATGGAACAGGAACTGCACAAGGAGCTGGACAAGGAACTGAGAGCTATCCGCCTTTGAACTCAGGTGACAGTTGCATAGATTCAGGCAAGAACTGGGACAATGGAAGAAGAACCATTGGAGCTAAGAGTCTACCTAGAGTAAGGATAAAAAGACCTCTCCTTGGATACTTAATGCAAACTGAGAAGATCACAATTTACTGTGGCCTAGGGGTGGAGAACTTTGACCTTTACATTTAGATGATTGAGTTAAGGACTTTTCCAATTAAGAAGAAAGAAGACTTTTTGATTGAGGAGATTGAGACAATGTGACCTAGGGGTGGAGAACTTTGACCTTTGTTCTTTGTGTCCATTAAGGATCCTTAAGGATGATTGAATTAAGGACTTATTAAATGATTGAGTTACTAAATGAATGTATTTGTTTAAAACTATGTGGCCACTTTGGTGATAAGTTGTTATGTCATAACATTGTGAATGCTGTAGTTTGATTTCTTTTAATGTTTTGTCTTAGTTTGTCACTGAATAAATAGAGAGTTCATTATACTATGTAATCAGAATCTTAAAGCTGTTCACAGCAGCAGTCCTCTGGAAAGATGCTTGTGCTTGGCTTTACACATATAGAAATCCATCATACTGTACAAGAAAGCAAAGGGAAGGTGGTAACGAGGGGACATGTGGATAGAAGAGAGGGCAGACTGGGGGAAAGGATAATCAGTATTCTTGCCATCTTGGGGTGGGTGTGAGGGAAAAATGAGGATAAAATTTGGAATTCAAATCTTGTGGAAATTAATGTAGAAAATTAAAAATAAATTAATAAATACAAAAAAGAAATTGTAGATCTGGTCTTTTAATTCCCCTGATCAAGAAATTATGGTGGCTCCCTACTGAATTCTAGGATAAAATACAATTTTCTTTATTTGTCATTTAAAGCGCTTCACAATCTGGCTTCATCCTACCTTTGCAGATTTATTTCATATTACTGCCCTATGTACATTCTATGGTTGAGACAAACTCAACAAGATTTGATGTTGTAGATGTACTATCTCAACTGTCTCTGTGCCTTTGAATAGACTTTCCCCCTTCCCTGGAATGAACTCTTCCTCATCGCAGACTCTTAGGATCAATAACTTCCTTCAAGATTCATCACAACTATTTCTTACATGAGACTTGTCCTGATTACCTCCCCATGTGCTAGTGCTGATCCTCTAAAATGACTTTTAATGTACTTAGCTATGAATATGTTGTTTTCTCCCAATGGACTATAAATTCCTTGAAAGTAAAACTTTTTTTTTTTATATCCTGGGTGCCTAGCACAGAGTCTGACATAGATTAGGTTTTTAAAAAATGCTTGCAGTATGAATGAATGAATGAATGAATGAATGAATGAATGAATGAATGAATTTTCCAACACTGCAAGGCATCAGGTGTACATACACTGTGATCTGAAAAATCCACATAAATTTTTTGACCCTCTCTTAGTAGAAGAAAAGTCTTAATTATTATGGTATTAAATGATAAAATATCTTGATATTATAAAATAATATATTTTTTGCATTTCTGAGATTCCAAACTTTTTCTGTGTCATCAACTGGACTTCATGTACTGTCAGCTGCTTCCACAAAACTGCCCTCCAAATTCTCATTTAATTTCTTATGCCCACCTGTGATATGTTGAAACTGCAATGGGGAAAGTCGAGATGTGGAAGGGATAACTGTACCTAACTCATCTCACTGGAAATTACAGAGGCAGTCCACACCTTGGAGATTTTGACAGAGGAGTTTTGTGAATCAGGCAGGAAGTTAAATAAGGCATCTGATGTATCTTCTTTGTATAAGAAGTAAAAATAAAAAAAAAACAATGTTTCAGAATGAAAAGAATAATAGACACAACAAGATCAATTGAATTTGCCTTGTTAGAATGTTAGCTCATTGAGGATGAGGATTGTTTGATTTTTTTTTTTGTTTGTTTCTGAATGCTCATTAGCTAGTGTAATACATGGCAGGATCTAGGTGCTTAACACATAATTGTTGACTGATTGATTGAAACTTAGTTATATCATGATACAAACAGAAGTAGGGCAGAAAGGGACTAAAGCCAGAATCTAGCTCTAGACCATAGGTGTGTATGACTCAAGGTAAATCTCTGGATTTCGTTTTCACCACCATTAAAGTGAAGAGTTTGATTAGGTGGGTACTCCCTCAAATGGTGATGATTAAAATTCATCTCCCCTTTTTTATACTGTGAGACTTGTGTCTCCTTGAAAATCAGAGGATCCACCTAATTGTTGGGGGAGATATTCTTCTATATTGTTTGATATTGTGTCAAGAAAACAGTGGTAAATGAAAAGCTGTTTTCCTTCACCCTTCTAAAGCTTTTTTAAGCCCATTCCAGGAATGAATCTATCTGATGTACTGCTTCTCCTGTGCAATTTTTCACTGGTAATATACTCCAACCTAGTCACACTGACCATGCACTTTTCATTCACCCTTTCTATTACCCACAACTTTGATTCTACAGAGGCTGTGCTATTCCACAACTCACAGCCAAACAGCATCACTTGAAAGAATACCAATAATAAAAGAAAGATCCTTTAAAGTATTAAGACAGTTTGTAGTCATTAAAAAAATTGTCTAATTCCCCAAAGGCAATTCAGCTCTCTCTTCTCTTCCTATTCAATACAACAGCAAATTCATTGTCCATTCACTGCATTTGTCCAAAGCATATTAACTAAATTCCATATAATTGTCTGAATACTTGGCATTCTTTACTCACAAGGACCAAGAACCAAAAGGAAATAGAAAAGATCAAAAAAGATTTGTGTAACAAACATTTGTTTTCATCAATGAAAGTGAAATCATCACAATTGCATTCTCACATCACAGTCTTGTGTTACATGAGAAAGTGGAAATGGTACTGCAGAAACACTGAGTGGAGCAGTTGGATAGACCAAAAAAACACGGAGAAGATCCCTGCTAATGATAACAGTTGTGGAGAATTTGAAAGATTAATTCTCATAATATTCAAAAGGGGAGATTGTGAATTTTTTATTTTTTGCTTTTTTTGAGGGGGAAAGGCTGGGCAATTGGGGTTAAGTGACTTGCCCAAGGTCACATGGCTAGTATTAAGTGTTTGAGGCCAAATTTGTACTCAAGTCCTCCTGACTCCAGGGCTGGTGCTCTATTCACTGTGCCACCTAGGTGCCCCAGATTACACAATTTTTAGAAATAAAATGCTCCTGCTTATTACTTTTTAAATAGGTGATTAAGAAAATAGCAGTAGTGGGGTGGGTAAGTGGCTCAGTGAATCGAGCACCAGCCCTATAATGAGGAGGACCTGAGTTCAAATCTGGCCTCAGACATTTAATACTTACTGGCCATGTGACCTTGGGCAAGTCACTTAACCCCAATTGCCCTGTTTTTCCCCCTCAAAAAATAAACAAAAGATAAAAAAGAAAAAAAAAAGAAAATAGCAGTAGCTATGGGCCCACATGCCCACCCTCTTATCTCTACATCATTTTTATAAGAAAAATCTAAGCATTCTCAAATCATTGGTACAGTGTTGGAAGGGACTTCTGAATCCATCTAGCCCAAGTTCCTCCTTTTATAGGTGAAGAAATGGAGGCCCATTACTTACCCCAAATCAGACATGTAGTAAATAGTAAGGGTGATATTTGAACACCAACCCTAATGCTGTTTCCTCTGTACCCTGCTTCATTGTAGGCAGTGCTGACTGAAGTATTAGAAAGGAATAGAAACCCTTTTGTAAACAATAATCTATAGCAGACTACATCTATGTAGTTCAATGGATAAAGAAATGAGTTTGTAATTTGGAATCCCTGAGTTAAAAACTGTTTTGGACACTTACTAACTGTGATACCCTAGGGAACTTATTTAATCTTGTCTGCCTCAGTTTCTTTGTCTGTTAGATGAGGACAATAATAGCATCTACCTTTCATGGTTCTTGTGGGCATCAAATGAAGTAATATTTGTAAAGTACTTGGAAAACCTCAAAGTGCTATATAAATGTTCACTATTATTAAGTTTTCATTTGCACAATTGACCAAAATGTATAGAGAATACTAAATCCCAAAGCAGTAGTCATTTATTATAAAAACAACAATGACAACAACAAAAACAAAGCCTCACTCCCTCAACCCCACCCCAAAGAATTATTTGATAGAGCAAAAAAAGACTCTTCTTCAATAAGTTCTCTCTATGTGTATGTCAAAGTTATAGAGAATGTAGATGGCAGATACATGTAATAGGTAGAATTTTTAAAAGGCTAAAATTATCCTGAAAATTTAGCTCAGGCACTCACCCCTCTATCACCCTATAATAGCTTCTGAAATGAACCAGCACAGGTTGTGAACCCAGTTTCTTTCTTTCTCCGCATTCTCATTTTCAGAGCAGAATCTCATCTCCCCCACTGGGAAATTCTAATCCTTTCTGAAGTAAAGACTAGTACTTAGTGTTAGCACATTCAGGCTGAATGGATTCTTTTATTGGCTGCTCTGTGATAAATTGATTGGTCAGAGGTCAAATGCTTAAGCTCAGTTGGTCAGCAAAATAGTGTGAAATGCCTAGACTCATGGAGAATCATAGAATTTGTGAGTTGGAGGGACCTTCAATATACTACTAATCCAACCTGCTCCTTAGGTCACAGATGATAAGACAAAGGCCCAGGGAAGTGAATCAGTCAAAGTCATATAACAACATCCGAGGGTAGCACCTTGAAAGACAACAAGAAATCTTAAAATGCAGTCTTTCACATTAGGCATGTTTAGACATCCTAATTTTTGTGCAGGAACCCATACTCAAAGGACACAGAAACAATAAAAACTATAAAAGCTTTCTACCAAGAAGTCCTGTATTTGGAAGGCTTTCTAGTTACATATGCCTTTTTCTTTCCTTTTCTGCTTAAAATTGAAAAAAAATCACATAAGCCAATGCAACAAACATTTATCGATCACCTACTATTTTTTTTTTTAAGCAATTGGGGTTAAGTAACTTGCTCAAGGTTACACGGCTAGTCATTATTTATGCGTGGGTGCTCATTTTCTGAGGCCGGATCTGATCTCGGGTCATCCAAACTCCGAGGCCGGCGCTCTTACTCACTGCTCCACCTAGTCGCCCCTTTTAGGGCAATTGGGGTTAAGTAACTTGCCCAAGGTTACACGGCTAGGTTTTTGTTTGTATGGATTAAGTGTCGGAGGCCGGCTCCGAACTCAGGTCCTTCTGATTCCAGGGCCGGCGCTCTATTCACTGAGCCACCTAGCCGCCCCGATCACCTACTATTATGGAAGGCTCTCCAGAAGCACAAAAATCACAACATAAAAGATTATAGTCACAAGGGGGCCTTAGAGATTGTATAGCCCAATCTTTTCTCCTCCTCTTATCAAACATTACAGATAAGGAAGCTGAGGCCAGCATTTGACAGAATGTCCTCTGAAATCAATTCCTGTGCTCTTTCCATAGCATCCTGCTACCTCCTGAATAGGAAAAGGTTCCTGCTCAGGAAGTTTCTAGTCTAGTAGGGGATATAAGACATTTATACAGATAATTATAGTAAAAATATGCTACTCCACCATCCAAAAATATTGGGATGATTAAATGGGTCAATAATGGGCAAATACTATGAATTTTCTAAGTGCCATGCAAATGTAAGACATTAATATTGCTTTCTTGCACTGAGAGTTTATTTTTGGGTGGAGGGGACCCCATCTCAAATATTTAGCCAATGGTGACCAGGATTTGGCATATCAAACTAAAGTGAAAGATTTGGGGTATGACAAAGTTGTGACCTAAGTTAGTGGAGGGATTAATCAACCCGATGAAATAATGGGCCCTTTGAAGAATCAAAGTGATTGAAGAACATGGTTAAGTACACAGAACAAGTAAGAACAAAATGCTTATTCAAAGGTCAAGGCAGGATGAATCAATTCTGACTGGGTAAGATCAGAGAAGTCTTTCTTGAAGATGTACTAACTGAGCTGGACATTGAAGAATTCCTCTTGGGGAAAGAGACCTGAAAGCTCCCTTTAGAGATCCTGAATTTATTTTACATATGTAGCTCATGCTTTCTTGAGTATGCCCAGTTTATGTAACATGGAGCTCATACTCCTTCCTTTCTCATCAGGCATCCACCTCTGAGTCCCTGAAAAAAAGTCAGTCAAAAGATGAAGGAAAAGAGAGTGACTAGCTTGCTCTCATCAGTATTAAAGACAAAGGGAGCTGATCAAAGAAGGCTACCCCCACTCTCTTGGAGGAAGATGCAGCAGGCACCATGTTAAGCATACTGGGCATGGTCAAAGATACCGGGGCTACATATATAAGGAGACTAAAGGCTAGCAAAACCAAGTGACTTGCCCAAACAAGTTAGGGGCAATGCCAAGTCAACAACACTCAACAAGAATTTATGAAATACTATTTGTCAGGCACTGTGCTAAGTGCTAGGAATGCGAACATAAACAGAAAGAAAGTCTCTGCCCTCAAGGAACTTCTCTTCTTTTCTTTTTTGCCTTTTGGAGGGCAATTGGGGTTAAGTAACTTGCCCAAGGTTGTGTGTGTGTGTGTGTGTGTGTGTGTGTGTGTGTGTGTGTGTGTATGTCACAACATATTGTGATGACCAACTATGACAGACTGGACTCTTCTCAGCAATGCAGTGATATAAATCAATCCCAAAAGACTCATGATAGAGAGAGATGTCTACATCCAGAGAAAGAGCTAGAAAGAACTGAGTTTGAATCCTGATTGAAGCAAACTACTTGACCTATTTCTCTTTATTGTTTGGCTTTGTTTCCTCTTTACCACTTTCCATTCCATCTAGTACAACCTGCCTTTGTAACCTGACTAATGTCTAATGTGAAAGTATTCGCAGATCCTATATTGGATTGTATGCCATTGTGGGGGGAGGGGGAAGAGGAGGGAGGGAAAGAAAATTTGAAACTCAAGGAATTATGGAATTGAATCTTGTTAACTAAAAGTGAGCAAACAAATTAAAGACAAAATTTAAGAATTAAAGAAAAGCAGCAAACTAGGGAAAAATCTTTGCAGCAAGTTTCTTTGGTAAAGGTCTCATTTCTAAGATACATAGAAAACTGAGTGAAACTTACAAGAATAAGACTATTCTCCCACTAATAAACAAAATATATAATTTTGAAATATGAGTTTTTAGAGGAAGAATTAAGGCTATCAATAGCCATATTTTTTAAAATAACTAATAATTTGAAGAATAGAAATGTAAATTCTCAACCTCTCACCAATCATATTGTCTAAGATGATAAAGGAAAAAAAAGAAAATAACAGATGCTGGAGTGCACTGATCAACTGAAATCTCATGACCATTCAGTTTTTGATACTCAACATCTCAACTGGCTCAGCTGCTTCTCTCCTATAATTGAAGGATGTGGCACAAAACTCTCAAACTCTTCCTTTGTAGAGGGCTCAGAACTTCTCAGGTAACTAAATTTTCCATCAGTAGCTCTGCTTGGTTTTGACTCTAGGTAACACCTTACCCCAAATTCAGCATATCCCCTGGCACCCTGCCCCTGCTTTTCAGCTTCCTTTTATGTGTTGTACGCTTTTATTAAGTTGTTTGAGAACAGGGACTATCTTAATTTTTGTTATTCATATCCCCAGTGCTTAGCACATAAGTAGCCTCTTAATAAATGTTTATTGAATTGAAAGTGGAAAAAATGTACGTTAATATACTGTTGGAGCTATGAACTAGTTCAGTCATTCTGAAAAACAATTTGAAACTATGCCCAAAATGTTATTAAACTGTATATACCCTTTGATCCAGCAATAACACTACTAGGTTTATACCTAAAAGAGCTCAAAGAAGTAAGACACATATGTACAAAAACATAGCAGCTGGTTTTTCTGTTTGTTTTGATTTTTTGTTTTTTTTTAAAAGCAAATAATTGGAAATTCGAGGATGCCCAATGATTGGGGAATGACTGAGCAAGTTATACTATATTAATGTGATGGAAATCTATTGTGTGGTAAGACATAATGAAAGGAATAGTTTCAGAGAAACCTGGTAAGAACTGTATAACCTTACGCAATGTGAAGTGAGCAGAACCAGAACAATCTCTACAGCAATATTGTAAAGATATTAACTATGTAAATCATCAATGAGGATAAACAGAATGATCCATCAGAGTTCCAAAAGACTCATGATCAAATGTGCTATCCACCTCCAGATAAAAGACTGATGAACTCTGAGTGCATATTGAAGCATTAATTTTCCTCCCTCTTCTTGCCATTATTTTTTGGAATGTGGATAATGTGTTTTTACATGAGTACATATATTTTAAGGAGTTTAGTTTTTCTTGCCTTTTTGATGGTTGGGAAAGGGAAGGGAAGGAGGAAATTTGGAATTAAAAAAAATAAAAAATTGAAAAAAGATTGTAGATTTGTAAATTGATTTGTTGATGAGCAAAATGCATGTCTGTGTAAGTATTAACCTTTGCAGTAGCCTATAAATGCCCTATGGGCAAATTATACACTTATTTCTCATGTTCATGTCTTTGAGTCATAAAGTCTCCCATGGAGAACTCCCTGTTCATATTCTTAGATATTTTCTCAATTTCTCTTGCTATTACAAATTTGAATCATTTCCTTGTATATCTTAAAAGTCAGACCTTTATAAAAATTATAAAAAAGATATTTTTCTCACTTTTTCTCTTTTAATCTTAGCTTTATTTGATTTGTGCATCCAAAACCTTTTCAATTTTATATAATTAAAATTATTGATTTTATCTTTTGTGATCTTCTCTACACATTATTTGGTCATTCTTTTTTTATTTTATCCATAGATTTAATAGGTAGTTTTCCATGTTTCTATAAATTGTATATGATGTGATCTTTTATTTCTATTTCACATATCCACCTGGAGCTTATCCTATATAAACTAGTGAAGAATGAAATGAGCAGAGATAGGAAAATATTTTATACAATAACAACACAGTAAAGTCAGACAACTTTGAAAGCTTTAAGAACTCTAATCAACCTGATTACCATGATAGAGAGGTGATCGATTCAAGCCTCAGCAGATAATGAACACACACACACACACACACACACACATACATATACACACACATGCATATACATATGTAAATATCCAATGAGGGATATCTGACTATGAATATTTGTTATAAGAAAAAGAAATCTGGGTTTTTTTTCCCCACCACGGTGGGGGAGGGAGGGCAAAGAAAGAAAAATTTGTTGTAGTTCAGTTGTTTCAATTATTTTCAACACTTCATGAACCGATTTGAGGTTTTCTTGCCAAAGATATGGATTGGTCTGCCATTTCCTTCTCCAGTTCATTTTACAGATTGGAAATTGATGCAAACAGTGTTAAATGACTTGCCCAGGGTCATTATTTTTTAATTGAAAAAAAAAACTTAAAAAGAACAAGATCTTGTCCCTTTTCTGCCTCGAAATCTAGTCAGTTGCCAAGTCTTCTTGATTCTATTTTTATAATTCTAACACTTTCCCATTCTCTCCCCTTATATATAGATTACCTTATTTCAGGCCCTCATCTTGTCTTGACATACTATAGTTCTTTCAAAAGGTGAGATGCTTAGTTTTCATTTTGCTTCTTTTTTTTCTACCAAGTAGATACATCTTTGGATTGAAAAATAAAAAGAAAAAAAGGGTTCATAGGAACTTGATACCAAAGATAATTAAAGAAATAGTAAGAGTGTTTCTAGCTTCCTATTGTGGGTTCAGATCACCTAGGCCAGGTGGTTTACATCCCACAACACTGAAAAGAGATGATAGAAGTGACAGCTGAGTTACTCTCCCTCCTATTAGAAAATTCAAGGCAAAGCAGAACTGGCAGCACAGGCCAGAAGGGAAAGAATTGTCCCAATTTTTTAAAGCTGAAAAAAATAAAATCTGTAAATTATAAACCAGGGAGCTTGAATTAAAATTCTGTTAAACTTAAATCACTCAAGAAGCATTTATTAGATGCCTACTATGAGCCAATATTGAGATGTGATGGCCAAAAAAGTTAACGCAAACAGACTGCATTAAGAGATGTAGGTGGAAATGAATCATATCAATCTTGACATTTTCACTATCAATGGAATCAAGAAACAAAAAGAATTTGCAAGGAAATTGAAGAATGTCTCATAGGATCTCCTTGGACAGTTACGCCAAGGATTTGATGGAGTTGGTTTTATAATGCAGAAAGCTAATTGGCACAATGGACAGACTACTGAGCCTGAAGTCAGGAAGATTTGGGCATAAATTTGACATAAGATACTTACCAGCTGTGAGAGCTTGGACAAGACATTTAACCTCTACCTGCCTTAGTCTCCTCATCTGTAAAAATGAAGATAATAATGGCGCCAACCTTGCCAAGTTGTCTGAGGATAAAATGAGATATTTGCAAAGTGCATGGCAAATCTTAAAGTACTTTATAAATGCCAGCTATTTATTTTATTATTATACCCCCTGAAAACAATAAGGTACATCATTTCATATGATATTTGCAATGCTTGTGATAAGTAATTAGTAAAGTGACTATGATAAAAGCAATTATAGCTTATATGACACCTTGGTTGCAGAAGATAAGGAGATAGAAAAATCCAGCCACCAAACTGATAAGAACCTCCAAATTAAATGAACATACATTTTGATGCTCAGTAACTTTAAAGCAAACTATGGTGTAGAGGACAATGTAAAAAAGAATGTTGGAGAATATGGCTCAGGACTAAGAGAGTCCAAGGGCTTGTGGGCTACACAAATGTTTCATGCCTATATATAATGAATACATTCTTTGTGAAAAGAAATGTGAGATACTAAATATGTTGATCATAAAATGAATTAATAAATAAAGCAATGAATGAATGAATGGAAAACATTTATTAAGCCCTTATCACAGTACTTAGTACTGGGGATGCAAAATAAAACTTGTCTGCCTGTTTAGTTATTGACGATACTAGCTGGGCAAGTTATTTAAGCCCTCAATGTCTCAGGAAACTCTAGATGATGTGCCAATCTACAAAGATAGATGCAATGTATATACTAAGAGTTCCTTATTACAATGAAGTCACAACTCAGGAACCACTCACCCCCCCAAGAAAATAATTCTCACAATGAAAGTATGGTAGAAGATTATGAGCAGTAGTGGAAAAACAATTGTAAAGAAAGGTTAGTGAGAGTTCCAACCAAGTTAAGTCTTCCCTGGGGAATTTGAGGATGAAACTGGTACAACAAACCTGAAATCGGGAAATGTTCTATTAAGATTTTTATAACAAATTCTTTTAATTATAAATGTAGTTTGTAGATTCTCTTCTCTTACTTTTTGAAAATTCAAAATAAAATTTGCTCTTTCCCATCGTCAGCAACATTAATATTCTACACCTCTTTTTGAAGATCACTGGCAAGATGGCTGCCTGAATAGGGAAGATTATCTTCCTGCGTATATCTTTCAGCAGAACCCTGCAGTTCACAACAATGAAGTTACTTCTTCTATTCTAAAACTGATCAAAAAGTTGTCCAGAAGGTCATGGGAAATTAGAAAGGGGATACCACCCCTCCCCATAGTGATAGCAATTTGTGCACTGAGTAGCCTCCCAGTTAGGCTACATGTGTCTGGAGGCAGCAAGAGCAAAGGATGCCGTGAGAATTTCTGCTCAGCCCCCCTCTCCCGGGATGGGGACATTGGAAGTCCTAGAGAGTGGTAACAAGCAATAACAAATAAATTGTCAACCAGCATAGGACCACAGCACTCATATCAGGACAACTCACATCCAGGGTCTCTGAGGTCAGTTAACACTCCATCCTGAGATGCCAAAGAGGAGCCTACCTTAAGTTCCAATATTTTGATCTTCAAAGATTCAGGAAGGCCCAAGTCTAAAGGGTAGAGGTAATTATAACAATAAAATGGATGAAAGGCTTCCCATCCCATCCCATCCAAAAACCCAGCAAGAGATGAAATTGTTCCTTGCACAAAGTTTCAATCCAGAAACTAAAGCAATGAGTACAAACAAAACAAAACAAAACAAAAAACCAACCCCATACCAACCAACAAACACCTTCAATCACTAGTATAAAAAAATAATTGCAGATGTAGAAGTTCCTACCCCACCCCAAGAAGGAGAGGGTAATTCTAACTACTGCAAGTGGAGAAAAAATTGGGATAAAAAGAATTTCTAGGGCTATATGAATACCTAGAAGAAAGGAAGACAGAGATAAAACAAAGTAAAAGTTCTGGAAGTAAGAACTATAAAGGAAATAAGTAGCTTGAAAGAGAAAGTTTTAAACTATCCCCAGGAAATGCAATCCTTGAAAACTAGAAATGAATAAAAACAAATTAGTGACTTTATGAGACAGCATGAAATATTAGAACAAAATTGAAAGTCTTTTAAAAGTAAGAAAATGTAAGATGGTTGATATCAACAATAACTGACCTAGAAAATAGGTCAAAGAGAGATAATTTAAGAATCATTGGACTATTTGAAAAGTAATTTTAAAAAGAACTGGATGGTATATCTCCAGAAATGTACTGTCTTAAATAAAAACTACCCAGATCTAGTTTAACTACTGGAAAAAGTAAAATGAAAAAGAACCCAACAATCACCTGCTAAAATAACCCTCCTAAAGGAGAAATCCCCCCAAAAGTTCCAGTCCAAATCCAGAGCTTTGTATCAAAGAAAAAATACTGATTTGATAGAAAAAGGAGGGGTTCAGGTTCTAAGAACTGGAGTCAGGATCACATAAACTTGGCAGCTTTTAGTATATGAAGGATCTTAGAATACAATAGTTCAAAAGGTACAAAAAAGTCTTCCAATGAAGAATAATTTAACCTGCGAAGCTGAGTATAATACTTTAGGGAACCAATTGAATTTAAATGGAACAGAGGTCTTTCAAATATTTCTGATGAAAAGGGCAGATATAAATAGGAACTTTTAAATACAAAACAAGAGTTCAGAGAAACCAAGAAATGCAAATTTGTTAATGAAAATTAGAATGGAGCTGTATAATGATGTAATGCTAACATTTTATCAGGGAGAAAAGAAACAGTTAGCTCTTCAGTACCTTTATGTCTTCAAAGATTATTGAAAGAGTTGAACAAGAAATACAGGTGTGGTGGGGGAGGGCTAGATCGCTTCTGTTCTGAGGGTTTGAAGAAAAAAAAGAGATGGAATAATGAAAATTAGTATAAAGAGGACCGAGAGACTTGAACTAGCTTTTTTATTGGGATGTGTAAAGTGATTGTACAAATATGAAAGATGTGAGTATCAGACAAAGGTCATTCCTATATAAAATAGATAAAGAAGGGTTGGCCACATACACATATAGAGTTTTGTGTAGAAATATATCAGGCAACAGGAAAACAAGCAAGGATAAGGTGTGGTTAAGAGGGAGGAAAAATATTAGGGAGTGAATGAATAGCAACATGCAAGACAAACTTTATGATCCTCAAGGAGATGTTAAATGGTGGGGTGGGAATGGGAGAAAAAGATAAGAAAAGCAAAGAACTAAAATATAAGGAGGCAAATTAGACTGCTTCTTGAAATTCTGCAATGGCAAAACATTGTAATATGTGAATGTAATGGAATATTATTATGCCTTAAGAAATGATAAAGAGATGATTTGACACAATCCTAGGCAGTATGAACTGATATAGAGTGAAGTGAGAAAAAAACAGAAGAATAATTTATAGAGGGATAGCAACACTGTAAAGAAAAAAATTATAAAAACTTAAGAATGCTAAGCAATACATTAATAAATTATCTGTCCAGAGAATCTATGATGAAGCATTTTAGCCATTCCTTGACAGAGAAATAATGGATACAAAGTGTAGACATACTTTTTGGGGGTTATTTTTGATATTGTGTGGATTTGTTTTTCTTGATTACATTCATTAGTTTCAAATTATTTTCCTCTTAATTTTTAATTTAAGGAAGAAGACTGCAGGTTGATAATAGTAATGATTCTTCTTCACATCCCCCAAAGGACTATTTTAACATTTAAAAAAATATTAACTGAAGAGAACAGAACAGAAGGAAGTTCAAAAGATAGCACAGAGAAGAAGGAAAATTTTGAAAAGTATTATGTAGAATTCATCATACACTCTTTTTTTTTTAGAGCAAGGGTATAGAATGGACATTTGTACTTTCATGTGGAATCTTCTTTTGGTGTTCTATTTATATGAAAATGCTCTTTTTTGGTGTTTAAGTTCAGAATATTTTTTTCAGAAAAAGATCACCCAAAATAGATACCAATCATTTTTACCAATTCTTTCTGTATCCTGGAATGTAGGTCACCTAGGCCTGGTGATTTTAACTCATCAAAGGCAGATAATTTTTCTCCTAACTACCTTCTTACTTGTCTTGGATTTTAACACTCTATTAGCCACTTCCTCTGCCCTTTCCAGCCCAAATATCAGTCTCCCTGGCAGCAAAAAAGATAAAAAAAGAAATAAGATTTGTGTTAGATCATTGATTTAGATCTGGAAGGGATCTCAGAAGTAAACTATTCTAATTGCCTTACTTTGCACATAAGAAAACAGGCTCAGAGAATTTGAATAATTGGCTGGAATTTGTACAGGTAGTAGCAGAACTAGAGTTTCATCCCACATCATTTTGTCTCTTTATACCACAATTGTCTCCCATAAATTCAAATAGATCTAGCTTATCTCTATTTATTATCTATTGTCATCATTCCATTCTCCCTGCATCCTGTCCCTTTTCTTTTTTCCTCTATTCTTTAATATAATTCACTCTTCACCCAAACCTGAATCAGCTCTTCATTTTTTAGCATTCTTTACTAGCCTTAGCTCATTACGAATTTCAGCACTTAAGACATTATTGTATTAGAACCATGCCACACTTCATCCTTCATCACCTGCATTTTCTTCCAACTTTTGTCTATATTTTAAAATCTCACTGGGATGAGTCCCCGTAGAGCTATTCCTCTCTTTTTAGATAATTCTCCCTTTTTCTCTCCGGCAGAATTGTCTTTGTTTCTCTAGAATTCGTTCTTGAATATTTCCCATCCCATTTGTTTTGATTTTCACCTGAGAATTTTCATCATTATCATCATAGTTAACATTGACTTACCATCTAGGTGCCAAGCACTGTGCTTAATGCTTTAAAATTGTTATCCCCTTTGATCCTCACAATAATCCTGGGAAGTAGATGCTATTATTATCCTCATTTTACAGATGGAGATAATAATAGCATCTGCTTCCCAGGATTGTTGTGAGGGTCAAATTTTACAGATGAGAAGACTGAGGCAAACAGTGGTTAAGTGACTTAGCCAGGGTCACATACCTATCTAGTGGCTAAGGTCATATTTGAACTCAGGTCTTCCTGATTCTAAATACAGTACTCTATCCACTGTGTCACCCAGCTACCCATCTCTGAACTGTCTGAAATGCTCCTCCTCCTCCCTCCCCTCCCCCTCCCTTCCCTCCCTCCTCCCTCCTCCCCTTCCTCCTCCTCCTCCTCCCCTTCCCTCCTCCCCCTCCTCCCTCCTCCTCCCTCCCTCCCCTCTTCCTCCTCCCTCCTCCTCCTCCCTCCTCCTCCTCCTTCCTTCCTCCTCCTCCTCCCTCCTCCTCCTCCCTCCTCCTCCTCCTCCTCCTCCTCCTCCTCCTCCTCCTTCTTCTTCTTCTTCTTCTTCTTCTTCTTCTTCTTCTTCTTCTTCTTCTTCTTCTTCTTCTTCTTCTTCTTTTCTTTTTGGAGGGGCAATTGTGGTTAAGTGACTTGCCCAAAGTCACACAGTTAGTAAGTGTCAAGTGTCTGAGGCTGGATTTGGACTCAGGTCCTCCTGACTCCAGGGCCGGTGCTCTATTCACTACACCACCTAGCCTCCCCAGAAATGCTCCTTTCTAAGGTACCTGGAAGATTATTATCAGCTTTCCTTGCTTTTTCTATGATGTATTCTAAAAATGTGGCAGTCCCCAGTCTTCAAGATTTTCATAGCTTGAATGAATATATGAATGAATAAAAGTACTATTATTATCATATATTATTTAATATCATCATTATTAAAATCATATTATCATATCATTGAGTTCTTTCTACATGTGAAGCAATGTGCTAAGTACTGGAGAAATAAATGGAAGACTAGTGGCTACCTCAGCTCTGGTGAAGGTCACATTCTAATGAGAGGAGATCATACTTCAGTTAGATAATCTCTAAGCTCCTTTCCAATTCTATGGAAATGTGAAGTGCTATGAATTTGGAAAGAATGTGCAAAGAGGAGACAAATGTCCTTATGCCTGTTTAGCTGAGTTAGTGGCAGGTCCCTTTGGCCAGTGGGGCATTCTTGTAATTGTTGTTCAATTGTTTCAGTCATGTTTGATTCTGTGAGCTCATTTGGGGTTCTCTCAGTAAAGAATGTAGAGTGGTTTGCCATTTCCTTCTTTGGCTCATTTTACAGATGAAAAAACGGAGGCAAACAGGATTAAGGGACTTGCCCAGGGTCACACAGTTAGTAAGTGTCTGAGGCCAGATTTGAATGGAGGTCTTCTTTACTCCAGGCCCAGGGCTCTATGTACTGTACCATTTTGCTTCTCTGAGGTATTCTTAGGGAACATGTTTACTGGTTGTTTTATTTATGACTGAAGTCAGCCATCTGCTGGAGGTCAGGAATTATAGTGCCATCTAGGGTCTTCCAGTTCCATCTATATTTGGTCAGGGTCAGAATTATAGGATGTCAAAGCTGAAGAGGTCTTAGAGATCGTTTAGACCAAAATTCTCATTTTACAAATGAAGAAACTAAAATCCAGAGAGTTAAATGATTTGCTCAAAATCAGAAAGCCAGTAAGTTAACAGAGAAGGGAAGAAAATCCAATTCTGATAGCAAGTCCAATATTCTCTCTACTAGGCTATGCTGCCTCCCTAATACCTCATTCTGAAGTCCCCAATGTCCCTTCTGGAGCCTGGGTAATTGTTACAAAAACAATTTGAGAGTTATTTATTCAGAAAAATGGAACAAAAGAACATACAAGTAGGCTGAATTGTTGAATAGAGCATTTAACTTACATCTGAAGGGCTCATAGGACCACCCATGATGGCTGCTAAAAGTACAATCCCAGGACTTTAGACCTTGAAATGCTAGGAGGTACTGTGGCCTTTGCTGGGTCACATAGTGAGTTAGAGGCAGAGTTCAGTAGGCAGACAACAAGATAAAATGGGCACCAGTACTCATCATTTAATCAACAAGCACTTATGGAGTGGTCCTGTTGTTTTTGGAAGGGGAGACATTGTGCTAGGTGATTGTTATACAAAGAATAAAATGAAACAACCAAGGAGCTCACATAAAAAGACTAGAAAACTGGCTTCTAGTCTTAGCTCCACCACTAATTAACTGCGTAACTTTGGGGAAATTGAAGTTTGTTTCCTCATTTGCAAAATAGGCTTAACAATACTCTTACTATGTGTCTTACAGGGTATTTTTGAAAATCAGAGGGGTAATGCTATCAGAGATTTATAATCATAAAGTACAATATTTATTATTGTTTATAACCCTTAAGTCAAAGATTTATGATACAGAGGACCAATGTATACACTAGGGGATTCTCTAATTTTCTTAGCTTATATTTCTCACAGAAGGAAACTACACTCACACACACACACACGTATCCCTAAGTATAGCAAGACTGACAACCTGTTTGTAATCAAGCAGCTCCAATACAAGGATAAATTCTAATTGGATATTCAAAGAAAATAAAACAGAACTCAGAATATAAGTTTTTGGGAGGTTAGACACTCTACAATGATCATTCTTCTCCCAAAGATCTGTTATAGGACCAACTCAGAATTGAAAGGGCCCTTAGAGGTCATATGATCATGATTTGTATATGTATATACATATATATATGTATATATCATCTATTATAATATCTTATTTACAAATAAGAAAACCTGAGCTCTACAAAAGAAGAGTCATGTACTCAAAGTCACAGAGGATATTGATGAATTAATTTATGAATGAATTGATGAAAATTATAAAGTACACGACTGTGAGTATCTTAAAAGTAGGGTCTTTTTTTGCCTTTTTTGTATCTTCAGCACTAAACATAGTGCCTAGCACATAGTAGATGTTTAATAAATATTTGTTGACTTGCTGTGTGCCAGGGAATGTACATATAAATAGAAAAGGTAAATCAGTACTTTATCCCAAGGACTTTACAATCTAAATTAAGGAGATAACATTGCAAGACAGATGCAAAGGTTCAGAATTCCTAGAGGTTCAACAGTGATACAGTTGGCAAGGCCCAGAAACCCTTAGATATGTGATTAACATGACAACACTGTGACTTCAAGGGACAGAGGTAATGTAGATACCAAGGATGAGCAAATCTTAGGAATCAGTATTGGGGCGGATGATTAAGGTCTGGTGGTCCTCCATCTCATCAGAAGACATGTAACTGGTGACCCCATTTCATCTGTGTGCCATCAAATAGCCTGGGCAAAGGAGGAAGAGAAGGAGAGGAGATTCCCAGTGTTGATGGTCCTTCCTGCTGCTGATATTGGTGTTGAGGCAGGTGGATAGATGAACAGCGATGGGCAAAGAAGAAGGCAAGGGTAGTAAATAGTAAATAGCAGATCTAGGATTTGAACTGAGGTCCAATATTCTTGAAAGTAGACTGGCTTGACTCTCATTCACTAACAACCAGGCAGATACCCTGGTGTCTCGCTTGCAGTTTTGTGATAGTTTCAGCTGATGACATTAGCTATCATTCTCTATCCCAGCTTATTCATGCAGCTCACAACAGTTTTCAAGTCACACTTTTCACTTTGGGTCAGGGATTATTCTTAAATTCAGGTCAGTCAATGCCTTAGAAATGTTTCTAAGATGTTCCAGTCTGGAGGGAGACACAGTTCCCCATGCTAGGCAACTCTGTTCATTCAGTACCACATAAGTAACTTCCTGTCTCTCAGGCTGTTCATGGGGTCAGAGGATAATCTATCAAGAACTGGAGAACTTTAGAGATAGTTGAAGAACCCAAGAAACCAAAGATCAATATAGTTGAGTGAATTGCCTGACGTCACACAGATGGCAAGGAAGATATTTAAACTTGATTTTCTGACTCTAGATACAGTGTGTGTATTTATATATATATTTGCTTTTTGGAAGGGGGAAGGCAGGGCAATTGGGGTTAAGTGACTTGCCCCAGGTAAGTGTTAAGTGTCTGAGGCTGGATTTGAACTCACATCCTCCTGACTCCAGGGCAGGGGCTCTATTCCCTGTTCCACCTATCACTGCCCCTCCCACAGTATATTTTCTTTGAAAAAAATCAGAACTTAGCCAAAAATGAAAGGAAGGAAGGAAAGGAGGAAGGAAGGAAGGAAGGAATGAAGGAAGGAAGGAAAGAAAGAAGGAAGGAAGGAAAGAAGGAAGGAGGCAAGATGCTTCTGCCAGTCAGATTAAAATTTCTTTATTTGGGAAATGAGAGGGTTTAATAAGATTATCTTTTAGGTTTCTTCTTGATCGGACATTTTAAATTTTATGACCTAAGTTTCTATGTTCTAAGATGCTTTCCTCCCCTGATATTATATTCTAAAGATCAGTTTCAGCTCTGGCATATATTTTAAGTTCTCTTTCAGATCCAACATTCTAGGGATCAATGGCCATTTATATCCTATGCATTTGCTATAGGTCAAGTAATTTTTGTTCTATGTTCTAGCATCTAATGCTCCAACCCAATCCCTTCAACCCTAAAATTCTATAGTCTGGATTCCAAGTCTCATCCTAGTGCTAATAGCCTATGTGCTAAGTTTCCTTCTTACTTTACCACATAAGAAGGAGGCCAGATGATACTGTGGAAAGATTGTTAAGCCTGAAATTAGAAAAGTCCTTGTATATTAATCCTACCTCCTCACTTCATAGATATGTGAGAATAAGTAGGTCATGTACTGTCTCTGAGACTCAGGTTCTTCATCTATAAATGGGAATCAAAATACCTATATAACTAAGCTCACACAAATGAAGGAATGAAATCAAATAGTATATGAAACACATTATAAACGCATTTAGAGGCAGCTTGGTGGTTCAGTGTGTCTGCTGGGTCTGAGTTCAATATGACTTCAGACATTTGTAAGGTATGTGAGTGACCATGGACAAACCATTTAACCTCAGTCTGCCACAGTTTCCTTAATTGTAAAATGCTGATAATAATGGCACTTGCCTCCCAGAATTATCATGAGGAACAAATGAGATAATAAGAAAAATAGTACTTTGGTAACTATATGAGGAGGTCTGTATTGACTGGACACACCTCTCTGTATGTCCATAATGAAACCAAAAGTAGCAACAGTCAAGCCTTAGAAGGATCAACACCTATCAGTCAGAAGACTTCCTGCTTCTGATGCTATCTCTTGGGTCTGTACCTTTCCTTGTTCTCTCTGTGGACCAAAAGTATTTCAGAAATAATTCTATAAGCTTGTACTTTCAACTAGAGCTCCTCCTCTACATCATGGGATCCTTCTCCAGGTGAAGTAGACTCCAGACACTGCCTGTCTCTAGTATAACTACCAGAATTTCATACAGATAAGACTCTGGAAGCCTCCTCTCCCTGCCTACAAAAGAGTTCTTCCTCCCATAATCTTGCTACATTCCTCCAAGGAGTTTCAATGTTTGCCGCCCTCAGCAAAATCAACTGTGATACTTTTGACATGTGGAATTATGCAGCACAGTATTTGCATAAATATCAGTATATATCAGAACAAGGATGAATAATCTAACATCCCAGGTAATCGCATTAGGATGCCATCAGCAGAAAATATACACCAACAATACATGCCATAGAGAGGAGAGTATAAAGTAGCACTTGACAGACTGTATCAGTGACTTCACATCTAAATTACATTCAAGACATTTTTGCATGAACATATCACAGTAGTGCATATAAATCCAAGTAACACAAGAAAACATGCAGAATACCAAGCAAAAGAAATGGAATAACAAATAACACTAGTAGGGCTACAAATTAAGAAAAAAAACATGGGTATAGAGATTCTATGAATAATTAATAGAACAATATAGCTATAATATATATATAAATACAAATTCAAAGAAAATAAGCATAAATAAACATGTAGTACTCAATACTTAAACATTAATAAACATGTACAAATACATACATGGTACACATTACATGAGTAAAGGGTAGCATTATCATTTGACTTTTTATATAACTATTTTTCCAGTTTCCCCTCCGACAATTTGGTCACCAGCTGATTAAGCCTACCTCTCCTGTGACCTATTCATTCCTAGGCCTGAGCTAGACGTTCCCATGATCTAATTAATAATCTGATTGTCTTCATAAGAACTACAGTATTTTCTTGCTAAACATGAACGTGTTGGGGCCCTAGTTAGGTAGCAGTGTTAGTACACTCTGTGGTACCCTAGGGATTTCTACAGCTGAAGTACTAGGCAGGAAAGTGTTGCATTTGGGTCCAATATTTCCATTATTTGCACTGTTCTTCATTGAACCATTGGTTTTTTTTACTTCTTCTTGGCCTGTAAGTCTTTGCATGATTGACAAGCTCATAGAGCTTGGGCTTATCTCTGGGCACTAAGTGGTTCACATCTTTGTTAGGTCCCCACTGTGGGGTTGCTCATGGGTCAATGCCTCACCAAATTTTTTTGAGTTTCCTTGGGTGATTTGTACCTGCAGGGCAGTTCCAAAGTTTAATTTTCTTGGATGATTTAGGCTAAAACTTCCTCATAGTGGTTGGGATTAGATATTCATATCACAGCTTAAATTGTAAACTCTTTTTTCAAAGTGTCCAATTGATTTAATGTGCTTTATCAAGTCATAAGAGTTAGTGATTATTTCAATTCTATAATATCCTGTAGGGATATCCTTAAGTCAACCCACCCCTATATTCTATTAGGGTAGTCGAATAATTCCAATCATATTTGATTTATCATGAGGTTTCATTGTTTTTGCAATTAGTTTGGTGAAATTGCCATCCACCTATGATAGGAATTCAGATGGCATCTCTCTTTGGTACCAAATGACGATGTTAAGTATCACTCATCAGTCATTCTTCTGGGACCACAGAACAACTCAAGTCTTTGTAGGCATTCCAGAAATGTGATTATAAGCTTTTTCCTTAGACTCCACAATTTTTAAAATTCTGGGTCTTTCAAGTTTTGCATCAAAGGATTCTTTTCATCACTGTCAGGAATCTGTCAATCTATTGTAATTCTCTTGTTTGCCTGCCCCAGACTCCTAAGAGTTCTTCTCAGGAATGCAAAGCAATTTTTCTGAGAAAATTTCAATCTTGGAATTCCCTTTGCTGTCTGAAATGAAGTATTATATCTGCAGCCTGTTCACAGGTGAGGCTGCTCTGTTCCACCCATGGGAATCTTGTCCTTGACTGACATGTAGATAGTTTTCCTCTGCTAGACTATATCTTATGCACATGCAAGTCATCTCTGCTGCAGCCCAACATACAGATGATATAGTAGACCAAATGATTCTCCCTAAAGTTTTGATTATTCCCTGTACCCTCCTTGCTATGCCCTCCTAGTTGCTCATTAAAACTTTTATTCACTTTGACCAATTTCTCCTCTTTAAGTGGGGTTTGAATATCAGTTCCCCATTGTATCTTGTATGTTTGAATGAGCCAATAGATCAGGTAGTTCACAGAATACTGAGTAATGTCCTGAGACCCAACCTTGCAATCTCTTAAATCTTGGCCTGTTTTCAAGGTTGCAATTATAATAGATGTCTTTTTTTTTATTTTTTTAGGTTCATCTATAAAATCAAGAGACTTTTATGACTTTTTTTGCTTTTTCAGAGGGCAATTGGGATTAAGTGACAAGCCCAAGGTCACATGGCTAGTTTTTGTGTTAAGTGTCTGAGGCTGGATTTGAACTCACGTTCTCTTTACTCCAGGGCTGGTGCTTTATTCACTGCGCCACCTAGTTGCCCCCCTCTTATTACTTTCTAATGCAAAAATTACAATACTGTGCACAATGTGTAATGGAAGTATTCAATCAATTACTAAAAGAAGTTGTATTAACTGATAAAGTAATAATCCAGAACCATTAGCATACTTCAAGTAATAGTAATATAATAAATAACATAATTGTAGTTTGCATATTAACAACAATAAACACCAATATGTTTCCTGTGTACTTCAACAGCAATGTCCACTTTGGCATCATTAATTAGCAAACGTTCATATACACATGTTCCTTATAGATACAGGAGATTGGATAGAGTAATGGCAGATACAAAGAGGAAAAGAAAACAAAATAACTCCCACTAGAGATCCAAAAATAGAAGCTTCATTCAAAGATACAAGCAAAAAAAATCAAATGATAATTTCATTGAAATGATAAAACAAATAGCATAAATATGTTAAAATGTACATCAACAGGAAATTATATACAAACATTTAAAATCATATAATACTGGGTTCAAGTTTTGATTATTTGCATAAAATTATTTTCATTCATGGAGGGAATTATGACTCAGTCTAATTTACCTAATAAAGGGCAGAGTATATGCAAGAGTTTGATAGAAGAGAGACCTTCTTTCTTCCTGCTTTAAGAGAGGACACACATGGTTCCGACCCTCTGTAGGCTGAACTTAAAGAGAACAAACTTTGGAAAGAAGCAGATACTAGGGGATAATCTTAGGCAAATGTTCCAGGCTGAATCCTGAGTCATACGAAATTAAAATATTCCAATAAATGTCAATTCTTCCCCCCAAAAAGAACCCTTAATTTTCAAATTACAGGCAATTCTAGACTGAAAGCTACAAAGGAAAATTAAACAAAAACTAGAAAATAGGAAAATTCAGAACAAAGTTAAAATTGTATGTATACAAATATGAAGTGAAAATACAGAAAATTTCTACTTAAAAAGTCAGGAAAAATGATATTAAACTCCCAAAGGAAAAAATTATATTTAAACTCTCAAAGAAAAGCAAAAGCCTTTTTTTAATATATCAGGAAATATTCCCACTTGGGTGATAGCAACAACAAAAAAAGAGCCATGGGTACAATCAATACTGGCCATGCTAATCTTCTGTATTTTTACTATATTGTTCTAACTTCCATAATTTCTCCTTATCATGGAACAAAACTCTGGGTGCTTTCTCATCTCCCTGTGGAGCTCCCCTCTTGACTTTCTCAAACTTTCTTTTCCAGATGTATCAAAATTACAATGCCTGTTGGATTATAATTCCCAGAAGTCTGTGCAGTTAGGCTTTGGCAGCCTCCTTGTCTATTGAGGTGGTGGTATCCCCAAACTCCTGCTACATTTACATTGAGCCTAACAGCCTTATTCAGTTTCCATCCAATGCTATTACTTCTGCTATCAGGGGTCAAACAGAACAAATCTAATCCTACCCTTTTGCATGACAGCCCTTCAGATATTTGAACACATCCATCATTTTCCTCCTAAGACTCTTCTTTTTCCAACCAAACAGCTCTTTCCAGTCTTTTCACCATTTGAATTACTCTCTTCTGGACAAAGTATGGCTAGTCTATGCTTCCATTAAATTGTGGTCTGCAGACCAGAAGACATTGCTCTAGATATGACCCAACCATGAAAGAATACATCAGAAACACTAGCTCTGTCAACCTAGAAACTATGCTTCTCAGGACAGTCTAGGACAACACTGATCTTGGGGGATTCAGGAATGTCATGCTGTTGTTGTTGAGTCTCTTCAGTTGTGTCTAACCACATTTAGGGTTTTCTTGGCAATGATACTGGAGTGGATGGTCATTTCCTTCTCCAGCTCATTTTATAGATGAGAAACTGAGGCAAGCAGAGTTAAATGACTTACCCAGAGCCACACCGTACATATCTGAGGCTGGAATTGAACTCTTGGAGATGAGTCTTCCTGATTCCAAGCTCAGCCTTCTATCCAGTATGCCACACAGCTGCCCTGAATGCCAAATTATTGACTCACTAAGGTTTTAGCCCCCTAAAACTCTCATCTTTTTTAGATAGACATTTCCCTAAACAGTCCTTCCTTGTCCCATCTTATGTATAGGAAAATTATTTCTGGAACCCTTGTAAAAATGCATTTATTCTTATTAAATTTAATTTTGTTCAATTTATCTCATTGCTCTAGAGTAGGGGTGTCAAACACATGATTCACATGTGGTCGAGAACATTCCTGAGTGTGACCCAAACCACATTAAAATATAATTGAGAAGGGGGGCAGAGTCAAGATGGTGGAGTAGAAATATGGCTTCTACTGGGCTCTGGCTCCCGCCACGTCCAATTCATGTAAAAGGTGACTCTGAACAAACTTTGAACACACAAAATGACACAGAGAAGCTAGCCTCCCACTGAGGATAGCCTACAGGCTGGCAGGGAGCAGCCAGATCAGTGCTCTGGGAGCCAACCCCAGCCCCACAGGAGCCGGAGGTTTTAGCCCCAGCAAGGGACTGACCAACCACTGGCTAGAGGGACTTTAGATCACCAGCGGTTGTGGCAGTTTCCAGAATTATCAACCCTTAGATGCTAAGGACAAATTGAGAGGTCAGTGCACTGTGGACTTTGGGATCCAGTAGTTGGGAGTGCAGTTGGCCTTTATTCCCTGGAAGGAGAAGCTGCTGAGGCACCAGGGCGGGGCCACCACTTGGCAGCTTTAGCTCCTGGCCTGCAAACTGTAGGGGGACCTGGCTACCAGTATATGGGGTAATTGTTCTTGCTTTAACCTGCTTGGATATCTATTGTAGTCTAGGGTGGAGGTCCTGGGGTGTTTGACCAGTTTGCCAGAGAGTGTGGAGGCTTCAGAGAGGGCACCTAACTAATATCTTCATCAACTGAGAAAACCCCAGCGTTTGGGACAGAAGCTCCCCTGTCTGGTGGCAGAGTCCTACTGTGGCAAAAAGCTGAAAAGTCAAGTAATTGAGTGGCAACATGAGTAAATGGGGGAAGCAAAGCAAACAGAGGAACCCAACATTAGACTCCTAATCTAAGCATATCATTTATATACTTTCCCTTGATCTTCCTGGATAAATACATTGTCAAAAAAGAGAAGGAAATTAGTCTGGTATGGCATGTCTTTCATAAAGGCATGCTAGATCTAGCTGACCATGGATTCTTTTTCAAAAGTTCTAACATTATTGACTTAATAATAAGGCATTTTAGAATTCCATGAAAATAAAGTCTATAGTTGATAGATTTTGACCTTTCTGTTGTTTTGCAAATTTCTACCAACATTTGGCCTTTCTGGTCCTGGACCACCTCTTTTATTCTGTAAGATCTTTCAAAGATAGTCTTGCTGGTAACAAAGACCACACCTGCTGGTTTCCTTTGATTACTTGTACTCTAGAAAACAATTTGTCTGTTGCCAGCCTTTTGGATTTATTCAGTGCAAGCTAAATGTTTCTTTACATACTTGCATCTTTAGTCGTATTTTATTTAATCCTTCTCTTTAGAAAGATCAAAGATTTGGGATTGGAAGGGATCTCAGAGGCCATTTAGTCCAACCCCCTCACTTTATTGATGGAGAAACTGAGGATCATGGAGTTTAAATGGCTTTGTTAAGGTCACATAAGTAGCAAATATCAGAAGCAAGATTTGGAGAGAAAGAGGAAGGGAGAGGTAGAATGTAGTTAAGCATCTCACATAAAGGCAAAAAAGAGCTTTTACAATGGAGGGGAAGGAAAGGGAGGTAAGATGGAATAAGGGAGCCTCACTCTCATCAAATTTGGCTTAAGGAGGGAATAACACACTCAAGCGGGTATGATATATTACCCTAAAGGAAGGAGTGGGGGAGGATAGGAGGAGGATAATAGATGGGACAGCAGGTTTATAGGAAGGGGTAATCAGAAGCAAACACTTCTGTGTGGGGGTCAGATCAAGGGAGAGAATGGAATAAATGATGGGCAGCACAGGATAGAGGAAAATGTGGAGTGTCTTTTGCAATATGACTGTTACAGAAATATTCTGCATGGCTACAAATGTATGACCTATATTTAATTGCTTGCTTTCTCAAAGAGGGTGGGTGGGGAGGGAGGAAGGGAGAGAATATGGAACTCAAGGTTTTAAAAACAAATGTTAAAATTTGTTTTACATGCAACTGGGAAATAAGATGTACAGGTAGTATGGTATAGAAAGATATCCTGTCCTACAGGAAAATAGATGAGAGGGCTATGGGAGAAGGAGGGGATAGAAGGGAGGGCAGATTAGGGAAGGGGTGGTCTGAGTGCATGCTGTGCAGGGGTGGGGAGAGGGGAGATGAGGAGAAAATTTGGAATTCAAAATCTTGTGAAAGTGAATGTTGAAAACTGAAAATAAATAAATTATATACAAAAAAGAAAGGAAAAGAAAAAGAAAAAAAAGTTTGCTGACTCTAGGAGAAGTATTCTTTCCATTGGACTACATTATATCCTTCTCTTTAGAAGAAATAATTTGCAGTCTCTACCTTCATGGAGCTTACAATTTAGCAGAGAGAATGACACAACACAAACCACTTTACATAATACACAGAATTATATGAGAAGTGCATTAGAGATATGTTTGCTAGAAAACTATACTAGATTTGAACAGCTGGAGGGAGTTCCTAAGTGGCAGGGTGGTATAGGGGAAACTTTCTCAATAAGGTGGCGTTGGATTTTGATTTTTAAAGGGTGGGTAAGAATACAACAGATGAAGCTAGGGAGGTAAAGCAGAGAACAAGCAACATTTTAAGTCAAAGAATTCAACCAATTAGCAGACATAAGTCCACATGAGAACCAAATCTCTCTCTCTCTCTCTCTCTCTCTCTCTCTCTCTCTCTCTCTCTCTCTCTCTCTCCCCTGTCTCTCTCTCTCTCCCTGTCTCTCATCTTTCTTTTTCTGTCTTCTGTTTCTCTCTCTATCTCTCATTCTCTGTCTCTCTCTCTTTCTCTATTTTCTCTCTGTCTCTCTCCATGTCTCTCTTTCTCATCCTCTCTGTCTCTCTGTCTTTTTCTCTGTGTCTCTCTGTGCCTCTGCCTTCTCTGTGTGTCTCTCTCTGTCCTTGTCTCCCTTTCTCTCTGTCTCTCTTGCCTCATACAGACAGAGAGAAGGATTGTTTAAAAATTTTTGAAGTACCTTTTGCTTGCTAAATTGCTAAAGTCTCCATCCATCTGGCTGACACTTTTTCCTTGAGATTTCTGGAGAAAATGCTATTTAGACTGGGCTTTGAAACATGGGTGAGATTTCAACTGCAGAACTGCATGGAGTGTATATTCCAAGGATGAGTGAATGTAGTTGAAAAAGTGCTGGAGACTCAGAGATATTCAGTGACACAGGTGCTAAGTAGTAGAGGTGAAATTAGAACACAATTCTTCTGCCTACAGATGTCTGCCTCTTTAGCTGGATCATGCTAAATTCCAGTGTTTCTATTTACTGAAAGGGTCAAACATCCTGGTATCTCTGGTCAGCCCTGATTGCTCTACATGACACATTGTACTAGACTGTAAATATCCTCTCCTGAGTTTGGGTATGTCCCTAATGTCATCTAGGGATACTTTTAGTACTTATTCTGTGGTATGATTCCTTAATTTTAATTCAAATTTTAATTTCCAGATTATCTCTTGCTCAAAGACTCTGTCTGAATCTCAGTTTCCTATTTTGTAAGATGGGGAGATGCCATCCCTGGGCAAAAATGGTTTGGGTCTTGTAGGCCCAGGACAAATCCCCGTTAGCTAGGCTTAACATTCTCTCTCATTCTCTCTCTCGATCTCCACTTTTCCTTCTTTACAACATAATCATTTTTATCTGGAGGAAATCTAGTTAAAGTGAACATTTGGTGACAGCAAAGTGGAAATGAAATCACAGAATCACAGCATCTTGGAGTTAAAAGAAGACACAAAGACCATCTAGTACCACGTATGAACAAAGTGTATCTGTATTAACTAATCATCTTGTACTTGAAGACCTCTAGTAAAGAGAGCACATTACTGCCTCCAGAAAGACCATTCTACTTTTTGGACAGATCTAGGAATTTTTAGGAAATTTTCCCCCCCTCATATCAGTCTGAAATCTTCCTCCTTGAAATTACTCCCATCTCTCTTAGTTTTGGCCTCTGGGGACAAGAAGAACAAGTTTAATCACCTCTTCCATATATTGAACACAGTTATATTGTCCCCACATAACACCCCCCAAAATATTTTTTCCTCTGGATTGGACATGCCTTGTTCATTTAAACATCTTTTACATATGTTGCTTTGCAAGCCTCTGTAAAATCCGATCAATAAGGTGGTCAATAAAGAAAGTAAGACAGTAAGAAAGAATTATTTGGGGTCAATGATTTGCAATGCACCTCAATGCACTATCTTACTCAGGGCAGCTCAGTGAGGGGAGTTACACTCAGGAGGGGGGCCAGGTATGTAGATGGAACAGTGGATGGGTCACAAGTTATTTATTGCAGGGTGATAGCACTTTCCTAGAAAAACTGCAGAATCATTTTAGGCCTCTTCTAGTCAACAGAGACAGGTCACTGACCTGGCTGGGGTCCCTTGTACAGTCATCAGAATAGCTTAAATTGTAGGAAGGGAGAGATATCTCTGTCTGGGAATAGGGACAGTTTAAAACTGCTACAGAGATTCTTGTGAGTTTACTTTGGATTAGAAATTACTAGTGAGGAACTCAAAGTTTTAAAAACAAATGTTAAGAAAATTGTTTCCATATGCAACCAGGAAATAAGATATATAGGCAATGGTGTATAGAAATACATCTTTCCCTATAGAAAAGTAAGGAGAGGGTGGGGGGATATAAGAAAGGGCAGATGGGGGTAAGGGGTATTCAGTATGCTTGTCGTCTTGGGGTGGGGTATAGGGGAGAGATGGGGAGAAAATTTGTAACTCGAAATCTTATGGAAATGAATGTTGAAAACTAAAAATAAACATATAAATTGATTACAAAAACAAAAAGAAATTACTAGTGATAGTTTCCCAAAGATTGATATGATGAATAAAAATTTATTGTATCTATTATATGTCAATAAACATTTATTAAGTGCCATTACATGCTGCCAGGCAGTAGGCTAAGCACTAAGGATATAAATAGAAGCAAAAGAATGTCCCTGTTCTCAAGACGTTCACATTTGAACATGTACAAACAAGCTTTATATAGAATAAGTTGGAAATAACTAAGAGAGGGAAGGCCCTAGAATTAAGGAGGATTTGTATGTTCTCCAGTCCCCTTGCCTTTTTCTTCCTCTTGCCAATGTTTTCTCTAAAATGTAGTCCCCAGAACCGAGCACAGTATGTCAAATATGATCTGAACAAAGCAGAGTATAAGCTATTATTCCTCTCCTTTTAGAACTATAACTTTCTTAATTGGGCCATCAACTGAATTAGCCTTCCCAACAACTGTCAAGTCACACTGCTGAACTTGCAATTCATTATATTCCCCAGATCTCCTTTGAATGGCATTGTTTAACCATGCCCCCACCATCCTCTATTTTGAAGTACATTTTTGGAAACCAAGTAGAAATAGTTGACATCAATGTAGTGTGTAAAGGCTTTCAAAACTTTACATACATTAGGCATTTACTGCTCACAACATCCCTGTGAGCTAGGTACTACAAATATTATTTTTGCATGTTTTGCAGGTGAAAAAGCAGTCTCAGAAAGATTAAGCAAATTGTCTGTGATCAGATAGCTAGCAAATATGTAGGATCCAAACATGGGTCAGGAGACTCAAAACCTAGTACATTGATTGTTGTACCATGCTGCCTCAGTAATTTACATTTGAGATTTTATATTTCCCTGTTGCATTTCATCTAATTATAGTTAGTCTTTCATTCTAGCTTTATCTAAGTTTTTTGGAGATCCTGAGTCTAACATCCCATATGTTAGCAATCTCCCCCTCCCCAATTTAGTGTCATCTAAAAATTCAATAAATAAGTCATTTGTACATTTAATCAGGTCATTATTCTTTTAAAAGTTGATCAGCAGCAAGTTAAAGTTAGATCTTTGAGGAATTCCACTAAAAAGATCCTTCCAAGGATCTAGGTGTCACAGTGAATAGAGTACTGGGACTGAAGTCAGGAAGACTCATCTTCCTAAGTTCAAATCTGGCCTCAGACAATTACTAGTTATGTAACCCTGGGAAAATCTTTTAACCCTGTTTCTCTGTGTTTTCTCATCTGTAAAATGAAAATGGAAATGGAAAACAAAATGGCAAACCACTCTAGGACCCTTGTCAAGAAAACTCCAAATGGGGTCATGGAAGAATCAGATTCCACTGAGCAGCATTAGCAACGACTCAGTTATTCAACTACCTCCTATATTCAACTAATTCTGCTATTTGCCAAGGCCAGATTCTTCCATCTTGTCCACAAGGATAGAATGAGACTTTGTAAAATGCCTTGCTGAGATACAGTTTTACCCTGTCTCTAGTATTTCCTTGATCTAGTAGCTGTCTCATGAAAGAAAATGTGGCTAATCTGGCATGACTTGATTTTTGATGAAGCTATGATAACTCTTAATGATCACTACGTCCCTTTCTAAAAGCTCATAAGTCAACCCTTTAAGAAGAAGTCATAATCCCTCACTCTCCAACTTGCTTTACTTAAAGAAATATAAGGAGTAGGTTACAGAGACAATGGAATGTAAGGGTTTACCCCTTTCAGATTTTGGTTGGCCAATGTAAATGAACTATAAAGGATACTTCTGTACTCTTTTAGGAGGAAGGCAGAAGTTTCTCAATCAATTAGATGGAATTATGGGGTGGCTATCCATTGGCTAACTGAAAGACCAACCATCCCTCAGGAGATCTTCAAAAGAAAAAGTAAGCTGGGAGGAGACAGTCATTTGTTGTAGTCAGCTATGTAGGAAGAACACAGTAGGAATGAAGTAGTAAGCCCTGACATTTCATCAGCTTATGAGGGGCCCATCTTTGTATCCTGAATTCCTGGGACCCAGGAATCCTCCCCTCAGCTTGATTGTTGAACAGCCTGCTTTATCTGGTGTGCCCCAGCACCTGCATGATATCTTGCCTGACTAAAGTAGTAAGCCCTGACATTTCACCCACTTATGAGGGGCCCATCTTTGTATCCTGAATTCCTGGAACCCAGGAATCCTCCCCTCAGCTTGATTGTTGAACAGCCTGCTTTATCTGGTGTGCCCCAGCCACAGCCCTGACCAGTCTGCCCCATTCTAATTGTTACTCCTGATACAATGATGGGGTTTTTGATTATTCAACCTGTGTGTCTACTGGGGTTCGGGGCAGCTCCTGGGACTTAATTCCTAGGTCTGCCACCGGCCAGCTAATAAACACTTCCTGAATTTGATTACTGGTGGTCTTGGCCTGTTGATTCTGTCTGAGTGTCCATTTCAGGAAGAAAGCTCTCTTCACCTCTAATAGACTCTTCCCTCTAATAGACTATTCCTTGAGAATAGAGACTTCTCATTTTTCTCATATCATCAGTGCCTTGCACATAATAGTTGCTAATAAATGCTTGTTGGATTACAGGATATAATCTAACATTCTATGCTGTAAGGTCTCTGGATTCTATTGGTTATATCTTCCAATTTTTAAACCTAATGTTCCAATGGCATGTGACCAAAGGTCACTTCTAGCTTATTGGTCTGTTCATTGTTCTAATAATGTACTTTCCAGATTTAATGTTCTATGTTCTAAGACTCCTTCTAGCTCTTGTGTTCTCTGATTTAGGGAGGAGAAAAATGCATTCAGCCCAAGGGAACTCAGAAGATGTCCATTAACCTCAATGCTTGGTGTTTACATGAAGAATGATCCCCAGGGGGCAATCCTTCTCACCCTTGAGTAGATTCCCTTTGACCTGGTGGAGATTTCCACACCTCTTCCCTGTGTTTCTCCAGGAAAACTTGTTTCAATAAAGATTTTTTTTTTCTTCCAGTTTACCAGGATTTCCCCTTCATCTTGATTTCCAGGGCACTAATCTTGCTGTCTCTATAGACCTGGTTAGGTGGGGCTCCCCTTGATGGCCTCTCATTCCTTTGGGTTGGAGGCTGCACCTGAACCACTGTAGGCAAAAGTTTGGACTGATGCAATGAGAGAGGCTGACATCTCTTGGATTGGATGGTCATATATGAAGGACACTTTTCCTTATGGGAAAGACACTTTTCATTTTTCTGAGAAAGATAGTTTTTGTTCTTTTGTATGTTCCACTCCTCCTTCTTTTGTGGGAAATGCCTCTCCTTCCATGAGGACTTCTCCTTCTGAGGGTAACATACCTCCTTCTGTGAAAGGCCCCTTTCTTTCTTTGGAAGACATTCCTCCTCCTGCAGAGGAGTCTTTTCCATAAATCTCACTTTCCGGCAGGCCATTGCCTGAGTCCTATCCTTAGGTACTCTATATGCATCCTCATTCTTCTGGAGCTGGCATTCCCCCATGTCTGTGGCATGGCCCAGAGAACTTAATTTCAAAAGCTGCTTATCCCTGAGCTGCCCTTTCATAATTCTTTCTCTCTTTAGCTTCTCAACATGATGCTGAGATCTTTCCTTTTGAATCTTGATCTCTGTGGTACCAGGAGATATAATTTGTGGGGTGGGTGGTCTGGGGAGAAAAGTCGCTTGTGGCAGTTTTTTCTGAGGCAGGATTGGGAGAGATTTTTTCCCAACTTGCAAGATGAACACACTGACTTCACCCTCTGAGCTCTTTTGTGGAGGTTCAGACTTTTTTTCTGTTCCTAGAATACCCTGTAGAGAAAAATGATGAGATTTTTAAATTTATTGAATTTAATTTATTGAATTGCCCACATCTTCTTCTACAATTGGGTCAAATAGTTAGTTCTCTGCACATCCTAGATGTAAGACCTTCAGTAAATTCCTTCACATCTCTGAATCCCAACTTATTTTTCTGTAAAATAGGGATAATAATATCTGCCCTATCTTCCTAACAAAGTAGCTATGAGAATCAAATTAAATGGGAAAATATATATAAAACTTACATATGGCCTCAGATAGGAACTGGACCTATGATTTCATGGGTATAGAAGTAAGGAAACTCCCACTAACAATGAAGTCTGGCATTTTCTCTGGAACTTTAATATATGTAAAATATATATTTAAACATATACACTGCTATACAAACACAATATGTTATTATGTTTAAATTATTCATTCCAATTCAACGAAACACTTATTGAGTGTCTTCTATGTTCTAGGTCCTGGTCATACAAAGTGATTATATTTATCTCTAAAGTCTGAATAGTAGGGATGAAGTTTTGGACTAATCAATTCCCTCAGTAGAAGGAACATCTGCACCAATTATATTAAGTATTTTTTTTGGTGGATTTGAGTAGTTTCATTTTCAGGAATGTGAGTGTCTTCTGGGAGGAGACAATCATGAGATATTTGGTCAAGGTGGCTGTCCAAAAGTGTAATGGGCTGCCCTGAGAGATGGGGAGTTCCCTATCACTATAGGGCTTTGAGTAGAATTACTATTTGTTGGGGGATGTTGTAGAAATTCCTTACTAGGAAAGGATGAACTAGGTGACTTCTGGGGTCCCATTACACTGTTTGAGTCTGTGTTTTTATGATTATATAATCCTGCTACTTACTAAGTGTGTGACCCTGAACCAGTCATTACACCTCTGTAAGTCTCAGTTTCCTCATTCCTCAAAATAAGCATGATAATACCTGTAGTACCTACCACACAGGGTTGTATAAGGATAACATATGTAAAGGGCTATATAAAGGTAAATTATTGTTATTGAATTTCTTCATTCTGTTAAAGTTTTCTGTTAGCAATTTTCTCCTTGTGTACAATGGCCATCATTAAAACTTGAGGAATTTCTGAGCCTCAGAGTCCTCAGCTTTAGAAAGGGAATAAGGATACTTGGACTATCTACCTCACAAGGCCTTTATGAAGATCAAACAAAATAATATTTGTACAAGACTTTTTCATCTATTTCTATCTAAATGTGAATTATGATTATTTTTTAAAATGGGCTGATAGGCAGTTAGATTATGTAGGAGATCAGTGCTGTGGCTAGAGTCAGGAAGACTTGAGTTCAGATCTGGCCTCAGACCCTTACTAGCTCTGAGACCCTAGACTCAGTTTCTTTATCTGTAAAAAGAGGCTAAAATAGCACTTACTTTACAGGGTTGCTTGAAGATCAAATGAGTTATATTTTTGTTTGTTTTTTGGAGGGGGGAAGGTAGGGCAATTGGGGTTAAGTGACTTGCCCAATGTCACATGGCTAGTGTTAAGTGTCTGAGGCTGGATTTGAACTCAGGACTTCCTGACTCCAAGGACAGGATGGTGCTCTATTCACAGCACCACCTAGCTACACCAAATGAATTAATTTTTGTAAATTGTTTTTGTAACGTGTTTTGTAAACTTTAAAGTTCTATAGAAATCATCATCATCATCATCATTTATTACCTCAAGAGGCAACTAGGTGGTTCAGTGAATGGAATACCAGTCTGGAGTCAGGAAGATTCATCTTACTGAGTTCAAATCTGGCCTCAGGCACTAGCTATATGATCCTGAGGTTTGCCTCAGTTTTCTCTTGACTGACTTGGGAGAGTCATGGGGGTGTGAAGGACAGGAAGGGTAGCAGTTGTCAACAAACTGCAACAACATACAAACAACAGCAAGAAGACACATCTCTTGCAGTGGCAGCCATGGCTAGAAGGAGATGCCAACTTACAGACACCAGAGAAGGAAACAGCAAACCGTTTCAGTGTCTTTGTCAAGAAAATCCCAAATAGGGTCAAAAGAATCAGACACAACTGCACAACGACAGCAACAAAATTATCTCCAAGCATGGTTTGTGTTAGAAGGTCTATCTGGCATTTTCTGTGCCAAGACAGTTCACGGACTCTTGACAGAGACAGAGGGATTTGAGATCATACTTTTTTCTTCTTTGGTAACCCATAAGTGAGTAGAGTCTTTTGAAGTATTTTCATCAATGTATGTTTCTGCTGGGAGAAGACGGTCATGGGACATCCAGACAAGACTGCCATCCTAAGTTATAATAGTCTGCCATGGGAGATAGGGAGTCCTTATCACTAGTGGAAATTAGCTATTGTAACTTCATGGAATATGAGTGGAAGAGTTCTTTTTATCCAGAGATGGCCACGAGCCATGTTATCTAGGAGTCAAGAGCAGACTGCAAAGACCTGGAAGTAGGCCAGAAGAGAGCCTAGATCTTCAGATGCTGCTCTGGAGGTTAGTAGGGTGATAGAAGCAATGAATCTCAGAGCTGAAAGAGGCCTCAGAGATCACTTAGTTCATGCCTTCCTTTAAGGAATACCTTCTGCAACATGCCTGATAAATTCTCAGCTAGCTAAAACACTTCTAGCAATGAGGAATTCATTCCCCTCAGGTAGTCCATTAAACTTTTGTATAGTAAACTTTTCTCTACATTGTCATTTCCTTCTAGCCCATAATGCCACGGCTGCCATTGCAAGGGGTGTGTCTTGTTGTTTTTGTTTGTTTATTGTAGTTTGTGACCACTGCTACCCTTCCTGTTCTTTGTACCCCCATGACTCTGCCCAGTCAGTCAACAAACAATAAGCCCCTACTACGTACCAGGCACTGGGCTAAGCCCATTCCAAAAACACTCATCCATATAGAACATTTATTTAACTGTTCATACCTGACTGTGTGCTTCTCTAATTCAAGTGACCAGGGGACACAAATCTGGTGAGATAGCTTCCCTCTCTGAATGGTAGTGAGTCACCTTTGATATCTGAAACACGCACCAGAATCCTTGGCTAAAAGGTTGTGTACTGAATCATTATGCAAAATATTATTGGAACCTCTTGGTAATTCTCTGCCTTTCCTTTGTTCTAATTACTCTCCCCTAGCTTAATTTGACCGTTGCTTCAATTACATTTAATTGCTTTTCCCAGTAGTTCAAGTGGTGAAAGTTCAGACCCTAACTAGTGTATTTTCTAATCAAGAAGAGCTTCTGAAATTATATAGAGATTATGCTTATTATCAAGGCCTCCAAGGAGGGTATGCAAATAAATTAAGCTGACTAAAATATGTATTTCATTATTAATATCATATTTTCTTGTCTATAAGCATTAGGAGCACTTCTATACTTACATTTACCAGGTTGTTACATATTCTTAAAGTTAGTGCTACATTAATCCAACTGTCTGTCTATCTATCTATCTATCTATCTATCTATCTATCTATCTATCTATCTATCCAGCCATCTATCCACCTGTCTTCTTGTCCTTATGTCTGTTCATCCATTGTCCATTTGTCTATTTAATCTATGGTATGTGCACATATCAGCCAAATTTGTAGTAATAAACACTGAGTCATAAGGTCTACTTCCAATTTTGGATCCAAAACTTAGGAGCTGTGAGGGGTGCCAACTAACCCATCTCTGAGCCTTAGTTTTCCCATCTGTTAAATGACGGAGATAGATTAGATGATCTTTAAAGTCCTTTGGAGCTAAACAGCACAGTAAATAGAGCACTGGATCTAGAGTTAGCAAGACCTTAATTCAAATCTGGTCTTAGACATGTACTAGCTATGTGACCCCTGGGCAAACCACTTAGCCTCTATCTGCCTTAGTTTAAATGGAGATACTAATAGCAAATACCTCTCAGGGTTGCTGTGAGGATTAAACAAAACAATATTTGTAAAGTACTTAGCACAGTGCTCAAAATATAGTAGACATGATAGAAATGTTTGTTTCCCTCTTTCCAGCTCAAAATTTCTAATTCTCATGAATCACTTCAACTCACAATATGTCAGTTTTTTCACATGTAAAATGGGTTCAATAATTCTTCTTGTGGTGAAGAAAGTGCTTAAAAACCTTTAGTGTGCTTTAAAAATCTGAGTTATTATTTGTATTTTATTGTGATTTATTTTTGTAGTTACAAACTCTTAGAATTATAGAGCTAACAGAAGGCTTAGATGCCATCTAGTCCAAAAGAAACAGGAATCCTTTCTCAATGTCCCTAACAGGTGGCTGGTCATCTAGTCTCTGCTTGATGATGTACAGCCATATGCAATTCATTATCTATGTCTGAGACCCTTCCTGATTCTGGCTGTCCCAGTCCCTCCCTCTTTTCCTCCCCTTAATTGCTTATGCTATCTCCTGGAAATTTATGTGTGTGTGTGTGTGTGTGTGTGTGTGTGTGTGTGTGTGTGTGTGTGTGTGTGTGTAAAGTGTTTTGTAAACCTTAAAGTACTATAAAAATGCTTATCATTATCACCATTGATTACTTCAAGAGGGCAGCTAGGAGGTTCAATGGAGAGAGTACCAGTCTGGAGTCAGGAAGATTGATCTTACTGAGTTCAAATCCAGCCTTAGCCAATAGCTATATAACTCCATGTGGCACTTAAGTGTGTTTGCCTCAGTTTCCTCATCTATAAAATGAGCCAGAGAAGGAAACAGTAAACCACTCCAGTATCTTTGTATACACATACACATGTGTGTATGTATATATGTATACACAAATATAGGTATATACATACATATATATGTTAAATGTACTCATGTGTGTACATATGAGTACTGTTTTGTTTCTGTCTTTCCATCCCCAGCACCTACCATACTCCTTGACACACCAAAGACACTTCCTAAATGAACATTGAATGAATGACTTCTGGATAGCTTTAATTGTTAGGAAGTTTCTCCTTCACATGAAAGGAAATGTGCAGTCTTATGATTTCTACTTATTAGTCTCAGTGATGCCCACCATGCCTAGGCAGAGAATCTGTAAGAGTATTTATATTGTCTTCTAGCATGAGGCAATGAAGTGGAGATAGAAGATCCTTCTGAGTTATACTCTGCCAGGAGTCAGGCTAATCTCATCTGGGGCCCATTCGCATCAATGGTAAATTTCCTTCCTACTACAACTGATGGAGAGTCACTTCCCACCTCCCTCCAATTATCCACAGAGAGATACTGGCAAACAGGGTAACCTCCAAGAATCAGGGCTAGCCTAAGAAACACAAAGATGAGACACTTCTTCCTGAGCCTAGACCTGGGTTCTGTGCATGCCATTGTACAGGCACAGGAGAAGGAAGGAGTAATTTCCAAAACGCTCTGGTCTTTAAGAGGAGAAGTAAGTTAGACTTACCAAGTGATAGGATTTCTTTTCAGCTACATAACTTCCATTGGCTCTCCCCTATACTCATCTTTGCTAGTACATTTAGGTTTTCTCTTTCAGTGTTTTTACAGTGTCCCTTCCTGACAAAAGCCTATACAGAAGGACCTGGCTACCATCAGGCATATATTAACTTTCCACATACTTATTTGCAATGGATCATCATTATTATTAATAACAATTCTTATCAGGAATAATCATGTTTTTAAAAGGATTTGCGTCACCTGTATTTTGGAAAAATAAGGTGAATGAAGAGTGCATTTTGATCAAATTATGATATATATTCAGATGATGAATTGACAGTTTATTGAATTATTCCATGTTTGTAACTTTATAAATCTATATGTCTATAGATTATATACTTATATGGATATATATGTGCATGTATATCCATATAGGATTATAATTAAAAATAAAACTGAAGTTCAATATAAACTCAGTATTCAGGGGGGCAGAGTCAAGATGGAAGAGTAGAAACAGTAGAAACAGAAACATTAGCACGGCTCCAGCTTCCACATTCACCAATCCTTGGTGAGGACTCTGAACAAACTTTGGAGCTACAGAACCCACAAAATGACACAGAGAAGCTAACCTACTGCTGAGGACAGCCTGTCAGCCCAGCAGGGAGCAGCCAGTACAGCACTCTGGGAGCAGAACCCAGCCCCATGAGCCAGAGGTTTTAGCCCCAGGACAGATTGACCAGCAGCTGGCTGGAGGGACTCCAGAACACCAACAGCCACAACGTTTCCAGAATTATCAACACATAGATGCTAAGGATAAAATGAGAGATCAGTGCCCTGTGGACTTTGGGACCAGTAGTGGGGAGAGTGTCAGCTTTTGGCCCCAGGGTGAGAAGCCGCTGAGCCACTTAGACGAAGCCGGCCCCACATTGCAGCTTCAGCTCTTAGCCTGCAAACTGTAGGGGGACCTGGCTACCTCTAGGGGGTAATCGATCTTGCTTTAACCTAATTGAATCTGGATTGCAGTCTGGGGTGGAGTTACTGGGGTGTGTGACCAGCTTGTCAGAGTGTGTGGAAGCTTCAGAGAGGGCACCCAACTAATACCTCTGGCAGCTGAGAAAACCACAGTGTTTGGGATGGGAGCTCCTCTGTCTGGTGGCAGAGTCCTACTGTGGCAACAAGCCCAAAAGTCAAGTAATTGAGTGGCAACATGCCTAGGCAAAGGAAACAAAATAAACAGACAAATTCAACACTAGACCCCCATTTTGGGGGCAAAGAGGATCAAAGCATGGAACAGGAGGAGGACTGTGAGGTCAGAACTGCACCAAAAGCTTCAAATGAAAACACGACCTGGTTACAGGCCATACAGGATCTTAAGAAGCAGATGAGAGAAGTGCAGGAAAAATTGGGAAGAGAAATGAAAATGATGCAAGAAAATATGAAAGGAGAGTCAACAGCCTGCCTGAGGAAAATGATGCCCTAAAAAATAGACTAACCCAAATTGCAAAAGAGGCAGAAAAAAAGGCAATGAGGAGAGGAATGCCTTAAAAAGCCAAGTTTAACAGATGGAAAAAGAATCTTAAAGGCCCACTGAGGAGCATCTTTCCTTCAGATTTAGAATGGGCCAAAGGGAAGCTAGTGACTTTGTGAGAAATCAAGATGCTATTAAACAGATCAAAACAAATGAAAGAATAGAAGGCAGTGTGAAATATCTCATGGGAAAAACCACTGATCTGGAAAATAGATCCAGGAGAGATAATTTAAAAATTATTGGACTACCTGAAAGCCATGATCAAAGAAAAAACCTAGAAATCATCCTCCGAGAAATTCTCAAGGAAAACTTCCCTGATATGTTAGAACCAGAAGGCAAAGTAGAGGTTGAAAGAATCCACCAATCACCTCCTGAAAAAGATCCCAACAAGAAAACTCCTAGGAATATTATAGCCAGGTTCCAGAGTTCCCAGATCAAGGAGAAAATATTACAAGCAGCCAGGAAAAAACAATTTGAATATTGTGGAAACACAATCAGGATAATACAGGATCTGGCAGCTTCTCCACTGAGAGAATGAAGTGCCTGGAATATGATATTTCACAGGTCAGAGGAACTGGGGTTAAAAGCAAGAATCACCTATCCAGCAAAACTGAGTATCATGTTTCTGGAGAAAATGTGGTCATTCAGTAGATTAGAGGACTTTCAAGCATTCTTGAAGAAAAAACCAGACTTGAATAGAAAATTTGACATTCAGATATAAGAAGCAAGAGCAGCATGAGAAAGTAAACAGGGAAAAGAAATCATAAGCAACTTATCAAAGTTGAACTATTAACATTCCTACATGGAAAAATGATAACTGTAACTGATGAAACCTTTCTCAGTATGAAAATGGTTGGAGGGAATAGAAATACGTAAATACGTATATATATATATATATGTATATATATATATATATAATGTATATATATATATATATATATACACACATTCTTTGTCAGAGGGTATATAGGCATAAGAATACATATGAGAATGTGTGTGTGTGTATATATATGTATGTATATATATATGTATATATATATATATGTTTACAGGTATACATAGATTGAGAGCACAGGACCAATTGAATAGGAAGGGATGATACTTAAAAGGTGAAATCAAGAGGTGAGAGAAGAATACAATGAGAGGAGATGGGGAGAGAACGAATGGGGCAAACTATCTCATATAGAAGAGGCAAGCGAAAATGGGTACAATGGAGGGGAAGAACAGGAAGGCATAAGGGAATGGGTCAACCTTATAATCACTGAATTTGGCTCAGGGAGGGGATGATACACACATGAAATAAGGTATTTCACCCTACAGGAGAGTAGGGGGGAGGGGGATGAGAAGGGAATGGAAGGGAAGGCAGGCTGCATGGGAGGGAAGTAGGAAGTACACGCTTTTGGAAAGGGGCAGGACCAAAGTAGAGAGTAGAACACGTGGGAGGTGGGATAGAAGGGAAGGAAATATAATCAGTCTTCTACAATATATCTACTATGGTAATGTTTTGCATTAGCTGCACATGTACAACATATATTGAATTGCTTATCTTCCCAGTGACAATGGAGGAAGGGAATGAATTTGGAATTCAAAGTTTTAAAACCAAATGTTTAAATATATATATATGTATATATACATATATGTATATATACTATTATTAATGCTATTATATATACATATACTATTATTAATAATCTTTTGCATGTACTTGGGAAATAAGAGGAGGTGATATCCTGGGGGACTGGTATTTTGGGGAGGTGGGTAGGGGAAAAACAGGAAGAAAATTTGTAACACAAAAACTAGTGGAAATGAAGTAAAACAGAAGTTAATAAAAAACGATGTAAAAAAAACCCCTCAGTATTAAGATAATTTCTTTTCCCATGTGTGCCAGCCTAGCTTATGAAACCATAAGTTTCTAATCGGAACCAAACCTTATAGGTTTTTTTTAGTTAAACCTCCTATATATGCCACATTGCCCAATTATCCAGCTTCCATTTACAGATTTTCAGTGACAGGATATGCCCTACCTTATGAGAGTCCTGACAGAAAGGAAATTGAGGCTTATAAAGCAGTATGAATTCAGAATTTCTCAGATCCTGACCCTTCTGCCTGATACTCAACCAGAAGACTCTCATTCCAGTAGTGACCCATGGACCTGTTTTTACCTTGGCTTTTGCCTCTGAACCTTACCTTTGCCCTGGTAACCGACTCTAGCTCAATTTGTTCCTGATCTTGCTGAGGACAGGAAACTTCTGGCCCAAATCTTTTTTTCCATTTTGTAGTCCATTTAGCTTTAGCCTACTTAATGGAAAGCTCTCTACTTTCACCTATGGCAGACTCTACACTTCCTATTCAGTCCTAGGTCAGGTCGGGAAAGTGTAGTACAAAGCATTATTACAGGCTTGGAAAAAGATGATGACTTCAATTTGAAGGGATCCAGGAATGATTGTATGAAGCAGGACACTGACCTTGAGAACTTTATCTAAGGACACACTGGTACTCTTGAAGGCTGTGTTACACTGCTGACTCATACTGAGCTTAAAGTCTATTACAAAATAAGACATATATTCATACATAGTACACATACACATACATATAGTCCATGTATACATTGGTATATACATATTTTGGAATGCACATGTATATATACATATACATATCTGCATAAGTATATACACACTCACATATGCATGCACTTACACATACATACATGTATGCACAGATGTGTATATGTATGTACACACATGCTGGAAAAGTACTATAGATATATCATGAACTTAGTCCAGAGTACAATAGAAGAGAGACCAAGTTTCATTCTGGGAATTTTGGAGCACTTCCAAGGCTCTAGTATTAATACCATAATCATCATTTGGTCATTGTTGTGAGAAATTATGTTATTTAATTTAACATCAATATGATATCTGTGAGAAATGCTGACAATTTGGTTTCCACAGATTCTATAGGAATGATGGATATTGCGCAAGATGTGCAGGAAGGTATAAATCAAGATAAGGGAGGAAGAGTAGAGCACCCTATCCAATCATGCAGCTGGAAGAAATCTGTAAGTTTCCTCCTGGAAGGGGCCTGAGTTAAGCTGGCTCAAACTGGCTAGTTTGACCACAGATGGTCACCAACTTTTCATTAACATGCATGCTTAACTAGCTTTATGCATGGTAACTGACATACCCTGCATAGAATTAGAGTCTCATTATCGGGTCATGGGATGCATGAAGCTCATCTTGGGTGGAGGGAACATAATAAGGAGTATATATGTGTAGTAGGCTGATCATGAAGATTGTAGCCCAGGAGAGTTGGGACTAATCCCAGTTGTGAAGGGAGGAAAAAGGCAGGAAATTCAAATGGAAGCAGCATAAAAGTGCTTGCATTTGTCTGATTCTTTGTAGTCTTTTGAAGAGGCTACATATTTATTCAGGAGAGAATAAATGTAAAATAAAGATAATGAAAACCTTCCTGACTTTCCAACAAGTATTGTTTATTCCTAGACTGAGCATGTTTATAACATATCTAATCCATTTCTGGCAGAGAGAAAGAGATCGATCCAAAATGGCATAATTCTCCCATGCCGTCCAACCTGTTTCTGACACAAGACAATTTAAGGCAACATAAGAATCTGGAAGAAGAAATACACCATGCTAAAAAGTACAAGTTGGGGCGGCTAGGTGGCGCAGTGAGTAGAGTGTCGGCCCTGGAGTCAGAAGGACCTGAGTTTGGATCCGACCTCAGACACTTAACGCACACACAAACAAAAACCTAGTCGTGTGGCCTTGGGCAAGTTACTTTATCCCAATTGCCCTCCAAAAACAAACAAACAAAAAAACCAAACAATTAAAAAGTACAAGTTTGGGTTAACATTTGAGAATAGCCGAGTAACCAAATTACCCTCACGTTTCTCCTTGGACCACTCTCCTCAATAAATTGAAGAGACTCTTCCCAGATATCAATAAGGAGGATATCTTCTGAATCAAAGAAGGGAATCTCTTCTGAATAATAGAAGAAGGTACCTCTCTTTGAATGGAATAAAGCAGGTGTGAAGCTTAGATTCAGTCAAGGGGCTCACACTTGAGGACCTAGAGGGTCACATGTGGCCTCAAGGAGAGAGGTTCCCCACCCCTGAAATAGAGGGTACTTCCCATCATTGGGTTTTAGGTTAATTGCTTTGGGGTTAGAGCAGGCAAGGGCTCAAAGAAGACTAGAGGCCCATTTTGTTCAAAGGTCAGTTTTCCCCCTTATTCATTTCCCTATGAAAGACCTTTATTTATTTATTTTTAAAGCAATTGGGGTTAAGCAACTTGCTCAAGGTTACATGGCCAGTGGTTATGTGTGAGTGCTCATTTTCTGAGGCCTGATTGATCCTGGGTCGTCCCAATTCCGGGGCGGTACTCTTACTCACTGTGCTACCTAGCTGCCCCTAAAGACCTTTATTTTAAAAAAAATATTTGTCACTTACCTTTCCAAAGGGCCTTTTCAAGAATTCTAGGAAGGTTTTTTTTTTTAATCTTTTTAGATCAGAGAAAATGTTATTTCTCAATATTTCAATTTTTTTTAACAAGGAAGTTTTAATAGGTTTCCATACTCCCAAGCCTCTTGCTTCTTAATGTCAATATTCTCCTGATAAAGTTATGTGAATACAAATCAATATATACCATAGTATAGGTACAGAACTGTTTCAGGTGAGTAAGGAGACAATGGAAAGTTTTTAATGTCCATTCATACTACCGATGCTGACTGAGGAATAAAAGGTGATGGTAAAGACATTGTTGATGCCTGGACGACCAGAAAAGGAGGTGGGCAGTCAGTGAAGTAGGAGTGATGTCTAAGTACACAGACAACTTAAAATAAACAAGAAGAAAGCTGCCAATGCAGGGAGATGGTGGATTGATTGAAATATATGAATTAGAATGACACAGGATGAGATGGTACCTGGGAGCGGGTTGTGATTTCAAACTGGGGGCAGCAGAATGGGTATCTTGAAGTATAGGAACGATCATAATACTACCTTTTTATAGTTTACTATGTAGTTCTTTGTTGCTTACCAGCCTTTTGTTAAAAAAAAAAAAAAACTTGAGGCAGATAGCTCAAATATTATTTCCATTTTATAGATGAGAAAACTGAGGCTTAGCAACATTAAGATTCATATATTCATGGGATTTAGAGATGAGAGAGCTCTTAGAGATCATTTAGTCAAGTCCAGCCACCTCATTTTATAGATGAAATATCTGAAGCCCTTGGAAGTAATATGACTTGCTGAAAGTTATTTGGATAGGAAGCATCAGGATTTTGAACTGGTTCTGATTACCAATGGAGCATGTGATACCAGCCTATGATGACTGAGCCACAGTCCTATGGCAAGCAAGTCAAGCAGCAGGCACTCCAACTCAGCTCTCCTGACTCCATTGTGCTATGCTGACAAACCAAATCCTTCTTTCCTATCACAACCTTCAAAACACTGCGGGTCCCCAAAGTCTTGGTGAAGCTTTAAGCTCTTAAGGCGTATTAAATTAAGGCTTATAAAAAGGTTACAACTGAATTAAGGCTTTTGGGATGTGCTGTATTTGAAGACCATGAGCTTGTTCCCCTTAAGTCTTACAATCATATAGTTGTAGCTTTCACAGGGACCTTAGATGGTATCTAGTTCAAGATTTATTTGAATCCCATACCTCTGTAACTTCTCCTGGATAAACATTCCCATTAAAAAAAAAAAGCAACAAAAACAAAACAAAACTCTGTGACATGAGATTGAGTCATATCCAGAAGACTTCTGTTCTAAATGGCGTCATTTCACAGAGGATCAAATAGGTATCCCTGATGATGCCCTTTAAATACCAACTTGATGTTTTTTATTTAGATACTATTCATGTTCTTCTTACATTTAATGCATTACAAACTGGATGTTTAATCAAGTTTAATAAAATTTCCAACACCTGGGATAGAAAAGTTGTCAATCCCATTATGATAAGGTGGTCTGGTGATAGAATAAGCCAGCTGAGCCTTTCAAGTAAGCTACTGATCTTTCCCTCCCCACCCCCATCCTCACCCAAAAGCATGAATTCTGCGTGTTTGGCAGAGTAACTTCAGGGAATTTATATGCTGACACAGAGTCTGTGAAGTGAACTATTTATACACTTGGCCTCCACAAAACTGAAGTTCAATGTAAACTCAGTATTCAGATAATTTCCTCTCCCATGTGTGCCAACCTAGCTTATGAAATCATAGGTTCTCAAAGTGGAACCAAACCTTACAGGTGCTTTAGTTCAGCCTCCTATAAACACAACATTGCCCAGTTATAAGGCTTCTGCTTGAAGATTTCCAGTGACAGGAAACTCCCTACCTCATTAGAGTCCTGACAGAAAGGAAACTGAGGCTTATAAAGTGGTATGAATTCGGAATCTCTCTGATCCTAGTAATTAACTTTCCTGACTAATACCTGACCAGAACAAATCTCTCCTCTGATTCTCATCCCAGTAGTAGCCCATGGGCCTGTTTGGACATTGACTTTTGCCTTTGAACATTACCTTGTGCCCTGGTAACCTACTCCAGCTTTGCATTATCAGTGTCTTTCTGACCTTGCCTAGAATAGGAACCTTCTGGCTCAAATCTTTTTATCTTCCCTTCCGTAATCTATTTCACGTTAGCCTATTCCATGGAAAGTTCTCTGCTATCACCTATAGCAGACTCCATACATCCTATTCAATCCTAGGCTGGGTCTGGAACGTATAGTACAGGTACAAACCAAGCTGTATTAGAGGTGAAAAAAAAAAGCCTGTGACTCGAATTTGAGGAGATCCAGGAATGATTGAATGAAGCAGGACACTCTTCCCTTAGGAACATTATCCAAGGACACATTAGTGTTTTTGAAGGCCATGGTTACACTGCTGACTCATACTTAGCTTAAAGTCTATAATAAAAAAAATGATTAATTTCCCCCCCATTTGAATTTGCCATCTAGTTATTTTTCCCCCATTTTGACCTTATACAGTTTGATCCTTTGAACCTAAACAGAAGAGTTTACAGTTATCACTCCTGACCAGCGACCCCAAGGGGTCGCAACCCACAGTTTAAGAAGCACTGAAAGGGGTTGCAAATGGTAAAAGTTTAAGAAGTCTATTAAGAATCTATTCCACCTGTTGCTTTAGTCCATGGAGATCTAGTTTAAGTCCTGACTCTTCCAACCAACATACTAGCTGTGTCTCCCATTTTTGTGACATCTGAAGGAATAATAAAGTTGGGTAAAACAAGGTGAAAAGTGAGAATTCTAGGACTCTTAATAGAGAAATCCTTCTAACATAACATTAACCCAATTATTAACAATCTTTGGTGATTATTAAGATACTGTTATTTCAATTATTTAATCCAATTTGTAAAACATTTACTAAGTACACTTCAGTGTGCTAGATACTGAGGTTACAAAGATAGAAACGAACAAGACTTTAACTTGAAGGAATTTATGTTATTTTGGGGGGTGCGTGGACTACGTCAGGTATACAGATCCATACAAATCATGTATAAAGCAATGCTAGGTCATTTTAGAAGGCAGAAAATCTTATTAACTGAGGTAGTTAGTGGGGGAAAGAGGAAGCATTTGGCCTGTGCTTTGAAGGAATGTAAGAATTTTTTGGGTGGAGGTGAGGAGGAAGTGCATGAAAAACTACAAAAGGAAGGAAGCCTTGAGAAACCATGGTTGGAAGTGTATGAGATATTATGGAGGAAGTGGGTAAATTACATATCAAACATGGTGAAACACTTAAGCAAAGATTCTAATGAAGGATACATGAAGATCTCATGATAATATAAGAGGCAAAAGGTCATATTGGGCCAAAATCATGGAAGAAGTTTTCTAAGTGTAAAGAAGGAGACTTATGGGGCATCTAGGGGGCACAGTGAATAGAGCACTGGCCCTGGAGTCAGGAGGTCCTGAGTTCAAATCCAGCCTCAGACACTTAACACAAAAACTAGTCGTGTGAACTTGGGCAAGTCACTTAACTCCAATTGCCTCCCCCCCAAAAAAAAAGCAAGAAAAAAAATTAAAACTAAAATAAGACTCTAGTCCACAGTCTTTCCAAAGGACCATGCTAATGAAGAAACTCAGGATATATTTCAGGAATGTAGGATTTCTTTTTTTGGAACTAGGTGGAGAATAGAAAGATGAACTTGAGAAGCCTACTCTTTAATTGCTAAAATTGCATATAAGTGTGGGGACATTGGGCCAAGAGTGGGAAGCCCCTAATCCAGACCAGAGAGTATGAGGGTTAAACTTCAAAGCCAAGCAGAAGCCTGGGTGAGAAGTGAGGTTTTGGTGTGATATAATTGAAAGCTGGCTAAAATAGGTCTGTTATTTTTGGCAACTCCAGAACTTTCAGATTGAAAAAGGTAGACGTGGACACACAATCTGTGATATTTAAAAGAAAAGGAAAGAAAAAAAAAACCAACAACCACAAAAAGCAATCTGCACATACCCAAGTGACATATCCCCACCAGTCCCTGTGCCCTATACTTGCTCCCTCCAGTTCTTTTTAACTAACAAAGAAAGTGCTCCCTACATGAGATCAGTACACTCTTACTAATGTGTGGATTTTCATGCTGGTGCTACTTTTTAAGGTTCATACGTGGAGAGATGTGAAGTTGAAGTGACTTTTAAAGGAAAGAGCATGGCACAGGAAGTCATGGAACCTGGGTTTTTAGTAAACATTCCATCATATATTAAGTTATGGCATTTAGCAAGTTGTTTCTCCTCTGAGTTGCAGTTTCCCCATATGTAAAATAGTAACTTGGAATGTATGACTACAGAAAGTTAGACATGGAGAGGACTTTAGAGGTCATATAACAAGATATTTTTTAAAAAGAACATTTTTATAATTATATTTCAATATTATTGGTTTCCTTTGAAAACCTAATAGATTTTATGTAAAATACACAAGTCCTTCGGAATTTTACGCATTTAAATGCATTGTTCTTAGAAGTGGTCCATAGGCTTTAACAGATTTAACTAAAAGGATCTATAATATACATACAACACACAAGTAGTACTAGTAGTACTGGTGGTGGTAGTAATAGTAATAATAGTAGATACTATTTAATTTTATCTTCACAACAACCCTGGGATGTAGGTGCTATTATTAGACCCATTTTATAAATAAGGAAACTAAGAGATTAAGTGATTTGCTCAGTGTTGAACAGCTGGTAAGTGTCTGAAACAGGATTTGAACTCGGTATTCTTGTATCCAGAACCATTGACTTCATCTAGTGCCTATGCAATAAAAGCATTGGAATATAAATTTTCTCAGGTTCTATTCTATAATTCCCTCCCCACTCCACTATTTTATGTTATAAGGTCCACCACACTTTAACGTTCTACATTGAAATGGCTCTTGTAATATCATTTCTAGTTTTAACATTGTAGTCTATGTTTGACCATTTTGTTTTAAGATCCTTCCGATCCCCAACAGTCTATGTTTAGTGTCTTAATGTTCTACATTCAAGATCCCTTCTATTTTTAACAGTCTGAATCTGACTCTAAAATATTTTCCCATCCCAAGGAGATATAAAGAACAAAAAGGAAAAGAACCTATATGTAAAAAAACATTTAGAACAGCTCTTTTAGTGGTGACAAAAAATTGGAAATTGAGGGGACGGACGTTCATCGATTTTGGAATAACTGAGCACGTTGTTCTATATGATTGTGATAGAATAGTGTTGTGTTTTAAGAAATGATGATCAGGATAAGAATGCACTATTTGACAAAAACTGCTGGGAAAACTGGAATATAGTATGTCAGAAACTGGGCATAGACCATTATCTAACACTATATACCAAAATCAAGTCTAAATGGGTGCATGATCTAGGTATAAAGGATGATACTGGGAAAGCAAGGAATAGTTTACCTGTCAGATTTGTGGAGAGGGAAAGACTTTAGGACCAAACAAGAATTAGAGAGCAGTATAAAATGCAAAATGGATAATTTTGATTACATTAAATTGAAAAGTTTCTGTACAAACAAAACCAAAGTAACCAAGATCAAGAGGGAGGTGGGAAATTGGGAAAGAATTTTTTACAACCTATATCTCTTATAAAGGACTCCTTTCTAAAATATACAGATAATTTAGTCAAATCTATAAGAATATAAGTCATTCCCCAATTGATAAATGGTCAAAGGATATGAACAGACAGTTTTCAGAGAAAGAAATTAAAGATATCTATAAGCATATGAAGAAATGCTCTAAATCACTATTGATTAGAGAAATGCAAATCAAAACAACTCTGAGATACCACATCTCTCCAGTCAGATTGGCTAAGATGACAAAACAAGAAAATGACAAATGCTGGAGAGGATGTGGACAAATTGGAACACTAATGCATTGCTGGTGGGGTTGTGAACTTATCCAACCATTCTGGAGAGCAATATGGAATTATGCCTTAAGGGCTATAAATAATTTCATACCCTTTGACCGAGCAATACCACTTCTAGGTTTATATCCCAAAGAGATCATAGAAATGGGAGGAAGACCCATATGTACAAAATATTTATAGCAGCTCTTTTCGTGGTTGCAAAGAATTGGAAATTAAAGGGGTGCCCATCAATTGGGGAATGGCTAAACAAGTTGTGGTATATGCATATAATGGAATACTATTGTCCTATAAGAAACAAGGAGGAGATGGTTTTCATATTTACCTGGAGAGGCTTATACAAACTGATGCTGAGTGAGAAGAGTAGAATCAGGAGAAATTTGTATGCAATCACAGACACAACATGTGTGATGACCAACTATGACAGACTGGACTCTTCTTAGCAATGCAGTGATATAAGTCAATCCTGAAAGACTCATGAAGGAGAGAGATGCCTACATCCAGAGAAATAACTAGAAAGAACTGAGCTTGAATCCTGATGGAAGCAAACAAATTGATCTGTTTCTTTTCATTGTTTGGTTTTATTTCTTCTTTACCATTTTTTATCCCATTTAGTACAATTCGCCTTTGTAACTTGACTAATGTCTAATGTGAAAGTATTTGCAGATCCTAAACTAGACTATATGCCGTAGTGAGGGGTAGGGAGAGGGAGGGAAGGGAAATTTGAAACTCGAGGAACTATGGAATTGAATCTTGTAAACTAAAAATAAACAAATAAAAAAAAAGAAATGATGATCAGGATGCTCTCAGAAAAACTTGGAAAGACTTACATGAATTGATGCAAAGTGAAATGAGCAGAAGCAGGAAAACATTGTACATAGTAACAACAATATCGTATAATGATTGATTGTGAATAGTTTTGCCATTCTACACAATACAATGATCCAAGACTGTTCTGAAGGATGTATGATAAAAAGATAACTGTCAATCTCTGGAGAAAAAGCTGGTAAAATCTAAATGTCGATAAAAGTTACTTTTTCTTTACTTTCCCTATTTTTGTTGTTTTTTTGTCTGTGTTTTCTTTCACAGCATGACTTACAGGGAAAGTGTTTTGCATGACTACACAAGTAAAATGTATGTCAAATTGCTTGCCTTCTCAATGGGGTGGAAAAGGGAAAGGAAGGAGAGAATTTGGAGCTCAAAATTTGAAACAAGAATGTTAAAATTGTTTTTTACATGTAATTGGGAAAAGATAAAATATTAAATTACTTAACAAAGAAAACATGTAATTGGAAAATTGTTAAAAATAAATAATAATACACTAAAACAAAAAATAAAATATTTCCTTGGTTTTACCTTCCATTGGTTCCTAATGAGAATACAGTCAAGCTGATCTTTTTTCTGTCCCTAGCTATAACATGTTCTCTCTCACCTTTAAAATATTTTTTCTAGATCTATCTCTTCTATATATATTAAGGATGATTTTCTAGGGAATGGGGGTTATTATGCCCTAGGAAATTGTCCTCTATACATAATCCCTTCTTTTTGTTTATACCAAACCTTCTTATCCTGCAATGACTAACTCAGGTACTAACTCCTCCACAAAGCTTTCTATACCTTTCCTTCCAGTATTATTTTTATCCTGTACCATTTGAGAACCACACTTAGAGTTGGAAAGGAGCTCAGAGGCCATCCAATTCAACACATCACTCTATAATCATTTTCTCTTCAACACTGACAAATAATCATTTATGCTTTCATTGAAAACCATTAGTGAGGTTAACTTGAAGCAGGCTATTATGGTTGTGGAGAGCATTATCTAATTGTTAGAAAGATTTTCCTCACACTTGAGCAAAAGATCTGCCTCTCTCCAACTTCCATTCAATCCTCCTGTTTCTTCTGTTCTCTGGGGTTCAAGGAGAATAAGTTTCATTCTTCTTCCATAAATAAGACCCTCTACTCAATGAAGCAAGAAATCAGAGCCAATAGTTACAATTTAGGAAGCCTATGGAGATGCCATGTAATTCACTGCATTGTTATAAATACCCGGATTAACCATAAAGGACAAATGAACAAAGACACTATTTGCATCCAGAAAAAGAACTGATAAATAAAGTAGTTTATAACAATTTCACACACACACACACACATGTGTGTGTATGTGAATATATATGTATGTATGTGTGTGTATATATATATATATATATATATATATGTATTTGTGTCTAATGTTAGCTATCTCTAGGCTGGGGTGGGGGGTAGTAAGAAGAGGAAAGGAAAGAAATTTATGTGATAATTTTATTGTATATTTGAAAGAAATGACAAATTGTACATAGTAGATTTGCTATTTCATGTGTAATTATCTTGCTTTATTCCATAAATTTAAAATATAAATGCAAAAAATATATATTGCAGACAAAAATCTAAGAAGGTGACAATAAATATACAATTTCAGAGTTGGAGAAGCAATATTCCCTAGGACATGCCTGACAAATGGCCATCCAGCATTTGTTTGAATGCTTCTAATGAAGGGGATCTCCCTATCTTATAAGACAGATTATATCAAATTGGAATAGATTTAATCATTGAAGTTTCTCCTTCCATTCAGCCTAAATCTACCTCTCTGCAACTTACTCTTGGATCTGTCCTCTAGAGGCAAGGAGAAAGTATATGTGTATATAAATGTGTGTATGTGTGTGTGTATACACATGCCTGATTCATGTCAGCCCTCCATTTTGTCTAGCTTCCTTATTTTATTTCTTTAAAAGCTGAGACCCAAGAAGGCTAAGTGACATGCCTAAAGTCACACATACAGTCAAAGTTAGAGTCAGTATTTGAACATAGGTTTTCTGATCTCAGGATTGAAACTCTTACTGTTTTCCCAGTACTTAGAAATCAGAGTTCTATCTTTCTATCAAAAGCAGAACAATTAATAATTTCCTAGTTTGACTTGATGATTAATTAATTTTTAAAAATGTGGAAGAAGTAACAAATAGCTTTACTAGATCTGATCTTTAAAAACAATAGTGGCTGGTGTTTTTCTTACCTAAAATGATATGAGAGTGCAGGAGGAGAGGGAGTAGATTTAACCACTTTGAATGTGATATGAACCATATACTATCAGAAAATAAAATTCAAGAACTTTATGGAAAAGATAGGTAGAATGCCATTGATTCAAATTCCATAGAAGACTTCAGCCCAAAAGTAATGGAAAATGCTAAAGAACAAAATTCTGAAGGTACAAAAAGAAACAATTCCAATGAGGGAAAAAAGTAGTTACCTAAAAAGAAAATATTTCGATGCAAAGACAAGTTTTTAGTTATAGTATAGATTGATCGAATCTCTAATTTGCCACCAGAGAAAGAACCTCACGCTTGAAACTCCAAGGCATGGAGTGGTTATATTTCACAGTTTCAGTAGCAAACAAAACATTTTGCAAGAATCCAAGAGAAAGATTTTCAAATATGAGAGTATGCCAATTGGAATAACCCAAGATTCACCTTTAGACACAAGAAATCAAAGAAAAGAATGAAATAAGACACAAAGGAGCTCAAATTACAGCACAAAAAATAATGTTCTGCAAAGATGAGTCCAATTATCAATTAAAATTTTGTATCATCAGCAAAAATTTTATTTGAGGAATTCCTGAAACAAATTCCTAAAAGCAAACAAACATAAAAAACCAGAGGTAAGCAGAAGTTTTTTTTTTTTTTAAAGCAATTGGGGTTAAGTAACTTGCTCAAGGTTACACGGCTAGTCATTATTTATGCGTGGGTGCTCGTTTTCTGAGGCCGGATCTGATCTCGGGTCATCCCAACTCTGAGGCCGATGCTCTTACTCACTGCTCCACCTAGCCGCCCCTTTAGGGCAATCGGGGTTAAGTAACTTGCCCAAGGTTACACGGCTAGGTTTTTGTTTGTGTGGATTAAGTGTCTGAGGCCGGCTCCGAACTCAGGTCCTTCTGATTCCAGGGCCGGCGCTCTATTCACTGCGCCACCTAGCCGCCCCGGTAAGCAGAAGTTTTAACTTGCTATATTTGTTTTGGTTTTTTTTTTTGTATAAACAGGAAACAAAGGAATGGTAAATAAATACAAAAACATTTAGAAGTAATGTATTTTCTTATATTTATAGGTTGTTTTTTAAAAGAAAGAAAATTTGAATGGAGACACAAAAAGGAATAACAAAAACACCAACAGACAGTAGAGACCTAATGAACTATTGATTTCAGGGCAATTTAATGAATCAGGAGAGAAGGAGTCAGAGCTGAATTAATATTCTGATGAAAAATAAAATCTACCCTTCCCTCATAAGCAAAATCAATATCTATTGGGAGAGGAATTGCATAGTGGGAGGTGGAATAAACAGGAAAATGGGACACAAGAAGCAGAGGGGATCTGGGAATATATCATTTAGTGTCTCAAAAAAATGCGAAGTTTTTGGGATAATAGGATCAAAGCAATATTGATGATGGCTTGAAATGTGGGAGTAAAAGATGGGCCTATCCTCTGAAAGGGACATGAAAAGATAGCAGTAAAGAATATTCCTATGGTGGAGGAAGACATACGTCTCTGATAAGAGACAGACCATATAATGGGATTTGTCTGGGAAGAATTTGAACAATTGGAGAATACTTTCTATGAGAAAGGGTTGTGGTTATTAGAACTATATCCTGCTTTCACAATGGAGTTAATATGATTTCTCCAGGGAAGTCGGCACTCAGGAGGGTAGAGGGAATACAAAACCATAGGTAGGAAAACCTTGCCTTAGGAGAGTAGTATAATTATGATAAAGCTAGGGGATAGGAGTGAGCCTCAGCTCTCGGGTGATAGAATAACTCCCATTACGATATTGCTTTGATTCCACATTGCTTCCTATAGGAACTGCTATTTCTAATTAAAGCATTGTTTAGGAAGATCAACGAATCGAATAACATGGAAATGGCAGCTAGGTATAACAATGAATAGCATATTTGGCTTGGAATCAGAAAGACTTCTATTTAAATCCTTTGGGTGGGTAGGTAGCGCAGTGACTAGAGCAAAGGTCTTGGAATCAGGAGGACCTGAGTTCAGATCTAGCCTCAGACACTTAACACTTACTAGCCATGTGATATTGGGCAAGTCACTTAACCCCAACTACCCTGCCTTCTCCCCTCCAAAAAGCAACAAAAAAATTTAAATCATTCCTTAAACACTTAATAACTGTATTATCTTGGAAAAGTCACTTAAATTCTGAGTCACAGTTTTCTAATCTGTAAAATGGGGACAGTTATAACACCTATTTCACAGAGTTGTGGAGAGGACCAAATGAGATTGAACTTATAAAGTGCTATTTAAACCTTAAAACTTAATATAAATGGTTTACATTATTATTATTGTGATTATTTAATGGTACAGAGAAGGTAGTTAAATTTTTACATTCTAGAAACCATACTTATGAATAAATATATACAAGTACAATTTCCAGAATGTATACATATATACATAAATACATACATACATAACATACATACATATACACTCACAGAATAAAGAATGAATGAGTAGGGCATAGTTCCTGAATTGGAGAAGAAATTCAGAATATGATCTCTGAGATCCCTTCCGACTCCAAATATAACAATAGCTTAACAGGGGAGAGAAACAAAGTGTAGGACAACATAAATGAAAACTTAATAGGAAAGATCACAATAAGAGAATATTATTTACACTAATATCTAGAAGAAGATGGGTGAGGGAAAGTTTAGGACGTCAGTTAGGTGGACAAAAAGAAATGTCAAGAAAACAGAAACAAAATAAATAAATAATAATTTGAGTAAATTCAGGAAATTTAGGATAGTGCAGATAAGTAAGTGTGGGAGAACAGTAAAACAAAAATATTTTCAGGGATGAAGTACTGACACAAATACAAAAGGAAGCAATGGAGAAATGTACAAACCTAATAGTTAAAACCTTCAATGGAATAGATTAAACAATCTATAAAACAACATAAAGTAGTAGAATGCATAAGAAAACAAAATGCAAAATTTTGCTGCAAGAAAAACAAGTTTAAAAAGACGTGTGTAGAATAAAAATGAGAAACTGGAATGAAATTTGCTATTACAAAGTGAATAGATAAATAGCAAGAGTTTTAATCCTTATGCCAGAAAGCAAAATAAAACTTTACAATGCCAAGAGACATAAACAATGAAATTACATTATGCTTAAAAATACTTAAGACTATGAAACAGCATCAGTATTATGCATGATATGCACCAAATGAAATAGCATTTATTTCTAAAGGAAAAACTAACTAGATTGTGAAAAGACATAATAATACAATAATTACAGGATAGGATAATGTTCCTCTCATAGAACTGAACAAATTTGACAAAGGAAAACAAAAAATATACATGGAACTGAAAAAACTTGGAGAATTTAGGTAAAAAAATAACCAACACTGAAACACAAAACCTTATGGCTTGTTCTGAATTAGCATATTTAAAAAATATTTATCTCTTAGTATTACATGGCACCTTTACAAAAAGAGACCATGTACTAGGACACAGAGAAATCATAAACAAATATTAAAAGGAAGAAATATTAAACAAATACTTTGTAGGCCATAATGTAATAAATTATTAATTAAGAAGGAACACAAGAAAAAAGAAGTAAATATAAAAGAATATTCAATCATGACATCATGAATAATAAATGAGTAAGAAAAAAAGATGGTAGAAACAATAACTATATGAAAGGAAATGTTAATGATGCCACAAGAAATAGAAATTTGGAAGTAGAAACAAAGTAGTACTAAGAAAAAATTAAATCATAGAAAACATAAATTAACAAAAGGAAGTAATGTCATTAATTAATGGAACATGAAATTTAAAATAAACACTAGCAAACCAATAAATAAACCCAAAATATGAACAAAAGAGGAAATCTTGAAAATTTGAGAATAAACAAAATGGAAAAAAAAGAGCATCAACACATTAAACAAAATTAAAATATGGTCCTTTGAAAATAGTAAGAAAATAGACAAAACTTTCGGGAGCCTAATATGAAGAAAGAAGAGTCAAATAAATGAAATTAAAATGGAACAAGTTAAAATCACAACAAATAAAATTTTTAAAAATGCAGAACCTACTTTACTTAAGTATAAGCAAGTAAAACAAACAAAAAAATCCCCCCAATTACATGTTAAAACAATTTTTAACATTATTTTTAAAAAGTTTTGAGTTCCAAATTTGATTCCTTCCTTCTTCCTTCCCCCTCCTCTCTGATATGATAAAAAAAATAACATAAAATATTTCCATACTAGTAATTTTCTGTAATAATACTTGAGCAAAGAAAGGAAGGAAGGAAGATAGGAAGGAAGGAAAAAATTATATGCTTCAGTCTGTGTTCAAGCATTAGTTCTTTCTCTGGGGGTAAATAACATTTTTCATCATGAGTTATTTGGGATTGTCTTGAATTATTGCATTGCTGAAAAGAGCTGTCATTCACAGTTCTTCATTATACAATATTGCTGTTACTCTGTACAATATTCTCCTGGTTCTCCTCACTTCATTTTGTATCAATTCCTGTAAGTCTTTCCAGGTTTCTCTGAAATCATCTGGATTGTCATTTCTTATAGCATAATAATTTTCCATTACAGCCATATATCACAAATTGTTAAGCCATTCCCTGATTGATGAACATCCCTTAGATATCTAATTCTTAGCCACCACAAAAAGCTCCTATAAATATTTTTGTACATACAGGTCTTTCTTCCCCTCCCTGTCTCCCACTATTTAAAATCTCTTTGGGATACAGACCTAGTAGAGGTATTTCTGGGTCAAAGTGTACACATGCTTTTCTAACACTTTGGGCATAGTTCCACATTGTTCTCCAGAATAGTTGAATCAGTTCACAACTCTACCAACAGGGCATTAGTGTCCCACATCCCCTCCAACATTCATCATTTACATTTTTTGTCATATTAAGAACCAAACATTTTAATGAAGTAATACCTACAAACCACAAAACACCCATATTAACAGAACATGAAATGTTAATGTCAAAAGAATATCAGAAAATGAAATTGAACAAGCCATAATGTTGCTACTGGGACAGTAGGAGACTTCTGGTGAATTCTGTGAAATGTTTAATGAGAAATTTAATATCAGTATATAAAAATTATTCTCTAAAGATGAAATTGAAAACATTTTGCCAAACTCTCCTTTTGTGAGACAAATATAATTCCAATATACAAAGCAGAGACAGATAAAATAAAAGCAAGAATAACAAGTCCTATAAATCAATATCACTAATTGATGTTACTGTAAGTATTTTAATAAAATCCTAGCAAAAAGGTTTTAGTTATAACTATTGTTGGAATTACAGTCACTCTCAACATTTATTTACTATGACCAAGATGGATATGACAAGGATGGTTCAGCAACAGAGAAAAAAACAATCATTTTAAAAACAAAACAACCCAACCCATAAGAATATATCAATAGATGTAGAAAAATGTTTTGGTTGAAAAACTTCACTCATTTGTGCTAAAAATTCTTAACATCGTACTCATAGAAGGACATAGGTGTATATTAGCATATACCTAAAACCAAGAACAATCATTGATAATAAGAAAACACTAGATGTTTTATCAATAAATGCTAGAACGAAGCAAAAATGTTCCCTTTCCAAACTATTATTGGACATAATTCTAGAAATGCTATTGATAGTAATAAGACAAAAGAAAAAAATGGAGCATAATATCGACCAACCAGAGACAAAATAATTCTTATCTGCAGGCAAGATGATACTTCATTAACCACAGAGAATAAACAAAGGAACTGAGACAATTTTATAACTTCAGTAAAGTAGTAAGATTTTAAAAAATTCATAAATCAACCTACGGCTAACATCATGTACCCTATTTTTCTTTATCCTGTCCATGACTGTACCATGAGAGCCTTTATCAAATGCTTCACAAAAATCCAAGCAAATAAGATCTGCAGAAGTCCACTGATCTACCTGCCCAGTAACCCAGTCAAAACTGGAAATAAGATTATTTTGGCACAATCTCTTAGAGACTATATGCTGCCTCTTTGAGACTGCTGCTTGATTTTCTAGATATTTACTAATAAGCTTTAAAAACCTAACCTTCTTCCCCTCATTGGAAACATGGATTATTTCTGTGCAACATACATATATTGTCAGGTGAAGCTAATATGTTGGTTTTGTTAGACTTTTTTAAAAATCTCTGTTACAAGGAAACACTTATTAAGTTTTAGAAAGGGAGAAGGATAAACTCAGAAATGAATGTGATATAAAAATAAAAGATAATTTTTCTACACTTACAAAGCTTTGTCTAATTGAAAAAATATAAAAGATGGAAGCAATAGCAGTTAATAGAGATTTATCACAAAAACTGATGTAATTTACTAAGAATGTTGTTAAAGCTAAGCAAACTAAAGCTAGAGGAAAAAAATCTAAGAACAACAAATAAGATATATAATATATGTATATATATAATGTACATATATATATGTATATATATATATATATGTATAATGGGGCATAAAGGAGAACCAAAGAAAGGGTAGGACCACTGCTCAATGCTGATAGAAAATCAGGGAAAATATGTGACATTACTCCACCTTTATTTTGCTTCTGTTTTCCTTACTTGGGAAAAGGATGGTTGAATTTGAGTGGCTAGAAGAAAAATGAGATTAAAAAAGAGCTGAAATCCATGACATTCAGAATTATACTTAGAAATTTCAATACCAAGGGCAGATATATTTGGAATGAGGAAAATACAGAGCCCCCTGAGGCTGCCGCTTTTGACTGTCATGTACTGTTTTCCCCACTCATTCCAGCAGCATGCATATTGGGTTACACAATATAGACAATCTATTCATAAGATAAATTTGTTCATGTGGTTGGGGAAGGTAGGACTTTGGGAAAGATGTGTGACAGTACTAGAGCCCTTAAGAGTGAAGGCCAACAAAGAGTTAGCAGGAGATTACCATGGGGAGGAATTATGTCTTCCACATATAAACAGTTTAGGACAAAGTATTAGTGGAACAAAGCTCTCATGATTAAAAAGGAGTGGTCAATTGTCTCAAATTCATTCAAGTTCATTAGGTCCACATAAACTATATCCCTGGGTACTGATTTTTTTCAAATATGATCACTGAACCACTGTCAGTGGTATTTGAACAATCATGGGGAAAAGGAGGTCACCAGATTCAATGGCAAAGGATAATATTTTGGCAGTTTTCAAAAAAAAGGGAAGATAGTGGTGTTAGGAAATTATAGGTAGGTAAGATTAACTTTAATTCTTGCAAAAACTCCCATATGTATTGTTAAAATAATTAAGAAATATCTAGAAAATCAAACAGTGATGTCAAAGAGGCAGCATATATTGTCTAAGAAGAAATCACACAAAAATAATCTCATTTCCTATTTTGACTAGGCAATTAGACTGCTAGATCAGGGGAATTCTATAGATGTTATTTACATAGATTTTTACAAAGTATTTCATAGAGGCTTTTATGGTATAGATGAGGATAGGGGAAAATTAGGGTATATGACATACCTGTAGATGGATTGATTTGGAATTAGTCTCAGAACTGGACCTGAAGAGTAGGCATTAATGACTTAGTGTCAGTTTCAAGGGAGGTCTTAGTGGAGTATCTGGGAAATCTGTCCTTGGCTTTTTGCTATTTAACATTTTTTTATCAATGACTTGAATAAAGGCACAGATGGCAAGCTTATCAAATTTCCAGATGGCACAAGGCTAACAGAAATTACTAACAAATTAGATGACAGATCAGCATTTAAAAAGATTCTGACAGACTATAATGTTGGGTCAAATCTAATCAGATGAAATTTAATAGAGTAAAAGTAAAATCTTACTTTTGGCTTCCAGAGAATGTTAACCACTATGAGAAATGGCCTTCAAATCATGCCAGTGTATTACTGATGGAACAAACTGGGCCTGCTTAGCCTGGAGAAAAAGATGACTTAGGGGGAGACAATTCAGCTTTCTTAAAGTATCTAAAGACTTAATGTGTAAAAGTGGAATTAGATTTCTGCTAGAAGTAATAGGTTGAAATTATAGAGAAGTATATTATGGCTCTACTTATAAAATCTGTTAGTAACAATGAGGATTATTCAAAAGTTTAATGGTTTGCCTCAGGAAGTTATAGAAACCCCTACTGGGTAAGAGTTGGACCAGATGGCCTCTGAGGTCACTTCAGATGGGGAGATTCTATGATTTAAAAATATGTGCTTGGAACATAGAGTTGTCAAAGAGAAATAAAGTGGAATACAGCTGGAAAGTAGATAGAAGCCAGGTAGCATAGGGACTTAAATGTTAGATTTAGGAGCTTATATTCTATTCTGTAAGTAGTAAGGGAACATTGATGTTTTTTGAGCACCAAAGTGATACATTTAAACTTACACCTTTGGAATATTATTATTGGAGATGCACATGGAATATTGATCAGAGAGGAAAGAAACTGGAGGCAAGGAAAAATAATCAGAAAAACTATTATAAATAGTGGCCAAGTGGGTGGAGTAAAGGCAAGGACTGGCCTGAGATCTCTCCCAAACCCCTCTAAATACCTTTGAAAAATTACTCTAAGCAAATTCTAGAGCAGCAAAACCCACAGAAAAGACAGAATGAAAAAAATTTCCAGCCTAAGACAACCTGAAAGGTTGACAGGAAAGGTCTGCAATCCATTGCAGGTTGAGCAAGCACAGACCAAGGCCCAGCAAAGCCAGAGGAGTGAAACTGAATCACTCTCAGCAGTGGAATTTTCCAGACTTCTAAGCCAACAGATGCCGAAGACAACTTAGAAGGTCAGTGGGGAAGATGTGTTGGACCTGGGTGAGAGAAGAGTACAGTGCAGCACAGGCCACATCAGCACAGTCCCGGCTGCAGCAAAAAAAAAGGAGCAGACCTTCAGAGTGACTGAATGGGCAGTGGCAGTGGCAGAGGCAGCAGCAGCTTCTTAAGCTCTCAGCCCATAGATGGTAAGGAGATCAAACCACTGGTTAGAAGATTAGAGGGGTCTCTTTGCTATCACTGAGGCAGAACTCTGTTGCTTTGCCCATACTCAGATCTGAGTCACAGTCCTGGATGGCAGTCCCAGGGCAAGGAGTATCAGTAGAGCAGAGCTTGCAGCAGTGGTGGAGGGGGGGCCCTCCTCACAGTTCCAGGGGAGAAAAGAGTGCTTGTGGTCACTCACAGACCAGAGTACAGGCCAGGAGAGGAGTAAACACCTTTCCTTAGATCATACCACCTTAGAAGAATTGAAAACTGGCAGGTCTCTAGAAGTGTTTCTGAAAAAAATTGCACAAAATTCCTGAAGTTTGGGACAGTACACCCAACACCTGGAAGCAGAGCCATACTTTAACAAAGAGTTAAAGTCAAGTAATAGATTGTGGAAATGAGCAAACAACAGAAAAAAAATGTTATTATAGACACTTACTTTGGTGATAAGGAAGATCAAAACACATACTCAGAAGAAGACAACAAAATCAAAGCTCCTACACTCAAAATGTCCAAAAAAAATATGAATTGGTCTCAGGCCATGGAAGTACTCAAAAAGGATTTTAAAAATCAAGTAAGAGAAGTAGAAGAAAAAATGGAAAGAGAAATGAGAGTGATGCAAGAACATCATGAATAACAAACCAACAGCTTGGTAAAGGAGACCCAAAAATACCAAAGAAAATAACACCTTAAAAAGTAGACTAGATCAAATGGCTAAAGAAGTCCAAAAAACCAATAAGGAGAAGAATGCCTTAAAAAATCAGAACTGGCCAAATGTAAAAGGAGGTCCTAAAGCTCGCTAAAGAAAATGATTCCTTAAAAATTAGAATGGAGCAAATGGAAGCCACTGATTTATAAGAAATAAAGAAATCATAGAACACAACTGAAAGAATGAAAAAATAGAAGATAATGTGAAATATCTCTTTGGAAAAAACAAATGACCTGGAAAATAAATCCAGGGGAGATAAATTTAAAATTACTGGATTACCTGAAAGCTGTGATATAAAAGGAGCCTAGATATCATCTTTCAAGAAATTATCAAGGAAAATTTCCCTAATATTCTAGAACCAGAGGATAAAATAAAAATTAAAAGAATTCACCAATCATCTCTTGAAAGAGATCCCCAAATGAAAACTCCCACAATCATTATAACCAAATTCCAGAGTCACCAGGTCAAGGAGAAAGAAAGAATTCAAGTACTGTGGAGAATCAATCCAGATAACAAAAGATTTAGCAGCTTCTACATTAAAGGATTGGAAGGACTGGAATATGATATTCTGGAGGGTGAAGGAGTGAAGATTGTAACTAACATTCACCTACCCAGAAAAACTGAGTATAAGCCATGAGGGGAAAAATTAAATTCAATGAGATAGAGGAATTTCATGCATTCTTGAGAAAAGACCAGAGCTAAATAGAAATTTTAACTTTCAAATACAAGACTAAAGAGAAGCATGAAAAGGTAAACAAAAAAGAGAAAACACAAGGGACTTATTAAACTGTTTACATTCCTACATGGAAAGATGGTATTTGTAACTCTTAAGACTTTTCTTATTATTAGTTCAGTTAGAAGGAGTTTATATATAGGGAGAGGGCTCGGGTGTGAGTTGCATATGAAGGGATGATATCTAAAAATAAAATTAAGGGGTGACAGAGGAATGTACTGGGAGAAAGAGAAAAGAAGAGGTAGAATGGGGTAAATTATCTCACTAAAAGAGGCAAGAAAAAGCTTTTAGAGTGGAGGGAAAGAGGGTGCGGATGTGAAAGGGAGTGAGGGAACCTTAGTCTCATCTGAATTGACTCAAAGAGATAATAACATACACACTCAATTGGGTGTTGAAATCTATCTTACCCTACAGGAAAGTAAGGGGAAGGGGATAAAAAAAGAGATGGTGGTGACAGAATTGGAGGCGATTATGGGAGGGGATAGTCAGAAGCAAAACACTTTTGAGGAGGGATAGGGTGAAAGGAGAGAGAGAATAGAAGTGGGGGTTGAGTGATAGGATGGAGGGAAATATAGTTAGTCTCACAACATGAAAGTGTTTTGCGTAACTATGCACATATCTCCTACATCAAAATGCTTGCCTTCTCAATGAGAGGTAGTAGGGAGGGAGGCAGGGAGAGAATTTGGAACTCAAAGTTTTAAAAACGAATGTTAAAATTGCTTTTACATGTAACTGGGGAAAAAAATACTAAGTAAAACATTAAAAGAAAAAATATTGCAATATTACAGGTATGAGATATTGAGGGTCTAAAATAGGGTGAAAACAAGTGGTAGAGAGAGTGATTTTACTTCAACAAAAGTAGAAGAGTTTGGAGACAGGCAAAGATAAAAATGAGTAGGATACTCACAATGAATTGGAAAAGGAAGAATAACAATGCTTAAGAAGCAAAATAAGTAGTTAGAAGGCTGTTGTTACAAGTGGGGATTTTAGTGGTCTCCACTAGAAAACCTGGCAACCTCTTCTGGAATAAAGGATTTGAACTTATTCTCCTTCCTATAAGGAACATAACTACCAATTAGGTAGTGCCAAAGAACAGGACCTAGAGTCAAGAAGTCCTAAGTTCACATCTTGCCTCAGGTGCTTAGTAGTCATGTGACTTTAGAGTGGTCACTTGATCGCTGTTTCAGTTTCCTCAATTGTAAAATGGGGAGAATAATAGCATGAGAATGAAATGACATAGTATTTGTAAAGAACTTCGAACAGTGCCTGGCACATACTAGGAACTTAATAAACATTTTCCCCCCTTCCCCTCGTAGTCCAGGATATATCCAGTTTTGGGCAAAGATGGAAGGAATCATTGAGAATATTGCCTCACAAAAGTGTGAAAATCCCTGGTTCTGTTCCTGGATCTTCTACTTGCTTGCCTTGATGCTTTGGGAAAATCATTGCATCTCTTTAAACTCCAGCTTCTTGACCTATACATTCGCAATTTTTGAACCATATACATCATAGTTTTAAGAAAAGCATAAACCATAAAGAATGAACAAAATATGAGTAATTAAAATCCATTTTCTGGGCTTCAGTTTCCTCTTCTGTAATCTGAAGGAATTAATGACACTACTAGTGGTCTTTTAGATATTTCCAACTGAATGTCTCAAAGGCATTATGAACTTAACATGTCCAAAACATATATTGTCATTTTTCTTTCTAAACCCTCTCTTATTTCTCATTTATCTTTTTTCTCTTGGGAATACTGCCATGTTTCCAATTACCCAGTTTCACACTTTCAGAGGCATCCTTGACTCCCCCCCACACACTTCTCTATATCCAACCAATTGCCAAGTTTTGTCAAGCTCAATATCTTTCCCATTTGACCCTCTTCTCTCTTTTCACATAAAAAAACAATTCTTGTTTAGTCTCTCATCCCCTATCATCTAGGGAATTTCAATATATATTCAGTTTATATGAATGAATATCTATTTATATGTAGATATAGATAGATGTAGATATATTTATGTGTAGATATATGTAGATACAGATACATATCTATCTCTATGTGTGTATATGAAAAATACACATTTAATAGTCACCTAATTTTCCTCAGCTCTAATTTCTTCCTCACTTCAATTTATCTTCCACTCATCTAACAAGTTGATGTATCCAAAGCATATGCTGCCCATGTTATCTTCCCTGTACCCCAAGAAGTTCCATTGATTCCCTCTTTACAAAAAGTGGCATCTTAGCTGAGACTTGAATGAAGCCAGGAGAAGTAAGAGGCAAAAATGACGAGGGAGAACATTTGGGGCAGGGAGGACAACCAGTGTAACTACGGATAAGTTATGGCTTATCATGTTTCAATTTCTTCATCTTTAAAAGGAAGAACTATGCCACATGACTCTAATGTTCCTTTCAACTTTAATTTTCTATGAGTCTATGAATCAGGCCAATTGATACAAGTTTAGGTGAATCTTCTTCCCCCATTCCCCTAGCTTTCCTATAGTTCTCTACCCTTAGAGAACTGCTGAGTTCCCCTGGTACCACACAGAGGTTCCACTGGGGGACTATGAAGATGATGGATGAAAACAATAAGCTGCTAGAATAACTAGATGATGGGAGAATCATTCACATTTATGGCATTATTTAATGGGACCACTGTTGAATTAAACCAAAGTGTTGCTGTTCTCTATGTTTCTTTATGGGCTAGGTTAGAACATTTGTGTTCAAAAGGACCACTATTCATATCACCCATTTGTCAAACTCATCTGTTGGTAGGGGCTTGCTCTTGACAGTGTGGACTGGCATGGATTGGAATGTTTCACCAATTACATGCATTGTCTGCTCCTGCGCTACCATTTACTGAAAAAAACAAAACAAAACATACCACTGGCTGAGGAAAGCCTGGAGATAATACTTTTTCATCCTTGCCAAGTCAGTTTCTCTGTTTCCTGAGCTATTTCACAAAGTACACGAAGTAGCCAGAGGAGATGAACAGATGGTTTACACACAAGGAAACAGACAGAAAACAACCATAGGGAAAATTGCTCAGTCTCACCAGCAATTATAAGAATGCTAATTAAACAACTTTAGAGGATAAGTTGTTATAGGACCTTTGGCCAGTCGTCTCCCATCTCTGAGTTCCTTTATATGGAAAATCAGGAATTTGGACTAGAGATAGTCTTTCTCTTCATTTCCAGTTCTGGTAGTCTAAGTTTTATGTTCTATTGATGTATGTTCTAAAGACTCTTTTAGCTCATATAAACATAGGATGTTTATATGAATCTGAGTGAAAAGAAGTTAACAGTCTATATCCATCAAACTTGGGGAAAACAATTAAAAACGTGCAAACCCAATGCTCACTCTATTCTTTGTCTGCAGTTCTCCTTACTTTCAACTCCATGGAACAAGATACCACCCCCACCCCCAAAACCCCCTAAGCAGATCGCTTCTAATCTCATCACTCTGCTGCTGACCCAGGCCTCTCCCCTGTGATTGAAGGGAGTTTTAAACTCCTCCCAAAGTTTTTTTTTTTCTTTATAAAAGGTAGAAATTGCCATAAGTTTTAGAACATTATATTTCAAAGAGCAAAAGAGCCGGGGTTGCATCCAAGAATAACTTACCCAGCAAAGTTGAGTATAATTCTGAATGGAAAAAAAATGATCATTTGACAAACTAAAAGACTTTCAGGCTTTTGTAACAAAAAGACCAGAATTCAATGGAAAATTTGATATAAAAGATCTATATGAAATATAAGGAAAATATTAAAGATAATTATAAAGCACTTATTAAGGTCAGACTATTTACTTATCAGATAGATATATGTATATATAGATATATATGTATATATCTATATATACACACATATATACATATATCTAGGAAAATGTTATTAGTATTCTTAAAACTGTTATTAAGATAGTTTGAAAGAATGGTTAGGGCTGAGTTTTGTATGATGAGATGATTCTAAAAAAATTATTAAGAAAAGGTAATAGGGAGCAAATGTATTATTAAAAATGTGCAATGAAAGGAAGAGCTAATACAGGGTAAGCAACTGGGAGTGGAAGGCTGGTAGTGTTGGAACCTTAGTCTCATCTCGGTTGAAGGGGAAACAATGTGTACTTCTGGAAGAGTGTAGAAGTCTTCTGAGCATGTAGAAAGGTGAGAAATCTGGAGGACAGAGTGCAGGATTTATACAGGAGTGTGTAGATTGGGATTTGGGAGGGTAGGGAAGGATAGGGAGGACTTTTGGAGGGGTGTGTGGATTAATATTGGGAGGGGATGGGGGAACTCTTGTTAAGGTGGCTGAAGTGGGGGGTAGGAGGGTAGGGAGAGAAGATAAGGTGAAAGGGATAGGGTAAAAAGAAGGCCTGAGAAGGAAAATAGTGAGTAAAAATAAGATGGAGGAAAATGCACAAATAATTATAACTTTGAACATGAATGAAATGTTTATAACAACACTATTGTGGAAAAGAACTGGAAATTGCAGGAATCCCTATCAATTCGGCATGGATAAACAAGTTCTGGTATGTTGTTGATGAATGGATCAACAATATTCTGGTACATTCATCATCAATGGTATATTCACAGTATATTACTGTGCTATAAGAAATGATGAGCTCAATGATCTTAGAAAGGCATGGAAAGACATGCATAGAATGATGAAGAGTGAAATGAGCAGAACCAAGAAGACACTGTATATAATAACAATAATATCTTTTAAGAATGACTTTGGGTGACTAAGTCATTTTGACTAAGATAAAGAAACAAATTAAAAATAAAGGACATATGAAGAAAGATGCTATCTATATCCAGAGAACTGATAAATAGATGTATGTATAGAATAAGTTTACACATATATGTATATGTATGTGTGTGTTTGTTCATTTGTGTCTAATGGTAGCCATCTCTAGGGCCAGGGTGGGGAGGGAAGGGAAGAAAAATAATTACATGATAACTTTACTGTATATTTGGAGAAACTAGCAATGTGTATATGGTAGATTTGCAGCTTTGTGTGCAATCATCTTTTTTATTGTACTGTTATAGAAATGTTTGTTTTGTTTTATGAATTAAAGATAAATTTTAAGTTAAAAAAATAAAAGTTAGGAGTTGAACTTTTTGCTCATTCCATTATCCATCTGCAGCGATTCCTGCCTTGGACTCCACAGAATAAAATGTCCCCATGTCAAACAAAATTCCCCTATATATGGTGCCTATTGGTGTCACCTTTCTTTCTCTTTTTCTCCCATCTTTTTATGTACTGTCTTTTCCCATTTCATTGTAAGCTCCTTGACGGCAAGGCCTGTCTTTCTCTTATTTTTATCCCTAGCTCTTAACATAGTATCTGGCACATAATAAGTAGTTAATAAATGTTTATTGAATTATAAAGAGAATATAGGTGAATCCTTTAAATATCACTGATCATATAGTAAGGTTGCTGCAATTTGCCAAATAATCTCGTAACAGTTAGAAGCATTGAAACCATTCATATCCTTTTGACAAGGTCAATCTCCTTAGGAAATAACTCTAGTGAAAAACAAATTGTACAAAGATGTTTATAGCAGTGCAAAGTTGGAACCAACCTATTTGCTCTTCCTTGGGGAATTGGTTAAGGAAAGGATACTAAATTAATAGTATGTAATATTACAAAATGATGAATGTCAACAAGCCTGAGAACTATGCGAATATATAGTGAATATTCCCAATTGAGGCAAAGTGGTAGGAGTAGCAAGAGTAGTGATATTTGGTTGAGAAGATACGGGTTTGAGTGTGACTTTACATGGTATTAGCCATGTGATTATGGGGCAAGTCCCTCAACCTCTTAATGAACCTCTTTTAGTCTTCTGTAAAATATGGATGATGATGAACCAGTCAGCAAGCATTTGTTAAATACCACATATATGTCATGCACTGTGATAGGCAACGGAGATACAAAAACATAAAAAAATTAATCATATCCTGACCTCAAAGAGTTTGCATTCTATCAGAGAAGATAACCTAAGTATATGTATATGTGCATACACACATACAAACAACACATATACACATGTGTATATACACACACACACACACAAGCATATACAAAACAAATACATGGAGGGAATGGGGGGGGGGCAGTCAGGAAAGGCTTCAAGGAGAAAGTGGAATACAGAATCCTAAGAGGTAGAGGAGGTTGTAGTGGCAACCACACTGACAGCCTGGATGACTTTTGGCACAAGTTCTTAGATTTGCTTTACTAGGAAAGAGAGCTGTTTAAGGTGTCAACAATCTTTTAAAATTACATTTAGGAAAAAAGTCAGCATCCTGGACTTCAGAGAAAATGCAAACAGGGAAATAAAGACCAACAGACAGGGCTCTGACTGTCTGAATCAAAGTAATATTGCTATGCACTTTACATACATTCCTGAATTGAGAGAGCCTTTACATGTGAGCAGTTGGGGAGCTCTGAACATCAGAATCTCAACCTGGGAATCATAAGATCTTTCTCGTAAGGGAACCCCCAAAGCAAAATACCAACTCAGAGCCATAAGGCATCACAACCCTCTTGACTCAGTGCCTAATTAGAAACAAAAAGTGTGAAAACCTTTCTACAAGCAAGTCTCCTGTGAGCAAACTTCCATTAATTGGTTCTACCTGAGCCTTATTAGCTGGCTGGGAAGATCTTATATCCCATTATGGGGCAATATATGGAAGATGGAGTGTTTCTTTCAAGAAGGTCAGTTTAGGAACTCAGGAAGGAGAATAATATGTAGTAAGATGTAGGGGCGGCTAGGTGGCAGTCAGTAGAGCGTTGGCTCTGGAGTCAGAAGGACCTGGGTTCAGATCCAGCCTCAGACACTTAATGCACACACAAACAAAAAACCTAGCTGTGTGACCTTGGGCAAGTTACTTAACCCCAATTGCCATAAAAAAAAAAAGCAAAAAAAAAAGATTTAAAAGGCAAGTTGGACCAGTTGTGATAGTTGTTAAAAGGCATACACAGGAATTTATTTTTTATACTAGAAGCAATAAGATTATCATCTGCTTCATAGGGTTAATAGGAGGCAAAAACTTTGAAAACCACAAATAGAAATGTGTATTACTATTATAGAAATGCAAGGAAAAAAGAACACCGATTATATATGCAGTAGTTGTAACTATAGGAAAATACATATTTTGAATTACAATAGAGTTGGATGGTAAGGCAATTTGATTCTATTACCATATAAAGAAGTTTGAGGAAACTAGAGATGTTTAGCCTGAAAGAAAGAAGACCTAAAATAGAGGAGAAGGTTGGACATGATACCAGTCTTCAAGTAATTGAATAGCTGCCATGGGAAAGAAGGATTAGTTTTATTTTGCATGGTTCAAGAGAGCAGAACTATGAACAATTAGTGGAAATTACAAGGCAAAGATTTCAGTAAAAGTAAAACCTTCCTAACAATTAGAGCTACCAAAAATTGGAATGGACTGTCTTCTTAGGAAATGAGTTCCCCATTATTAGACATTTTCGAGTAGCGTTTAAGTGACCACTTGTGAAACATGACATTGAGGTGATATCTCCTAATACTGGGATGAGAGGTTGAACTAGAGGTCCTCTAAGGACCCTTCTAACTCAAGGGATTATATAATCATCCTCTGATGTGTAAGTACATTAGAAAAGCTATGAGACACAAAAAAACAAAAAACTAGCCTTGTGACCTTGGGCAAGTCACTTAACCCCAATTACCCTACCTTCCCTCCTTCAGGGAAAAAAAAAAAGAAAAGAAAAGCTATGGAGTGAACTGAATAGCTTTGAGCTTCAGATCTGAGTTCTATTCCTCCCCTGTAAAAATATTTATATTCATTTAAAAATGTCTATCCATTCAGTAAACATTTACTCAGTAACTTCTTTGAAGAATGTCTAGTCCTGGACCCTGAAAGGTATAAACAGATAAGTAAGATAGGATTTCTTTCCTTTTTGGCAGCTCCCTTTGGCTAGGTGATTGGCAGACATAAACTCAATTTGTTGTTATAGTTAGCCTTTTCTACAAATTAAAATCTTGGGTGGTTCACTTTTAAGATTGTATCCTATGGGATCTTAGAGTTTGAAAAGTACAATAGAGGTCATCTAGTTCAGTTTTCTTCTCAAAACAGTAATCCCTCCCATAGTGCCCCTAATGGTTATCTTTGCTCTGTTTAAATGCCTCCAGTGAAAGAGAACTCACTACTGAATGTGGTATCTAATTGTATTTTGTGGGTGCTCATTTTATTAGAAAAGTCTGTGCCATGTGAAAAGGAAAATTCAACTTGACTTATTTTTATATAACTTTGTCAATATTCTATCCCATCAGCACTTCATTTTTATTGAAATGGCCTCTTCTCAATCAGTCTCTATTTATATTAATTAGTTTTCCACACTGGGCTTGTGCTGGCTCTAAGGTCCCTTTGTAAACCTACATTTGCAGCTCTCTGAGAACCTTAGATAGATTTATGGCAGTGAGACTTATCTGTATGGGAAGGAACACGATGACCTAGTATTGGGAGAGGTGATACAATGGAATGCAAAGAGGCTTAACTGGGAATCAGGAAAGTTGTGTTTGAGTTCCAGGTCTATTATTATTATTGTTATTCTTCTTCTTTTTTAAATTAAATTTAATTTTTTAAATTAAACAAATGCTTTATTAACTTCTGGTTTACATCATTCATTTCCACCAGATTATGAGTTACATTTTCCCCCCATCTTTTCCCTACCCACCACCCCAGAATAGCAGTCCCACCAGATATCCCCTCATCCAATCTGCTCTCTCCCATATCTTCTCCCATACCTCCTTCGACTTTGCCATTAGGGCAAGGTGAATCTCTGAGCCCCAATGCCTGCACATCTTATGAAACTATTATTATTCTTTATGACATTGGGCAAATTACTTTGTAACAGCCAGGTAGCTAAGTAGTTCAGTGGATAGAGTACAAGGCCTGGAATCAGGAAGACCTGAATACAAATCTGACGTCAGATACTTAATATCTGTGTAACCCTGGGCAAGTCACTTAAACCTCTGCATGCCTCAATTTCCTTAACTGTAAAATGTGAATAACAATACCACCTGGGGGTGTGTGTGTGTGAAGATCAGATGAGAGAATAGAAAGCATTTATTACCATGGCTTTCACATGTGTGTTCTTTTCCCTCTCTTGGCCTCAGTTTTATCATCTGTCAAATGGTGATAATAATCTGTCAGCTCTCCCTCCTCCCTGCTTCCAGCCAGGGTTATTGTGAGGATCAAATGAGATGTTTGGGAGAGCACTTGGTAAAACATACAGGACCATACAAATAGAAGGGATTATTATTTGTATTATTTCTGGTTTCATCCTATGATTTATGATAGCTTCCAAATATAGCATTTTGTGTTTTGTAGTCTAACACTTTATGTCTAAGGCCTCTTGCAGCTGTCACAGTCTTTGTTCTTTATTATGATGTTCTATTTTCTGAGTTCTCTCTCACATCTAACATTTTATGTTCTCACATTCCATGTCATATGGTCTCTTTCCGAGTTAGCATTCAAGGTTTGGTTTTATTACTCTTTATTTAAAGCCGCTTTCAGTTCTAACATTGGATTTAAGCCTCTTCTAACTCTAACCCATCTATTACAGTAAAAAGTGAGATTCTTATCCTTTAGGCAGCTAGGTGCTGCAGTAGATAGAATGCAGGAAGACGTGAGCTTAATTGTGCCTCAGACACTTAACTCAGTCTCAGTTTTCTCAGCTGTGAAATGGGGATAAATATGGTACCAACTTTGCAAGGGTTGTTTAAGCATTCTGTCTACCTGTTGAGTCAAGTCCACAAGTATGTATTAAGGGCCTACTATGTGCCAGACTGGGGATATAAAGGCAAAACCTATCTGCAATAAGGAGTTCAAAATCTAAATATGGTCATCTTTCATCCTTACTATGTGAGCAGGTTTAATCATTTTATCCAGAAGATAATGGAGATACAGATAAAATTAATATTCTCCCATGCCCTCAAGAAACTTGCATGCAATTCAGCCAAGGTAACACATTAATACAAGTAAATAAATGCAAGACAATTTGAAGAGGAAGGACACATAATCAGGGCTCCCAAAAAGGCTTCCTACAGTAGGTGGCATGTGAGCTGATATTTGAAAGAAGTTAAGGATTCTGGGACAAAGAAGTGAGAAGGGAATGCATTGCAGGAATGGTGGAGATAGGAAATGAAATAATGCATTTGGAGAAAGCAAGTAGAATAATTTGGCTAACAGGAAGAACTTGTCCTTGAAAGGAAATAATGTAGATAGGCTGGCCGCATTCTGACTGTGGATGGGGTTTTTCAAATTTCTGTTTTTTTTTAAAATTAGTTTTGAATAATGTCTTTCATTTTTAATCACTATAGTTAACCCAATTATCACTTCCCCATCCTCCTCCAAGAGAGCCAAAAAAGAAAGAAAAAGAAAAAGAAAAACCAGCCTAATTTAACAATACATTGAAAAAGCCTGAAAATATGTGCAATGAGCAACACTTGTACCTTTGCAAAGGGGTAAGGGTGACCATTATAACAACCATTAAAAAGTGTATATTTCAAAAGTCGTTCTCTCTATTTACATTGTTGTATTCAATGTATATGTTTTCTTGGCTCTTCATACTTGACTGCATCAGTTCATATATATCTTTCCATTCTTCCCTCATTCATCACACACACCATTTCTTAAAGGACAGTTCAATTTGCTTAACCATTTCCCAAATAATGTGGATCTACTTTGATTTTTATTCTTGGCCATCACAAAAAGCACTGCTATGAATATTGTTTATCTGGGTGTATGTTGTGATGTTTTTTTCTAATCAATAGCCTCTTACTTGCCTAGTAATGGAATCTCTGTGCCAGAAAGTATGGCTATTCTAGTGCTTCATTTGCATAATCTCAAATTGCCTTCCAAAATGGCGGTACCAATTCACAGCTCCACCAACAGCATTGGTATGCTTACTTTCCTACAATCCTTCCTGTATTGACTATTGACATCTTTGCTAATTTGCAGAATTTGAAGTCTAACTTCAGGGTTGTTTTGAGTTACATTTCTCTTACTAACAGGGAATTTGGAGCATTGTTTCACATGCTGTTCATAGTTTGTAATTCTTGTAAAGGTTTTCAAATGCCAAGTCAAGGAGTTTGTATTTTATCCTAGATGCAATGGGGCAATTCTGAAGCTTCATGAGCAGAAATCAATTGCCATGTCAGTCCTGTGTTATAATAAGATTATTTTGGTGAGGATTGTGGATTAGAGATAGGGGAGACTGAGAGCACCAAGACCAATTAGGAGGCTAATGTACTATTCCAGGGAAGAGGTGATAAAAACCTAAACTTTGAGGGTGGCCGAGTAAGTAGAAATATTTTTGTAGAAATAGAATTGATCTATTATGGAAACTGACTGGATGTAGAGGTGGGGAAGCAGAGGACTCTGAATTGGTGAACCTGAGGGCCTGGAAGGACAGTGATATCCTTGAGAGAAATGGGTGAGTCTGGAGAGCAGGTTAAATGGGGGGAGTTTTGTTTTGGACGTTTTGGGTTTGAGATGCCTATGGGATATCTAGGTAGATATTGTTTAGCAGGTATCTGGTGATGTGGAACTGAAGCACAGGAGAAAAATGAAGGCTTGATTTGGAAATGTAGGAGTTAAATACTTACAAACTGATAAGAGGCAATAATATCACAGAGAAATAGAGAGGAAGAGAGGGCTCAGGAGGAATGATATGCATGATGACCCAGCAAAGCATATTGAGAAGTCTGAAACTACTGTGTGACCTTGAGTGAAACCTTTCATCATTTAAGCTAGTGATACCAAAGAGAGGGATCCTGGGGGATCATCATGGCATGACTTTGTGGTGGGGGGGGATAGCCTGACATAGATGTGGTGTGTGTGTGTGTGTGTGTGTGTGTGTGTGTGTGTGTGTGTGTGATCAGATAGCTGAAGAGTAGGAAGACAAGTCACATTCCAGACTGTGCTAGCCATTCATAGTCTTGGCTCCAGTATAGTGGGGTCTAATCTTATTTCTTAACACTCTCCTATTCTTGTGCCCTTCTTGGGCTATGCAAACACGAGGGATCTGGATTTTGGCTTGACCTAGCAGCTGTAACCTAAACACAGTGCTACTTATAAGCATTTTCTCAATTGCCAGTGGCAGAGGATGAGGATTGGGAATCTTATCTATCATCTATCTATCTATCTATCTATCTATCTATCTATCTATCTATTTATCTACACATACTCACATATATACACATTATACATATCTGTAAAATGCAAATCTTACATATAATATATATATGTCATTCATATGTGCTTAAAAATACATTACAGTATCTTTTCCCCCAAACCTACCCTTCATTCAAACTTCCCCATTACCTTTGGAGACACAATCATTCTTTCAGATCATACATGTTTTCACAACTTCGATATCATCTTCAATTCCTTACTTTCTCTCACCCTTTATGACATGTCTAACCAACCAGCTATATAATATCATTATTCTATCTCTAGATCTCTCTACAAATAGATTACTCTTTGTAAATGCTGGCACCTAGGAGGTGCTAGATAAAACTCATTCCTTTCCCTACTCAGGTTCTCATCCTCTCTTCCCTAGAACAATGGAGTGGCCACTGAGATGGCCTCTCTGTAGCAGTCTCAAGTCTCTCCCCTTTACCTTCTACTCTCCATACATAGAGTGATGGGATAATAGCTAATTGGGACCATCACTGTAAGACTTGATGTTGATTGGCAATTCTACAAGTGACATTGATGGAAAAAGGGACACAGATTGCCCCCCTTTCCTCTGCATTTGCCATTATTTCATCCCTCTTTCTTCAAGCACAGAATTCCTATAGATAACACTACCTCCTGTAATCCTTGTCCCTGGCTTTCTTCTATTTCTTTCTTCCCTTCTGTTTGTAGGCAGTCCCCTGCCCTGAGTCACACCTACCCTGGAGCCATTTTCCTAAGATGTAGCTGAAGAATTAGAATATATCACATCTCAGAGAACCAAGAAGACTTCCAGAGATCTATCTGTGGGTGTGTCAGCACCACAAGACCTTCCTTAGAGCCAACAAAAGGAGCAATTAGACAGCCATTTGAAGACTAATTGGGGATCTTAAATAAACATGGGCCCAGGGCCAGAGACTCATTAAGTTCTGAGCCTCCAAACTCCAGGGACAGAGACACTCCCAAATGAAGGGAAATGTTTCATAACACTTGAACAGCAAGAATGAAATTCTTTTCCTGCCAGCTGAAAGAGTATAAGGTAGTTTACACAGTGTAAAATTAAGGACTTCCTGCCTTAAATGACCCCATTGCCTACCTTGGCAGAAGTCTACTCCAGGTACTTCCTTTTAAAGATAGAGAAAGTTAGGTCTAGAGAGATAATAAGGATTAACTGAGTCATGCAGCTATTTAGGGGTAGAACCAGGAACAGAAACGAGATCTCTTTTCTTTTAGCCTAATGTCCCTCTCCAACTCCATTTTGCCAAGATTGAGAATACTGGAATCACTGGAATTTATTAATGTACCTGCCAGGGCATGTAGGTGACACAGAGGATAAGATTCAAATCCCACCTTCAGATGCTTGCTAGTTGTGTTACCCTGGGCAAGTCACTTAACCCTGTTTGCCTTAATTTCCTCATCTGTAAAATGAACTGGAGAAGAAAAAGGCAAACCACTCCAATATCTCTGCCAGGAAAGCCCCAAAAGGGGTCATGAAGGATCAGACACATCTGAAACAACTGAATGACAAAAGATGCACCCCCTAAGCTCCTTGAGCCCAAGAACTAGAGAGGCCACAGGTGTGAGAGGGAGTGCATTCAAGTGTAACTTAAGAGACCAGAATTTGCCATTATCTGAGTGACTGAATAAGTCACTTTCACACTGTGAGCCTGGCTCCTCCTCTATAAAATAAAGATGCAAGGCTAGATGATTCCCAAATTCTCTTCCACATAGAACATTTTTTAATCTTCCAGGGCCATCATTTGCTATTTTAAGGTCAATTCCAACTATGACATTTGAAATTCTACTATTCTATGTTCTAAGTTTCTCTTCAGTTCTAATTTTCTAAGTGCTTCTGGGAAATTTCTCTCTCCACCACCTTGGGAGAGAGCTCAGGGAGAATCTTATTCATCCACAGAGCAAAAAACTGGAGAACAAGTAAACTGAATAGTCAAACTGAATGGAAGGGAAATAGATTATTAGTGTTGTTATAAGGTCTACTCCCAGTGGCTTTAACCACCTAGAGTGCAGCCTTGGTTTTATAGTTTTTCAGGCCCATTTCAAATACACAAGGAATAGGTTGCATTGTTTGGCATTTAACTGGACTGGTGGGGTATTGTTCTACCACACAAAGAAGGCTGATTACTGGTCTTGACTCTGGTCCCCCATAATGAGAGGCTCGACACTTTGTTGTATCACCTGCTTATTCAATCAGGCTGTTCCTGCTAGTATCCTGGCTTGTGGTTCTCCCAGATGGTCTCCTGGAAAGCCTCATCCCAGAGGAAAGAATAAAGTTGCCATTTCAGTCACAAAATGTTTCTAAAATGGCATGTATTTTCTCCTACAATTCACACACTTTATCCTATAATGGTCCCTTCAGCGCAAGCTTATGATTCTATAAGGCCACCCTGCTTTGAACATGGTATGGTGGAGAAAGCTATGGGCCTGGCATTAGGCAGAACTGAGTTTGAAATCTACCTCAGTTACTTATCAGCACCACAACACCTGAGAAGTCTCTTAATTTTCTCAGCCTCAGTTGTTTCATATGTGAAAAGGGGATAATAATAGCACCTCCCTTGCAGGATCAAATGAGATGGTAAATGCAAAACACTGTGCCAACCTTAAAATGCTACATAAATGCTTTTCATTTTTACAATTTATTATTATTAATTGAAAACCTTGTCTACACCTTCCTCCATCCTTTGTGACAAAGCAAGCCTTCGATGACTTAGGAAAAAGCATCACAGATTCTATAGGCAGTACTAACTCACCCAATGGGCTGATAGCCCTTGCTTGGATCTCCGTGCAATCATTCGTGGTGATGAGGGCCTTCTGAGTTTGAGTTGGTGACAGAGGGGATGACTATGTAACACAGAGAACTGCTTTGGCTCTGGGATCTGTTGGGTGAAGAAGGTTGCTCTTTCTATAAATAATGGGAGGATTAGGGTCAGGGTTTAGAAAAGCTTAGAGAGATGGAGAGTTCAATGCCAAGAAGGCAAGGATCTAAATCAGCTTTACTTTCAGTGTAAGTACTCACTCATTCTGCCCCACCCCCTTCCTTCACCCTATTCACTCAGCTAATTCACCTGTATTGAACACAACTAAATTCAGAACTCTAAGCTATGCACTGTGTGAGTTAAGTACAGGAGAACCTAGTTCAGCCCCAGATCTTGGCTGTTTCTTACTACTGTTGTGATATTAGGCAGACCATTGTTTACCAGACTTGGCCTCATTTCTTGTAAAATGAAGGGTCCTAACTATCTGGAAAGTTCTTTCCATTTCTAAATTCTTTGATCCTTGGATTTTTCAATGTTTCAAAACAAATAATAATAGCAACAACAATTCCTAGGATAAACTTTGAAAATTTTAATCCTTTTTAAAAATGGGGAATAGACTTGTTGCTTTATTGGTATCAGCTTTTAAAATTAGTTTATTTTGTATTTATTTAACTTAGGTTTCCCCCTATATCTCTCCTCGTCCCCCTTTCATTATAACAAAAGATTTTAAAGAAAAAATAATAGGAAGAAAGGAAAAATTAGTAAAAACTGATCAACACAAAGAAAAACTTTGAAAATGTATGCATTACTCCAAATATGTGGAATGCTTACTTTTGCTAAAGAGTTGTAGATGTCCTTGAATATCTCTCCTTTGGAGCCATGCTTGTAATTTTGCAATATTCATTTCTGATTGTTTTGTGGTTGTTATTCTTTCCATTTCCATAGTGGCAATTATCATGTACATTGTTTGCTTTGCCTTGCTTACTTCATTTTGCATCAATTCGTGTATATCTTCCCATACTTTTCTGTATTCAGAATATATCACAATTTTAATCAATCCCCCAAAATAAGCCGCTATTTTGTTTACAATTCTTTGCTACCTCAAAAATTGTATTTTAGGATATATACAGACCCTTTTTTTTTGGTTGTTGACCTTTGTGGTTTATAAGCCTTCCAGTGGAATCTCTGGGTGAAATGTGTGGACATTTGAGGCATTTTCTTTGCAAGATTCCTTAATTGCTTTCCAAAATGTTTGTACTTCACAGCTCCACCAATAATGTGTTAATATGCCTATATTTCTATAACTTCTCTAACATTGATTATTACTGCATGCTCAAAAAATTAATTTATATTTAAGATTGAAATGTAAACACAAGTTATTAATAAGACAATTATTAGAAGATTAGGACTTATGGATTTGTAAAAAAGTAATTCATTAAACTTGAAAATTATAATTAAAAATTAAATGAAAAAAACAAATATAATCAGATTCACCAGATATATGAAGTACTATGTGCAAAGTACCATACCCTCAAAAACCTCACTTTAAAATGGGGGGGGATCAATACATATAGGAACTTTAAAATGCAACTCAGATGGAAAGGTCCCATGGTCCAAAGGGCATGGTGGCAAAACAGATAGTAATAAATCTTTTTTCATATAATTTCTACTGACTAAATCATGTAAGTTTATGATGATGAACCATTTGAAACTACTGTGGGCTTTAGTGTTGAGAACTTTCTTCTTTGGGTTTTCAGTAGCTTTGGCTTCTGAGGAGGCTGAGGTAATAGCCAGTTTAGAAGTAGTTGCCAGGTGTCAGGGGTCCACAGGATTTGCTTCCCTGATTGATGGCTGAGGGAGAGAGGCTGGAAGCAGGACTAGCAGTCTGGGCTGCACTGCAGATCCCAGGGCTTTGAGGCTCTCCACCAAGGTTAGAGAAGGAGGTGATAATCAGTGTGGTGGGGGTTGTATTACCTGCCTGGATCAGACCATTTTCTCTCTCCCTGTATGTGTTGAGCTACTTAAGCTAAATAGGCTTTCCAGTACTGTCAGGGAAAGTTGGTGAGGACGATGGGCCCCTACTCCACAAGGTTTTCATTCTTGAATGATAACCAGAAGCTGGGTTAGTGTTCTATAAATCAAAGAAAAGGAATTGGAAGAATATTTGCACTCATTTTTGAAACAAAAATTTAGAAATTTGACAAAAGTAAACCTTCACAAATAACATGATGAGAATAATAGCTCACATTTCTATAACACTTTAAGATGTATTTATAAAACACTTTCCTCATGAAAACTCTGCGAGTAGTAAGTCAATTCTGCCACAGGAGTCATGACCTTTCAATAACTTGTCTTGGTGGGGAAGCTAGGTGGCACAGTGAATAGAACACCACCCCTGGAGTCAGGAGGAAGGACCTGAATTCAAATCTGGCCTCAGAAACTTAATACAAAAACTAGCCATGTGACCTTGGGCAAGTCACTTAACCCCAACTGCCCTCCAAAAAAAAAGCAAAAAAAAACAACCCCAAAACAAAAAGAAATTAACTTGTCTTGACATTATCAGACATATAGAGAGTTAAGTAAATGCTCATAGGGCTGGTAAGTTTTTTGCAAAGGATTAGCACCCTGACTTTCCTTATGTCAACTCCAGCCTGTAGCTACTATTGAAGTATTGTTAGTGACTTATTCAAGTTCACACAGCAGCTAGTTGTCCGACCCAGGACTTGAACGTAGATCCTATGACTCAAATATATGTATATGACATGTGTATATAAAATTATGCTGCTACATCACTTCTAGACTATGTTATCTTTTCTAATCAATAAATAAATCAACAAGCATGTATTAGGCACCTATTAAGTGCTAAGGATTATACACAAAAAAATATTTCTCCCCCAAGGAGTTTGCAATCCAGCCAGTGAGACAATGGGTACATATATAGGTATAGACAAAGTAAACAAAAGATAATTTTTTGGGGGAAAAGGTGAAGATCCTATTACCTGGGGGGGGGGTCACAAGAAAAATGTTCACTTGATGGACTGGGACAGGGGTACTCTCATAGCTATTAGTATATACCCCGAACCTGGTGCCTGTTAAAATATAATTAGGTTCACATTTCATGGGGGCCCCATGACAGTATAGAGAATCTGGTTTGCTGAAGGTGTTTCCTACCTGAAGTATATTCTCTTCCTAAATTCCTTGGGATGATTTAGGGGCTGGAAGCCAGAATTCCCTTGGTAGAAAAGTATGGGTAGAGAAGATTGGGTAGAAGGTAGGTAAATTATTTGACTCCTGTACCATGGAGTAAGTATTTCAAATATAGAAACCAGCATGGTGTCTATTATTTTTCTATGGAACTTCTAGGCATAGACTTATTTTGCCTATTGTGTAGCACAGTCTAATACCTAATTAGAAAAAGTATTGGATTTGGAGTCAGAAGACCTGGGAGTAAGTCCTGGCTTTGTCCCTTAACTGAATTTATGATCTTACCAGGCAAATAACCTCTGTCACCTTCAGTTCCGCATTTGTCAAAAGGAAATGAGTAGTTCTTGCTTTCTCTATTTCACAAGGTTGAGAGAATCCTTTGAGATGATATAGGTAACGCCCTCTGTAACCAGAAAATAAAAAAGGAAAGCTATTGTAAAATGGGCATTAGGTAGAATAGTAGAGAGAGCACTAGACCTAATGGCACAAAGATTCATCTTCCTGAGTTCAAATCTGGCCTCAGACACTAACTAGCTATATGACCCTGGGCAAGTCACTTAGCCTGCTTGCCTCAGTTTCCTCATCTGTAAAATGAGCTGGAGAAGGATATGGCAAACCATTCTGGTATCTTTGCCAAGAAAACCCGAAATGGGGTTGCAGAGTCAGACACAATTGAATTAATTAAATAGCAAATTGTAATAGTAACTACCTGTTTTGAAGAAAACAGCATACTTTCAAGTGCTTGAGAAAAGCAAATTATAATTATATATGGAGACTACACCATCAGGGTGATTTTCATTGATCTGGCTTATTGTCCAAGGGTATCATGTGGGGTTGAAAAGAATATACTCACACCAAGTCAAATGACAGACTGAACATTGAAAGTGGAAGCTGAGGCAGAAGTTATGGAGTCCAAAAGATATCCTTATCCTAAACCAGAAGACTTCTGCTGTTTGAGTACATCTCTGAGTGAGATTCACAAAAGCTCTGAAATAACCCCTAGGGTTATAGAGTTTTATGATACACCCTTCCCTTCAGGGAAGAGGCTGTATAGCAGATGGTAGCAGCAGAACTCCATAGAGGATCATCAGAGAGCATATTGATAGGAAATATGCACAGATAACGGCTCAACAGAGTACTGACGTAAGATAGTACAGTGAAGAAAACAGCACAGTAGAGAACACCAGCAGTTTATAGTGAAGTGAAGAAAACTATAAGCATTACTGAGAGAAGTAGAGTAGGGTTCCAGTTCCAGGAGAATGACTTACCCTTGCTATGTGTGTTTTCTGGGATGTGCTTTTTCCCACTGATGATTAGGAATCTATAGTCCTGTGTGTTTGAAGTGATTTTATTATTTATCTTGATTTGCTATTCAATTAAGTGTCTTTTGCTTTGAACTAAGGAGTCTCATTGGTAATGTTAATATTGAACTACCAATGGGGGCTTCTAAGTTGTAGTTTTGAAGAGATGCTTGCCCAAAGCATGATGTTGAAATGCAGTTAGCTTTCAGAAGGCCCACATTTTAAGGGGAGTCTGGGCTATAATTATATATGCAATTAGGACAAAATCCCATCTTCCCTTACTGAGAAGGATTGCTTGTTTCTTTCAGACTACATTTTTTGAATATTTTTTCTCTTTCAAGATAGACACTTATGAATATTTTAATCTGATTTGACTTGGATAACCATGAAGGGGCAAATCAAAATCAAACTTTCTTGGAAGTAAGTAGCTCATGCTCGCACCATAAGGGGTGCTTTAGTATCAAATATAAAGTCTTCCATTTGGCATTTAAAGTTCTTTATAACCTGACTCTTTCCTGCTTTTCCAATCTCTTTGTTCTTTGCTCTTAAACTCAGATCCAGCTACAGTGACCTCCATGCTGTTACTCAAACACAACACTCCATCTACTCTCTTTATGCCTTTTTACTAACTGCTCACTCTGCCTTTTTCTGAAAAGCTTGCCCCTTCTCAGTTCCACCTCTTAGGTCCCCTGGCTTCACTGAAGATTTAAAAGACTTTGGCTGGTTCCACCAACTGCTGGTATTATTCTAATTCAGGTGGATTTCCATTTAATCTGTATACATTCTGTATGTACCTAGTTATTTATATCTTTTGCCTCCAATTAGAACATAAGATCCCTGAAACCAGGGACCATGCTTATTGGTTTTCCTTATATTTGTAGTACTTAGTAAAATGCCTAGCATATAGTGAGCACTTTATAGATGTTTGTTGGCTGACACGCTCTGATTAGGACTCTGAATATGGTAGGTACCGAAATGATGTTTTTGAATTTCAATCTTTTAATTCTAGGTCTCTATAAATGTCCAAGGAGAGGGTTTGGATCCTTTTGTCAGAACTGTTTGAACTTAACCAAATGATTTTAGTCTTTCTAAGTATCACTTTTTTAATCTATAGTATGGAGATACCAATACCTTCCCTGCACATCTTAAGTGACTATTAAAGGGATCAAAAGAAATATCAGATATGATGCCTTGGCAAGCACCATAACAATAACACACCACATGAGGGTTTTATTCATAGATTCAGAGAGGTTTTTGTTACTCAATATGCATTTATTAAAGCTCAATAAGCACAGGGCAGCCAAGTGTCACAGTGGATAGAGCTTTGGACCTGAAGTTAGGAAGACTCATCTTCCTGAGTTCAAATCTGGACTCAGACACTGTGTGACCCTGGGTGTTTGACCCTGTTTGCCTCAGTTTCATCTGTAAAATGAAGGAAGAAAAAAATGGCATACCATTCTAGTATTTTTGCCAAGAAAACTCTAAATGGGGTCACAAAGAGTCAAACATAACTTAACAACTACAACAACTACCACAAAAAATTATACACAAGGTACTGTCCTAGGCACTAAGAATATAAAAAAGGCAAAAGCTTTCCCTATGTTCAAGAAGCTCACATTCTAATGGAGAAGAAAATGTGTAAACAACTATGTGCACACAAGATATATGCAGAGGCTAGCAAAAAAAAAAATCCTTAAGTGCCTATTGGGTACAAAGCTTGGAGTTTAGATAAGAAGAAGATCCCTTTCATTGTAGAATCTCAGATGAATATAATACATTTTTCTCATATGATAGTCCTATTCAAAAACTTGAAAACAGGTATTATTACCTAATTTAACATTTTTTCAGGCTCCCTTAGTGCTGTCATCTAATCCTTGCAAGATTCTCACCCTTTTTATCCTCCTCTGGACATGTGTAAGAATATTTTTCATTGTCCTTCCTAAAATGCAATGCCCAGAACGAATAACAATGTTCCAGAAGTACTTTGACCTGAATACAGAACAGCAGGACTATCATGTCTTTAGTTCTGGAGGAATTGTCATCTTGGGGGTGGGAGGGGATGCACTTAGGGATATGCATCTATCAATGCAAACTTAGAATATATTAGTTAAAAACCCCAGACCTTTTTCATGTAAACTGCTGTCTGCCTTTACCTTTCCTTTATCTATTTTGCTGGTGATTTTTTGAACCCTAAAGTTAGAATTTGCATTTAAAACATTCTCACCCCTACTTTCTCCCCCTCTTTGCTATCCCTCTCCTTTTCTCTCCTCTCATATATTCCCCCAATGTTGTTTTAGTAACTGTCTCACCACTTACTGTAGCACTTTTTCTTTCTCACATAATCACAGTGTTAGAGTTGTAGGGAACCTTTGTCTTTGTTTACCTTATTCCTCAAGCCAAAAATATAGATGACACTTCAAAAATAAGGAATTTAAAAGCTTAGAAAGAAACATGGAGATTACCGAGTCAAATTACCTCATTTTACAAAGGAAGAAGCAAGTCCAGAGATTTTAAGTGGCTTACCCAAGGTTGCAAAGTTAATTAATGGATCAAAGTCTAGAAGGCAAAATTGTCTTTCTCCCTAGCCTAGTGCGGATTCTTGGGTGGTTAGGAAAAAAAAAACAATTTGTACAAATTAATTCACCATCTTGTATCCATAATGTGAATGATGGAACCATTGTCAGATTAGCTGAGAACGTGACGCTAGGAGAGGGGGAATGGAGATAGGAAACATATAGAATGATAGTATTAGCATCCTAAAAGATCGCAGTGAGAGCGATGGAATGAGTTTAATAATATAAAAGTAGGTGGCATAAAAAAGAAAGCCTACAGGTTCAAATAATTATCAGCAAGGATACAGAATGGAGGCAGTATGACTAAATAGTAGTTTATGTGAAAAGGACCTGGGGGAATGAAATAGCCTGCCAGCTCACTATGAGTCAACAGTGTAATGTGGCAGCTAAAATGCTCTGGGGATCTCAGGCTGCATTAATATAACTGTTGTGTCCAGAGAATGGGAATTGGTGGCCTCAGGATACTCTCCCCTGACCAACCCACATCTGTAGGATTCTATTCATTCCTGAGCTTCACCTCTTAGCCAGGGCTTTATTGAACTGGGCATGGCAGTCAATAATTGAATCAAGAAGCAATTATTAAGCACCTATCCAGTACCAAGGACTATGCTAGGGCGCTAGGGATACAAAGACAGACAAGAAATGGTTCCTTCCCTGAAGGAGTCTCAATTTTATCAGGAAGACAATATGTACACATATTCATATCAAATGTTTACAAAATAAATACAAGATAAATTTTTCTGGGGGGAGGGGCAGGCACAAGAACCTGTAGGGATCAAAAGAATATGTAGAAGATGGTGCTATCATTGAAGTTTTGAAGGAAGTTAGGTTTTTGAAGAAGGGAAAGGAAGGTGAGAGTATGTTCCAGGCATGGGGGGTAGCTGGTACAAAGAGACAGACATTTTGTATCAGGAATGACATAAAGACTGATTTATTTGGACCATAGAATAAAGGCAAGAACAGAAAAGTAGATTGGTGCCATATAGTGAAGGGCTTTAAATGCATAACAGGAGTTTATATTTGAATCTAGGGCTAAGGGAGTCACTAGAGCTTATTGAGTAAGGAGAGGAGAGATAGGATTAGATCTGGGTTTTAAGATAATTACTTTGGGAGTTATATATTGGATAGATCGGATTGGGGAGAGAGTTGAGGCAGGGACAGCTATTGATTAGTTTTGTGGGTGGAGTAATAGGTATGAGCTGAGGATGATATTGAAGTTTTGAATCTCAGTGACTAAAAGAAAGGTGATACTTTTGATAAAAACAGGGAAATTCAAAGGTGTGAAGATTTCATGGGGAAAAAAAACACATCTAAAGGAAAGTGAGGAAGGAACATCTGCTTATATTCCAAAGAATGATGATATGGATTCACAATTAGGTAAAATAACTGTTAGGTAAAAAGATAATCCATCAAGGATTAAAAGGAGATAAGAAGTAGTTAATCCTCCATACTGAGGATATCAAGGCAGGTATTGATTGACCATCCATTGGCAATAGGGAGGTCTACTGTTTTCACAGGACATGTACCTGAGATGTGATAGTCTACAAAGAGTTGATGATGTGATGGCCACTACCTACTTTTGGTGATTTAAGTGGGGTGAGCCTCAATCATGACATACCAGAAAGCATGCAAGGGCTTAGTCAGTTCTAGGCAGAAGATGAAGACAGTAGCACAAGTGACCTTTTCATTACCATTACCAGTTGAAAGCAGTAGCTTTGCAAAAGATTAAGATTTGGAAAAAATCAGTTAACAAGATGGAGAGATGATAGAAAGACAAGAACAGACAGATATAGATAGATAGATAGATAAATAGAACATTTAATAAGTGTTTACTCTGTGACAGGTTCTTTGCTATGTGTTGAGGATATATGTACAAAGACTAATAGTATCTGTACTCAAATGAAGTAGATTAAGGATTTTAGGTCATGATGTAAAAATACAGGAGTGCTGGACTTTTGGTCAGGGTTAGAATATATACACACACACATACATATGTATATATATATATATATATATATATATATATATATATATATATATATATATATATATATATATATATATACATATGTATGTATATAACAAGATTTAGTAGAAATAAATTTCTTCAGTATTGCAAATGTAATTAAGATGGTTTTAAATGGAAGAGGAACGGGAAGAGAGAAAACTGCCTACATTCAACTACAAACTTTGTTAACTTAGAAACTATATGCCAAATATAAGATAGGAGGGAGGGAGGTGTATAATGGAAAGTGAACTAGCTGTGGAGTCAGAGACTCAGATTTCAAATTTTTAACATTTCCTTATGTGACCTTGGTCAAGGCATTTAATATCAGCGGACCTGTTTTCTCATCTATAAAATGAGGGGGTTGTACTAGATGGGTACTGAATTTCTTTCCATTGCTCTGGATCTATGATCCAATGATACCAAGAAGCAAAGATTTAGGGGGCTAGAATCATTCAAGGGAAACTAAATCGAAGAAAAGAGCAGCGAATAAAAGCCACGACCTCAGATATTTATTCACAAATGTATAAAATACAAGTAATAAGTAAGATGAACCAAAGACCTAAAGTCAAAAGGGTGAAATTATTATTAATAATAATTCCAAAAGCATGTTAATATACATTCTGTATGGAGAGAGGTCCTTAGTGAAGTATATTTGGTTCTCTCATTGGCCTTGCTCTTTTGAACATTTTTATCAATAACTTATAACATGTTAATCACATTTAAAAATATTTTTATTTTGTTAAATATTTCACAATTGCATTTAAAAAAAAATTAAACATTCATTTAAAAAATGAGTTTCAAATTCTCTCCCTTCCTCTTCCCTCATCCCTTGAGAAGTAAAGCAATAATTTTATTAGTTAGTGTAGGTCTTCTCTTGAAAAGTATGATTTATCTTTGCTTTTCTTTTTAGCTTGGTTAATGAATATGTGTTTTGGTGCTAGTCTTTCCCCCCCTCTCCTCAAGTCCAAATGGTTTGTTTTCTTCCTAGGTGGTTCCAGTTCTGGCCCTATGAGTCTCTTAAATCTAAAATCTAAATTCCAAGTAGTTATGTGGAGGCCCATATTCTCTATGCCTATGTAATATGTACTATGCAATATTATATAAATTATTTTCATATTAGCCATGTGGAAAAATCCCACATAATATAAGAAAATAAAGAGAATAAAATAGTATGCTTCAATCTGCACTCATCAGTTCTCATCATGGATTCTTTGGAATTGTCTTGGATCATTATTTTGATCAGAGTAGCTAAGTATTTCACAACTGATCACCATTACAATATTGATTGTGTATAAGGTTCTCCTGGTTCTGCTCATTTTATTTTGTATCGGGTTGTATAATGCTTGTGCCATTTTGAAGAAGGCACAAAATCAAGACAAAAGCTAACCATGATGATTGGGAATAAAGATCCCAAAAGACCTGAATGTTAGAGTAGGCATAGAAAGACAAAATTAAACAGAATTGAGTGCCACACCACAGACAGGGGCTCAAAAAATTGAGATCACAGGTAATAAAGTGAAGGAGATATTGCTAGATAGCAGTTTGTGTAAAAAAAAAAAGATTTGATCATTTTTAAGGACTTGAACCTCATTATGAGTGTGCTGTAGCAGTAAAAAAAATGGCAGCCTGATTTTATGAATCTAAAAAGTCATTTAATGCAGAAAGGAAGTGATAGTTTTACGCTGACCTAGTCCGATCTCAACTGGGAGGCTGTGTTTAATTTTGTGCAATATATGTTAAGGATATTGACAAACTGTAGTATATCAAATGGGAAGTGATCAGTAGGTTGCTGGACCTGGAGATCAATACCATATAAGAAATGACCAAAGAAATTAGGAATGTGTGTCAAGGAGAAGAGAAGACTAATGGGATAGTTATAACTGTTTGCAAACAACAGGAAGATTTCCACATAGAAGAGAAATTAGATGTGTTTTGGTAGAAAATGTAGATTTAAATTTAATGTATAGTAAAATGTTTGCAGAAGAAACTCTTGATGCCCAGAGTTAATCTGTTTTTTCTTTAGAATTTCTGCATCTTGAAAAGCCAGACAATTCTTCCAGGGAAACACTTCATACTTACAGAAAACGTACAAATTTCTATATCTTGAAAACTTTAAATGATCTGTGATTTTACTAGTTAGTGTAGGTCTTCCAGTGAAAAAGGATGATTTAATTTTTTTTCTTTTCCCTTTCCTTTCCTTTCCTTTCCTTTCCTTTCCTTTCCTTTCCTTTCCTTTCCTTTCCTTTCCTTTCCTTTCCTTTCCTTTCCTTTCCTTTCCCTTCCTTTCCTTTCCTTTCCTTTCCTTTCCTTTCCTTTCCTTTCCTTTCCTTTCCTTTCCTTTCCTTTCCTTTCCTTTCTTTTCACAATGGAAGAGAAGTTGTTACTTAGAGGCCAATATTCTCTACACCTGGGTAGGCTGGTCTCCAGATGACAGACACAAAATCTATCACTCAGTATGTACTTGGAGGTTTTCCCATTTGGTAGAACTTGCCTAAATTTTCTGGTCCACTCTGACTATCACTTTCTTTGTCTATATAAGATGCAGGCATTGAACTAATTTGTCTCAGGGCACATAGGATTCTAAGTTATATCCCCTCTTTGGGACTTTATTTCCTAATCTGTAAAATGAAGCACCATTCCAGCTAAGAGCATGGGCTTTAGGAGCTGAGGTTTGGAAAATCAGGCCAATGTATATTGTAAGCAATCAAATTCCTACTCCCTCACCTCAAAGACACATTATTTTCCTCTAGGGAGAAAGCATGGTAAACTGAATTGTCAAGGTAACCTTAGAGGAGAAGTCATTTACAGAATTTCAGAATGAGAAGGTAACTCAAAGAGCATCTAGTCTATTCTATACCAAACAGATGCCACCTCTAGATCATCTTTGTCAAGATATCATCCAGTCTTCACTTGGAAGACCTCTAGGTATGGAGACTCTATTACCTCCCATGGTAGGATATGTCACTTTTAGAAAAATAGTATAGCCCTAATTATTAGGAAGTTTTCCCCTTACATTGACCTTAAATCTTGTTCTCTGAAATTTTTGCTGTTCCTCTTAGTTTGTTCCTCTAGGGATGAGTAGAACAAGTCTTCTAGATGATATAATTTCAAATACTTAAAGACAGCTATCATGCCTACTATTTATCTTCTTTTATTCTGATAAAATATCCCCAATTTCTTAATCCTAGTTTCCCATGACATAGATTTGAGTTCTCTTATCATATCAAGCTAATCAGTTCTGAATCCAACTAACTACACGCTCACTTATAACAGTCCCCATCTTTTGATCTTATCTACAAACAGCCTGAATGAATTTGTCAAATTGCCTCATTGAGATTCAGGTGTGCTATATTTAAAGCATTCCCTTTATCTAACAACCTAGCATAGTATTTCTGTCAAAAAGTAAATTAGTTGAGTCTGGTCAAAATTATTCTTGCTGAACACATTCTGATTCATAAGTGATTGTTCCTTCTCTTTTGAAATGCTCACAAAGGATGAAAAAAAATTCTGGAAATAAATATTGGCCTTACCAGTCTACACAATGAAGAATTCACCATCTTCCCCATTTTGAATATCAGGGCAGTATTTGCTTGTCTTTAATCCTGAGCCATCTCTCACATTTCCCTTGTTCTCTGTGTGAATGTGAAGAAGACAAGGGAGCAACACTATGTGGTACCCCAGAGATATAGAACTTCAGGATTAAAAGAAACCTTAGATTTAATCTAGTGGCTTCATTTTACAGAGAAGGAAACTTAGGCCCTAAAAAAGACATTTAGATAGTTAGAAGTCAGAAGGTCATAGATTAAAAACTGGGAGGCATCTCAGAGGTCATCTAGTTCAACCTCCTTACTTTAGACATGAGGAAATGGGTTCAGAGATAGGAAATGACTTGCCCAAGCAAGGTTAGACAGGGAAAGTTAGTATTCCCACTTAGGTCCTCTGACTGCTTTCTACTGATGTGGATTCTTTTGTTTTTTTGCTTTTTGTAGGGCAATTGGGGTTAAGTCACTTGCTTAAGGTCACATGGCTAGGTTTTTGTTTGTGTGTGTTAAGTGTCTTAGGCCGGATCCCAACTAGGGTCCTTCTGACTCCAGGGCTGGTGCTCTACTCACTGCGCCACCTAGCCGCCCCTACTGATGTGCATTCTATACACAGATTATTGACTTCCTCACTCTTTCAACTTGGGCAAATTATCTGATCTCTCTGCCTTGGTTTCCATATTTCTCAACCTGAGATAAATAAAAATCCTACCTCTGTAAAGGTATAGTAGCCATAAAAGTGCTTTGAAAACCATGAGGTGCTTTACAAATGTAAGAGATGATTATATAAGCCATTATTATTCTCTTCTCTAACTTCCCCCCTCCCCCCTCTGAAATCAGTCTTGAAATGTTATCCTGGGTGAGGGATATGGTGATAAACACACCACATATGAGAGTTTGCAGAAGCTAATCTAATCACAGTATAATTGATTTGACAGCTTTTCCCCAACTAAGTTGATGCTCTCATTCCTTCCCTTTCTATAAACAGTCAGCTTCTCAGAAATAAAATCTCCCAGGAGAGATGAGGGAGAAACAAATACCATCGTTAGAAATGAGTATTTGCTCAACCTAAATTCTGAGGAGTCCTGGGACCACTCTTCATTTCTGGTGGTAAAAGCAATGTTATAATTTACTCTTTCTCGCCACCGTGGGAGGATTTAGAGAATATACACTCAGATAATTAGGTAAAACTCAAGGAGGAACTAAGGCCCACTGCAGGAAGGAACAATTAACAAATCCATGAACCAAGGCTCTGTTCATACTTTTGTTGTGATGAATGATCATTTGTTAATTTAACGAAGATCCTCGACCTTTAAATAATATTTTAATTAGCAAGTTTTGCATTCATTGGAAGGTAGACCCTGTGGCTATACCTAATGTATCTGTTAAGAAATGCAAGATATGGGAATGCCAAATTTACTTTTTAAAATTTGAATATTGTCATAGAATCCTATGTTCTCAGAGCAAGATAGGGCTTAAGAGATCTAGTCTAATCTTCCAGTCCCATGCAGGAATTCCCTATCATCCTGATGATACTCTGTTTGATTACCTTGAGGTACAGGAAACTTATCATCTCATGTGACAGTCCATCTTGTTTTCTTTTTATTGAAATTAAATCTCCCTCCCTGGACATTTGATTTCGTGGTCCTTGTTCCGTCCTCTGAAGCAATATAAAACTGATTCATTCAATCTTCTGTGAGAGAGTCCTTCAACTGTTTGAGAAAGGGATCATGTGCTTGGGTGTCTCCTAGTTACTATCTCTGAATGGGTCTCATTTTCTCAATGGAGTGCCCGGAATTAGCAACAAAACACTTTTGATGTAGTCTAATAAGGGCAGAGCAAGTGGGGACTACTTAATAGTAATAATAATGAATAAGCTTTTAGTCCAAATAACTAACTGGATTTGACAACATATTTGTAAACAGAAGACTGATAAATGAATTTGGTAGTTATTCTTTCCTGTTGCATGCGATAATCTATCTATATGGACTGTCTTTCTATGGAGAGGCACAGCTATCATGAAAAGAGATAGATAGCCCGTCATGAGTAAGAACTATGGATTCCTGGGCTTCTTCTCAGTCACTGAGGTGTCCCAGCACCATTTTCATTTACAAAATGGGAATATTAATAATGCTTCCTTTATCTACTTTACAGAGTTCTTATTTGGAAAGAAATTTGTAAACATTTGCTCTAGAGGGAGTAGTATACAGTATAGAATTAAGAGCAATGGATAGAATGGCAAGGGTACAAACCAGAAAATTAAGTTTTGATACCAAAGAAAAACATGAAAAATAACTTTGCAACAAGTAAAGATGCTCCAAAGTAGAAGACCACTTGTTTACTTGTATTGAAGGGATGGTTGTTTAATTGAGTATGTATTGGATTAGATGGGCTCTGAGGTCCCTTCTAAATGAAATCCTTTGATTCTGTGATAAACCTTAAAGAGCTATAGAAATGTGAATCAATGCTATTTTTATCACTACTATCAGCACTATCACCATCATATCATTCCTATTACAGGAGCTATTGACCCTGAGAATGTTTCTGTTTTCTACAAACTCTTTCCTCTGTCTCTATACTCTGCGTGTTATTTACTTCAGCTTCTCACTGGGAAGGAAGGAAGGAAACAAGCATTTGTAAAGTACCTACTTGCTTTATATTATTTCATTTTATCCTCACAACAACCCTAGGAAATAGGTTCTATTGTGATTTCTGTCTTATTGTTGAGGAAACTGAGGCAGATCATGGTTAAATAACTTGCCCATGGTCACACAATCTAGAGTCTGAGACTAAATTTGAATTCAAATCTTTCTGACTCTAGGTGCAGCTCTATCTCTGTCTTTCTCTCTCTCTCTCTCTCTCTCTCTCTCTCTCTCTCTCTCTCTCTCTCTCTCTCGCTCCACTTCATCACCTAGCTACCTCTATGAATTGACTATTGAGTCCAGGCTTTCACTGTAAAGAGTTGTTAAGATTCAGGTCCAAAGTTACTGAATATTTATTGAGTGACTGACCCTATTGGAAGGATAAATTAAATATTAGTTCTAAACTTTTCTATATTCTGCAGCTTTGGAGGACTAAAGAAAATAAATGATCCCCTTCTTAGAACTACTGAGTTTTGAGTAGATTATGTACACTTTGTAAGCTGCTTGGGTCTAGGAGGAGCTATGGGTGCACAATCCTAAATTAGATAGTTTATTAGGCATTGTGTTTTTTCTATTGTTGTTTCTATGAAAAGAATAAAACCCTAGATATAATTAAGCAGATGCTATCTGTTCTTGTGGGGAGGCAATGCCATCATGTTAATGGCTACAGACTAGTGCAATATGGCAAGAACAGGAAGGGGGTAAGGTTTTGTAAATAGATGGGGGCTCCAACTGATTTTGATGGAGTAAATTATTCATAACACCTAAATGGAATAAACAATATAGTCATACAAGGAGTCACAGAACTAGGAATTAGGAGGCCTCCTGCTTTCTGAGAATCATAGATAAGTGGGCAACTCTCTAGGACTTCCATTTAGAACCTTATATATAGCACTTCCATTTAGCGAGCGCGCACACACACACACACACACACACACACACACACAGAGCATATATTAGCACTTCCATATAGCACAGCAACTACCACACCAAGTGTGTGATTTTCTTGGTCTCTGATCATCCTATTGAACTGGGTAAGATTCATGGCAAAGAGTACTACTTGGTCATTAAATAAACAGTGGGTTTTGGACAGATGCTATGGATATACCATGAATGAGTCCCAGAAATAAATAGAAAAAGAGCAGGCTGGTATTGCTTTTGGGAAAATGAATGATGCTTTTAATGACCCCAGACTTCTCCCTGAAACAAAGACCCATCAATATTCTCCCAGTGATGCTCTCTGGTTGTGAGTCATAGAAGACCAGTCACAAAAGGATTAAAGTGGTGGCTCACTCCAAGGGCAATGGAGAGGTCATGTTGATCATGAATAGGCTACAAAATGGAGAATCATGCAATAGAAGTGACATCAATGTAGCTTTAGCAAGAGCAAGATATAAGCAATAGTTGGTCCATGGGCTCCAGATATATACAATCCACCCATTGTCAAGAGAGCTGGAGAAATGTGCTTACTAAATTTAATGGACCCCTGGTAGGGCATAAACAGGACAAGGACAATATTGGTATAGATAGTATGTACGAGTCATATGATTAGTGAAATATAGCAAGGTCAGGAAGGAGGTGGGATTTTGCCGATAGAGATTCTAAGTTGATTTTACCCAAGTAAATTCAATCAATAACCATTTATTATGAACCTACTATGCTCCTGACACTGTGCTAAGCATACTAACAATAACACCTAGGCTGAAGAGGCAATAATAGCTATCCAAGGAGATGCAGAGAAGGGAATTTATTTAACTACTATATGCTAGGCAATGTGTTAAATGATGGAAATACAAATACAAACAAACAGGACATTCTCTGTCTTCAAGGGGCTTATTTTAATGGAAGAAGATAACATATACTGGGGGAGTTGGAAAGCAGCAGGAGTAAGGAGGTGGGTACCCACAGGGGTCAAGGTGACTGTAGAGAAGAGAAGTCCAGAGACTCAAAGGACAAGTTGAGGAGTAAGTTAGTCAGTCAATAAACATTTAGTAGGCACCTACCCTGTGTCAGGCACTAACTGGGACTCATTCATTGGGCATACAACAACAACAACAACAACAACAACAGAATACAGTCCCTGCTCTTAGAGAGCTCACAATCTAATGGGAGACACAGCATGAACCATAAACTATAAATAAACCACGAACAAATAACTATGAACAAACAAGCCATGGGCAGCATAAGAAGGAGACAATCAACAGAGGGGAGGCACTAGAATTAAGGGGGATCAGGAAGGACTTCCTATAGAAGTTGGGCTTTCAGCTGGGACTTGAAGGAAGCATGACTGGGGAGCCTTTCCATCCTGCTGTCCAGCAGGAGAATCAGCTATCATGAGATGGCACTTCAGAGTTGAAATTTTTCTCCAGAATGGGAAGGTGGTTATGAAGGAGAGAAAGAACAGGTCTGGATGGATTATGATTGGCACCATTTATAGAAGCAACCACATAGAGATGAGGTCACAGATTCAGCAAAATACCCAAGACCTGTATGTATCTCATTCCTTGTTTGTCTTCTCACTTAGTCCTTTTCTGTCTTTTTGCCTTTGATTGGATGCCTGCCTGTCTAGAACTCTACATTGTATATTTCTACTTTGCAGTCATCATACTCTTTGTTGGATTCTTGTTCCTTGTGTATATGGATGATTCCTCTCCTGACCCCTCTCCCTCCCATATTGTAAGTGCCTTGAAAATACTTGTCATTGTCCAATCTCTCTGTATTCCCCAGAAATAATCATAGGGCCTAGTACAGAGCAGGCCCTTAATAGAGACTTGTTAAATTTAATTGAATGGCCCATTTCATGGATTGCTATGGCCACAATGCCCCTGTGAAGGAGGTAGTACCAGGATTATCATTTCCATTGGATAGATTAGGAAACCTGAACCAAGAAGGGTTAAATTCCTTGCCTGAGGTCACAAAGATGGTATAAGATAATAAAATAATATCCATGTTAGTAGTGATGGTGATAGTTGGCATTTCTATAACATTTTCAGATTGGTAAAATGTTCTATATGCATGACCTCACACCCAACCTGTGGGAACATTGCTTGAAGTAGTTTTAGCAACAGGTCCTCTGACACTTGGTGTTTGCCAAGCATCTTTGCCACAGCACCCCTGGGCTTCCTTTTCATGTCCCAAGCAGGGGTCCTGCAGTTAATCAATCATATCTGCAGCTCATGGTGTGAATATTCTCAACACCTCAGACAACAGGCAGCTTGGTTGCCAATGTGACCCATCAAACTGGCATCTGTGCCTGCAGTATCCACACCGGAAATATTTTTAACAGCAACAACAACAAAAAAGTTTTCAAATTGGATTTTAGACAACAGTCCTCTCCGTGACCATCCAAGGACCTGAGTGCCGGCACTCAGCTCTCCCCATGGTTTCCTGGACCCATTAGCTGCTTGGCATCTCCACTTCTCCTCCCCCTCTTTTCCTTTCCCTCCCAAGAATTCTCAGGCCATATAGAGCTTGCCAAACCCTGGAGGCTGGTGAGCACTCAGGTGGTAGCTAATTATTCCACACTTTGCCTTCTGCATTTAGATGATGCATTATTCAAATTAGCATCCCTCCAAAGAGCCTCCTCATCTTCTCTCCAGCTCCAGGACCCTGCATGGTTGGCCCCATGGTTCCTGCTGGGCAGGCCAGCCCTAGGCAGAACTGTCAAGGAAATAAAGGAAAAAGAGAGTTGGATTAGATTTTTACTAGTTTATTACCTGACTTTTTCCAAGTTTGTTTTGTGTGACCCTCCCACAGGATAAAGAGCACTCACTGGCTTTGGAATTGGAGGATCTGACTTCAAATCCTGACTCTGTCACCTACTAGCTGTGTCATGTTAAGTGACCAAGGGACCTCAGGTTCTTGTAGATAAAACAAAAGTATCAATTGAACTAGAAGGCTTCTAAAGGGCCCTTCTGGCTCCAGGTCTATGATTCTATTCCCCCCACCCCCCACCCACTTCCTGTTAGTATTATATCAGTAAAAACAAGCACTAATTAAGCACCACTGTATACAGAGCATTGTGCTAACAGGAAGAGATTGTAAAAATTTTACAAGGTCATAGATTTTTTAGAGTTGGAAAGAGGAAGCTTAGAGTTCATCTAGTCCAATCCCTTTATTTTCTGGCTGAGGTAAGAACTAGAAGGATCCATAGAATATCAGAACTGGGGGAACCTTGGAGACCAATCTGATCAATCCTCCTCATTTCATAAATAGGGAGACAGGCTCAGAGAAAAAGAGAGAGAATTAAGGAAGGTTGGGATCAGAGGCCAGAGCTAACCACTGGATTATTCTACTACTTCTCATCTTTCTAAAAAGCAATGCAGGCAAGGCTTTTGCCCATAAATACACTGATATAAGTGACAGGATTCAAATCCAAGCCTCTAGTTTCAATCACAGGGTTCATCCTCCAGGATCTGGTTTCGGCCATCTTGAACCAGAGGAGCTGGTTTTAAATCCTTCCCCTGATATTTGAGACTTACGTGACTATGGACAAGTAAAAAAAAATAAATTTTTCTGGGTTTCCATGTCCCCACTTGTAAAATTGAGGGAATTGGCACAGATGACCTTTGGACTCCCCTTCAAATCTATATCTCTAATGCTGGGAAGAAGAACTCTGAGTTGGACTTTTGACTTGAATGAGGAATACCCCTCTTCTCCAACCCATCCATGGGCTGGGTGCCATCTTGTTATGCTCCCCTACCTCCCCATCCCCATGACCTCCCTGTACCCAAGGGTCTCCCAATTCAAACCTAAGTTTTCCCTAAATGGTAACTGTTCCTCCTCCTTCCAGAGTCCTCTTCCTCATCCTCCCCTTCATTTCATAAGTATCTTACTGTTAAAGTGGATAATACCACTTAAATTAATTTACTTATTCACTGCCATACCAACAAAGCTATCAAGGGGTTACTTTGTAGAGCTAGAAAAAAATACCAATAGAATTCATCTTAAAGTAAAAAGGTCAAGAATCTCAAGGGATTTACAGGAAACAAACAAACAATACTAGGAGGGAAGGGGACCTAACAGAACCAGATTTAAAAGTATACAATCAAGAGGTCATTACCGAAATGTTTTAGTACTAGTTTAAAAATAGGGTAATCAATAGAATAAATTAAGAATACAGCAGATAGAAGCAATTGGACCTAGTAACCTGGTGTCTGATAGATCCCAGGATTTGGAAGTATGGTAGTAAGGACTCATTATTTGTCAAAAACAAAACAAAACAAAACCCACTAACCCTCCCCCAAAAAACATCTGGAAAAACTGGAAAGCAACCTGGTAGAAGTGAAACAAATTAATTCATCAATAAATGCTTATTAGTCATGTGGCAGGCACAGATTTAGGCTCTTTGAATATAAATACAAAGTGGGACAGCCCTTGCCTTCAAGTAGCTTATGTTCTACTAGGGAAACACATCATACTCACAGATAAATAAAAACAGCATTTAACAAATTTCAGCCACAGCAGCAGCAGCAGCAGTAATAGCTAGCATTTCTATAGCATTTTAAGGTTTGCAAGTTTTCTTTACATATGTTACCTGATTTGATCCTCAAAACAGTCTTTTGAGTCAGAGATTATTATCCTCCTCATCCTAAAGATAAAGAAAAGCAACTGAAACAGAATGTTTATAAAATATTCTCTTTTTTTATCTTATGGGAGGGTGGTCACTAACAACTCAAGAAATCAAGATAGAACTCCTAAAAAGGGAGGCAAGACTAGAGTTAAGGAGAGCTGAGAATTTTAAGAGGAGCCACAGGTGAAGAGAGAGCATGCCAGGACTGAGAGATAGGCAGTACAAAGGTATAGGGGCTGGCGATGGAATGTTCTGTAGCACTAGGGGTGGGGAACCTGTGGCGGAGAGGTTACACGTGGCCAGCCTTCAGAAGTTTGTATTTAGTCAAAGTGTCACACTTGAGGATCCAGAGGGCCACACATGACCTCGAAGCCCAAGGTTCCCCACCCCTGTGACCCATACAAACAATAGAAAGGATAATTTGGCTAGAATGTAGAACTTCTTAGCCTCTTAGCCTCAGTTTCCCCCATCAGTAAACAGAATAGATCCATGATCCATGCCCTTAATTCTGCTCTTCCAGGCCAAGCAGACTATCCTAATTACTCCTGCACATGAAAGACCAGCATGGTGTCCTCACTAAGCCTTCTCTTTTCCAGACTAAACATCCTCAGTAATTTTTTTTTCCAAAAAAATTCTCATATGAAATGATCCTATTCCTTCTCCTCCCTCATCCCTTTTGGATGCTACATCACATTGCTGACTCACAGTGCTTGCAGCCCACTCAAATCCCCAAATTTTTTTTGCTATGAATGCCCTGTCCAGTTGATTAAGAAAAAAAAAATCCTATTTTTCATCTCCTCTGATTCTTTTTCTTAGATTTTATCTTATTAGTCCCAGAAATTCAATTTATCCAGATCCCTTTGGACTCTAATTCTCCAATTCAACAAAGATTTTAAAAGTACTTACTATGTGAAAAACACTGTACTAAGCACTAGGCATACAAAGCCTCAAGTGGAATAGTCTCTGACATCAAAAGTTTATACACTAATGGGAGTGGAGGTATTTACATCATATGCACAAATGTATATGTTGTTCCATTGTTTCAGTCATGACTGACACTTCACAAACCCATCTGAGGGGTTTTTTTGGGCAAAGATCCTAGAGTGGTTTGCCATTTCCTTCTTCAGCTCATTTTACAGATGAGGAAACTGAGGCAAACAGGGTTAAGTGTCTTGCACATGGTCACACAGCTAATAAGTATCTGAGGCTAGAATTGAACTCAGGAAGGAGATTTCTTGACTCCATACCTGTTATTTTATCCACTGTGTCTCCTAGCTGTTCTGCAAATGTATATATTACAAATTAATTAGAAACAGGGAAACCAGGGAAGGTTTCTTAAAGAGGTTACACCTGAGCTGAGTGTTAAGTTAGTTTTTCTCCCCAGGCATATGCCATACACAAATTAGCCTTCTATTCCATGTATCTAAATTCTTATAAAAATGTTGAGCAGAACAGGACTGAAAAAGAGATTAGTGGACCTCCATTAGAGACCTATCTTCAGCAAAGTGCTAGAAATGGGCTTGAATCACGGAATCTTAGAGTTGAAGATCATCTGGTTCAACTACCCATCTCATGTCATAATGTCCTCAAGATACCTGACAAGAAGTCACTTAGTGTTTTCTGGAACACATCTAATTACAGGGAGCTCAGCTTTTTGAAGGGCAGCTAGGTAGCACAGTGAATAAAGCATACCTGGCCTGGAGTCAGGAAGATCTGAATTCACTGATCTCAGATACCTACTAGCTATGTGACTATGGGGAAGTCACTTAACCCTGTTTGCCTCAGTTTCCACATTTGTAAAATGAGCTGGAGAAGGAAATGGTAAACCATTCTAATATCTTTACTAGAAAAACCCCAAATGGGGTAACAAAGAGTTGCACATGACTGAAATAACTGACCAATTCTTTTTATTTTTTTTTCAAATGAGGAAACAGAGACCCATAGGGGTGAAGTTATTTGTCCATAAACTCAAAGGGCCAGTAAGGCAGCAAAGGAATTTTAACCTAGGTCATGTGACACTGAAATCCAACATTCCACCATACTACACTGCATCCGTCATCTAAAAAATGAGCTGGAGAAGGAAATGGCAAACCAGTCCAATATCTCCACCAAGAAAACTCCAAATGGGGTCAAGAAGAGTTAGATACAGCTGAAAAACAACTCAATAACAAAAATCATACTTTAAAGTGTCCTCAATCTTTGTTCACCAGGATGTGTTTTTGTGTTTGTTTATGTTTGGATCACATATGTATGTATGTACTTTGTCTGGATTCATGCTTTTACAGCTGTGTGTTGGTATGTATGCATATGAGGAAACTGTATGGCATAGCAGAGTACTAGTCTTGTAGTTAGACCTCAGTTGGAATCCAACCTTAAACACTTTTTCACTGCATGACTACGGGGCAAATCATTTAATCTCTGTCTGCCTCTTCTTCCTAATTTGTAAACTAGTGATATGATATTTCTTTTTTTTTTTTGAGGGCTATTGGGGTTAAATAACTTGCCCAAGTTTACATGGCTAGGTTTTTTTTGTTTGTGTGTTAAGTGTCGGAGGCCGGATCCGAACTCAGGTCCTTCTGATTCCAGGGCCGGCGCTCTACTCACTGCGCCACCTAGCCGCCCTAGTGATATGATATTTCACAGTATTACTGTGAGGGTTAAGTGAGATGATAGACAGATAGATAGAAAGATAGATAGATGGATGGATGGATAAAGATAGATGTATGGATAGATAGATGGATAGTTGGGTGGATAGATAGATAACACTTCATATATTTCTGTATGTCAACTGCTATTATTAGCATTTATTATTTTTATTATATAGTTCATCATTCATCGTTCCTGGTTTGAGGTATAGTTTTAGATAATAAATTATTCAGATCTACAGCTCACAATCCCCAAGCCAATGGTCATTCTATTGCTTGAAATTAAATTAGAAACACAGAAATCCAGTAAAATGTACAAATGTACAAATAACAAAGGAAAGAGAGATCATTCTCTCTGTGTATTGACTGTATGACTTCTCTGATTTTTGTTTGCTATCTGCCTAGATAAAGGGGTTTATTTGCTATTCAATATTTGTGATAGGTTTTGTATAACAACCATTTGATGGGAAGGAAGTAAAGCCTGCAGATAGAACTTGGGGCATGCCTTCCCAATTAAGGAATTGTGTTCAAGAGTGGCTTGAATCTAAAAATCATTTATTCTAGGCTAGTAACATTTAGGGGGAATAGATAGATAGATAGATAGATAGATAGATAGATAGATAGATAGATAGCTAGATAGATAGATAGATATGATATGATATAGATTAGATGTAAATATAAATTAGATACAGATATAAAGACAAAAATAGAGATATGGATAGATATGGAGACAGATACATATATATGTGTGTATATATATATACATACATATACATATACATATCCATGTGTATATAAATTGCTAGTCCAGAATCCCCTCTCAAAGGAATCAGCAGTGGGACAACCTAGTGGGCCTGACCATCTGCTTCCCTCTAGGTAAGAATCAAAGTCTTCCTTGGAGACGTAAGCTTGGGTTATTGTTGTGTCTGTCCTTCATTTTCAAAGAGGACCATCGCTTCAGAGAAATGATGACATGATTTACAGTTGACTTTGATTGGAGTGAGGGAGGGCTGTGTAAGGTCATCAGCCTCACCTTCTCCTCCAGAGTCATCTGGATCCAGTGACCAGATATTCTCCAAAATAACCATGTACAGTTTATTTTTTTACCTTAGCTTCTACTCAAGTCACAAGCATTTTTAAGTGCTTAGTATGTGATAGTTAATAATCAACACTTATTAGTCACTACGATATGCCAAGCACTGGGCTAAGTGCTGGAGACACAGACAGGGCAAAATTAGGTTGTCTGCCCCACAAGAAGCATGCATCATAGTGGAAGGAGGGTGCCATGAAAACAAGTAAATAGAGAGAATATGTGTGTGTGTGTGTGTGTGTGTGTGTGTGTGTGTGTGTGTAAATGGGAGATAATCTTTTAAGAAAAGTATTAGTGAGGGGTATGGAAGTGGGAAATAGGAAAATGCTTCTTGCAGAAGGTAAGATTTTATTTGGGACTTGAAGGAAGCCAAGAAGAGCAGCAGGCAGAGATCAGAAGGGAGAACAATCCATGCATGAGAGACAAGCAGTGAAAATGCCCAGAAGTGGGACACAGAGTGTCCTCACAGTGTGAGGAGCAGCAAGTCGGCCAGCCATAGGGTTTGAGACTTTGGGCTCAGTTGACATAACCTTTTAGAACCCATCATAGCCTCCACATCACAAGGAGCATCAGGGAAGGGCTTAGTAGAGAGGGGCGTAGCTGTTATAAATAGAATCCCTGTCTTGGAAAGGAGGAAACAGAGAAGCTATGACTTTGCCCAAGGTCACACAGTAAGTGTGGGGCCAGGACAGGAATTGAGTTCTTTAAAGTCCAAGTCTAGTGTTTTTTTGCCTCCAACAATACAGCCTGCAGGCTTTAACATTGGGCTTAGTGTTTGTGCTTGGTTTTCTTTCTCCTTGGCTTTTGTAGTCCCTAAACAGGACGGAGGCTCATATAATATTCTCCTCTTGTATTACTGCAGGAAACGAAGACCTGGACATACTGCACAGCAGGATGGAAATTCCACCCCCGGTGAAAAACTAGCATGAGCTCTTGGTTTCCCAGTGCACTCGGTTGCTTTAGCATTTCAAATGAGATGAAATCATTCCATCAGATGCCATGAAGGCTGAATGAAAAAAAATATTCAACTTTCCTCTAGAATAGGGTTCAGATGGTTTTTTTTTTGTAGTACAGTAAAGTCTATCAACCCCTTATCAGATTAAGATTTTTTAAATAATTAATAAAATAAGATACATAAAATACAAAGGGCAACAAAATATATTTAAATACAGCTATCAAAATATTAAAAAAAAGTTTAGGGACCCTGGGTGAAGAATCCTGTTTAGAGCAAATCATAATTAATATCCTTTTATAAAGGTATTTGTATCCTTTCTTTCATTTCCTCATAACAAGCTTACAAGGATGGCAGTGAAGGGATCTTTATTCCCATTTTACAGATGAAAATATTGAACCTTAGGAGCATGAAGTGACTATAAATAAATTTTTACCTAGAGTTTTGAAATTTTTGATGCTAATTTTTTAATGATGTAGACATGTGGGCTAGAAAATAGTAAAATTCAGATAAGTAGAGTCAAAATTGTTTGAATGTCTAGACCCAAAGAGTTAGTAGTGGTTTGATGACAATTTGGAAGGAGGTTGCCACTAGAAAGCTTTATCTGTGCTGCTCCCTCTGGTGTTTTCATCAGTGACTTGGAAAAAGTCATTGACAGCTTGTTTTTAAATATGTAGATAACACAAAGGTGAGAAGGATACCTATACATTGTACAATCAGGATTCAAAGGTGTTGATAAGTTACAGTGTTGCCCACAATACACTAATATAAAATATCAAAGACATAAATGTAAAGTCATTTATCTTCTTACCACTTTCCTTCCCTCTGAGATTGGTTCCCATTTATCGTGGGTTATAAAAGATACCCATTTATGTCTTCTATGTTCACGATTGTTTACACATGCTGCCTTATATGTTGGAATGTGAGCTTCCTGAGGGAAAGAACCGTTTTTTTTTTAACCTTTTTTTGTATTCCCAGGGCTTAGCACAGACATTAGTAAATAGTAAACATTTAAATGTTCATTGCCTGACTGGGTCAACAAACCACTATTAAAGGGATTACCCTACATCGATGATATTATCGATCCATTTGAGTAATACATCCATTCTTTATCTGACAACGTTTGTGAGGAAAGCATTTTGTCAATTTGAGAACAATACAGAAATATGAGCCATTTTTGTAAAATGTAAGCTCTGAAGAGGAATTGAAGTACTAAGCATGGCAAGATGAATTTGGCCCAAGGTTATGGAACAGCTTGAAAGCAGTTTTGAGAGACCAATGTCCATCAGAAGTTCAGAAATATGTCTTAGGTAATAAGATCCCTCAAATGGATGAGGAAGGAGATAGGAAGGGTTGAGGTAAAGTACCAAAACCTAAGAGAAACAGGTGGCCAGCAGTAGGGGAAGAGGCTTTGAATTACCCACCTGGAGTAGGTGAATTTGCCTTTAATATTCCTGTTAATCCTGCCCTGCTGAGTAGAAGCAGAGTAAAACGTAGGCAAATTCTATTTAAACAACAATAACAGCAAACATTTATGACATACCTACTGTGTGCACAAGAGTTCTAGATGATAGAGAAGGTAAAAGGTTAAGATAAGACACTAGTCCATGTGCTAATGATGTTTAAAAAGGAGAACAAGACTTAAATGTAGATGATATTTATCACTCCACCATTACTGTATGGTAAGTGCATTATGTAATTATCAAAACGATAGGGAAAGTCTTTATTAATAAGAAGAAAAAGGCAAGCCTTCAAGGGGATGGCATATTCATCTTGAACTTTAAAGGACAAATGAACATTTATTAGGGAAAATGTTGACTAGGCTTTGAGAATAGCCTGAATGAATGCAAGGAAACAGAGAAATATAGGGTGGATTAGAAGCTGGAAAGTAGGAGATATGTAAGGGAATAATATGAGGAGCCCATAATGTGTTAACAGTGTATATTACTGCAGTCCTCTTCTCTGGTTCTAATTAAAAATCCCTTTGTATTTTCCATGAATTGGCTCTTCCCTTGGGAACAATAAGTTACTTGATAGTGTGTGACAGGGGATAAAAATAATAATGTAACTGAAAAAGGTTTATCTTCTGGTGGAAATAGCTAATATATAGGAATGGAATCAAAAGGTGCTACATAGGTAATATTCACAAGAACTCAATCAACAACGCGTTGAGAAAATACTTCATAAATGGCTAAATCATTCAGCTTTTTTTTTCTTCTCTAGAAACAAAGAGTCTTATGATGGCAAATTTAGTGCCAGGTCATTGCCATTAGAAATTATGAATAGGTTATGCTTAAAGACCTTGGATTTAGTGATTAGGCAAGGAGATAATAGAGCCTTTGCAACTCCTTGCTGTACATTCTAGAACAGGCCTGCAGAACCTGCGAACTGTGGGCTGTTCATGCTTGTGGCCAGCCAAAGAATTTCAGGTGGCCTGCAAATTTTTTATGGGAGGTCTGAAATTCTTGGGTGCGCCACAGGTTTTGCAAGCTTTTTTTAAAAATTCAGTGCCTAATGAACATCTAAATATAACCTGGTGGCTAGCATTACACAAGAGAAGTTATCATTTATGAAATGATAGACAAGAAAGCCCCATATCACAAATACAGATCTCAAAACATTGTTAACAAATAGATTATCTTGGAAACAGACCATTTTCATGGAACCAAACTGTTGCCTATGTATAACATTCATCCATAATACTTTTAAGTAGGTTTTGCTATAGCACATACACATCTTTAAGTTACATATAATAAAAAGCTTTTGAAATATAGAGACCTAGCAGAATGAGCCAAAATCCTATGGGCTCAGATAGAAGTGCATTCTCCATATTGTCTTGTCTGCTGAATTTTTTGTGGTTGTTCTTTTCATTTACATTGTTATATTCATTATGTATATTGTTTCCTTGACAATTTACTTCACTCTGCATCAGTTTGTGTAGATCTTTTCATGCTTCTCTGTATTTATCACATTTGTTATTTCTCACAGAAGAGTTATATTACATTACATTGTGGATCACAATTTCATTCTCTTATCAATGGGTATCTAATTCTTTACTATCACAAAAAAGTTCTACTCTAAATATTTTGGTATTTATGAGAACTTTCTTCTTATCAATGGACTCTTTGGGATATAAGCCTGGTAGTGGAATCACTAGGCCAAAAAAGTATGGAATTTTATCTATTTTATTTGCATAATTCCAAATTATTTTTCAAAATGGTTATACTGGTTTTCAACTCCACCATTAATGCTCTATTGTGCCTATCTTCCTATAAGTCCTCCAACATTGACTATTTTCATTTTTTATTACTTTTGTCCATTTGCAGGAGGTAAAGTGAAACTCCAAATTGTTTTGATTTCCATTTCTTTTATTATTAAAGATTTGTATCATTCTTTCATATGGTTGTTAATACTTGGGAATTCTTTTGAGAATTGCTACTTTATGTCATTTGAACACATATTTTGGAGAATGCTTTTTGGTCATATATGTATCTGTTAATTATTTAAATATCTTGCATACCAGCTCCTTAGAGAAACTGGATATTTTCCCATTGGACCACTACCCTTTTAGTCTCAAGTTTATTAATTTTGCTTGTACGGCATCTTTAAAATTTCATTTGGTTAAGTCTATATCTCCTGCTCATAGCTGTGAGATGCATGATGTGCTTCTCTTGTAATTTTAAAAAATATATGTAATAGTCTTTAATATTAAGGCTTCATCTTCATTTGTAATGTATTGTGGAATATGATGTATCGTGTTAAATGTAAATCTAATTTCCTTCATATTGTTTTTTTCCAAAAGTTATTATTAAATAGGGAGTTCTTTCCTATGTAATTAATTTTTTCCAGTTTATTGAACACTAGGTAATTGAGTACTATTGTTTCTGATACTTCCCTATTTAATCTGTTCAATTGATCTACCTATCTATTTTTAAATCGATACCAGAAGATTTTGATGACAATTGATTTATAATATAATTTGAGTTACAGCACCACTATTCCCCTTTCATCTCTGCTGTTGTCGTGCAGTCATTTCATTGTGTCTGACTCTTTGTGATCTTATTTGGGATTTTCTTGGCAAAGATACTGGAGTGGTTTGCCATTTCCTTCTCTAGCTCATTTTACAGATAAGGAAACTGAAGCAAGCAATGTTAAGTGACTTGCCCAGGGTCACATAGCTAGGAAGTGTCTGAGGCCAGATTTGAAATAATATCTTCTTGACTCTAGGGTCAGCACTCTATCCAATGTACCATCTAGCTACCCTACCTTTATCACTACCTTTTTTCATCATTTCCTTTGACATTCTAGATCTTTTATTTATCCAAATGAATTGTAATTATTTCATTGAGTTGCATGGGATATTCCTTTGATAATTTAATTTGTATCAACATGTAAATTAAAAGCATAAATTTATTTTGATGCTACTGTAATTTTTATTATTTTGGCACAGCCCATTCATGATCACTGAATTCCCTCTTTTTAAGTTCTTTTTTGTTTGTTTAATTTTTTTGAGGAGTAATTTGTAATGAATGTATATAAGTATTTGTATACTTTTTTGAATTTTGGTGTTATTACATGAAATACTTTTAATTTTTGAGGTTTTATTTTGTAGCATGAAACTTTTCTCAAGTGTACTTATCTCAAATAGTATCTGATGATTCCTAATATTTTCTAAGTAAATCATCCTATTATTCAACAAATAGGGACAGTTTGTCTCCCCTTTACTCATCTCTATTACTTTAATTTCTTTTTCTTGTCTCATTGCTATTGCTAACACTTCTAGAATTATGTGAGATTAGGGAGATCCATGGATATTCTTGTATTTGGGGAAAAGATTTGAGCATATCACATATTGCATGTGATTCCTCTTTTTGAATATAGATACTTTTTAATAATATTTCAAAAATTCCCATTTTGCCTATGTTTTCTTGGGATTTTTTTTTTAGCATACATGAGAACTATGTTTTGTCAAAAGATTTTTTCCATATCTATTGAAATTATCATGTGGTTTTTGATGTTTTAGTTTTAAAACATGCTTACTTATGTTTTCTGTTTCCCTAATGTTGAGTCATCCTTAAATATCTGGTGTAAATCCAATTTGGTCATGATAAATATGTCTTAGATGAATTGCTGGAGTCTCTTTGAAAGGATTTCATTAAAAATTTTGAATAGATATTCGTTAATTACACTCTTCTATAGTTCTCATTCTATGCTTTATCTTTCCTTGGCCTAGGAATTAGGTTTTATTAGGACTATATTTTTTCATATAATTTAGTAGGGTGTTTTCTTTTGAAAACAATTTGTGTAGTATTTGTATTAATTATTCTTTAAAAGTTTGATGGAATTCTTTTATGAATCTATCAAGACCAGGAGTTTCTCTTTACTTTCATTTTGATAATTCCTTCATGGCTACTGTTTCCTTAGTGAGATTGGACTCTTTAAGATTTCTATTTTTTATTTTACTATTAGCTTGGGTGTTTGATACTTTTGAAATTTTCACTTTCGTTTGTGATATCTAGTATATAAGTGCTAGAGTAGGGTTTGATTATTATTTCCATTTTTCTCATTTCATAATGATTTCACTTTGTTCATTTGCTATTTATTGATTTGATTTTCTTCCTTCTTAATGGTATTGGCTAAATGTTTAAAAATGCCATTAGTCTTTTTGAAGACTCAGCTTTAGGTTTGTCATTTCTATAGTTTTATTTTTATCTATTTCTTCTCTAAGGCAAAATATCTCTCCTTTTGTGATTATTTGTTGACCTTCTAAATTTTAAAAATACTCAGTCATTCAATGTGTTACGACAATAAGAGAAGAAAAAGAAATTGAAGGAATTAGAATAGGCAATAAGGAAACAAAGTTATCACTCTTTGCAGATGATAGGATGTTGTACTCAGAGAAACCTAAAAAATCAACTAAAAAAACTACTTGTAATAATTAACAACTTTAGCAAAATTGTGGGTTATAGCTTTGGCCCGTTCACTACCAGAATGAAGACCATTCTAAGCAACCAGACCATCGACATCCCAGAAAATGTTGACATCTCTCTTAAGGGTTGGACAGTTATTGTGAAAGGGCCCAGAGGAATCCTCCGTAGGGATTTCAATCATATCAATGTTGAGCTCAGTCTCCTTGGAAAGAAGAAAAAAAGGCTTCGGGTAGACAAGTGGTGGGGAAATCGAAAAGAACTTGCAACTGTGCGCACAATCTGTAGCCATGTACAAAACATGATCAAAGGCGTTACCCTGGGTTTTCGTTACAAGATGAGGTCTGTGTATGTTCACTTCCCCATAAATGTTGTTATTCAAGAGAATGGCTCACTTGTTGAAATCAGAAATTTCTTGGGTGAAAAATATATCCGAAGAGTGCGCATGAGACCAGGTGTTGCTTGTGCTGTTTCTCAAGCCCAAAAAGATGAGTTAATTCTTGAAGGAAATGATATTGAACTTGTTTCTAACTCAGCTGCCCTGATCCAACAGGCCACCACCGTCAAAAACAAGGATATCAGAAAATTTTTGGATGGTATCTATGTTTCTGAGAAAGGCACAGTGCAACAAGCTGATGAATAAGTTGGAAAAGATGCCAAAGGCCGTGTCCTGAGGAGTCAACACTTATTCAGATGTCAAATAAAAATACTTTTTGTCAAAAAAAAAAATTGTGGGTTATAAAATAAACCTACATAAATCATCAGCATTTCTACATATTACTAACAATCCCAGCAGCAAGAGATAGAAAGAGAAATTTCATTTAAAGTAACTATAGACAACATAAAATATTTGGGAGGCTACTTCCCAAGACAAACCCAGGAACTATATGACCACAAGTATAAAACACTTTTCAAACAAATAAAGTCAGATCTAAATAATTGGAAAAACATCAGTTGCTCATGAGTAAGCCAAGCTAATATAATAAAAATGACAATTCTATCTAAATTTGATTTACTTATTTAGTGACATACCAATCAAACTACCAAAATTATTTTATAGAGCTACAAAAAAGTAATAACAATTCATCTGGAAGAACAAAAGGTTCAGACTGTCAAGAAAAATAATGAAAAGAAATTCTAGGGAAGGTAGCCTAGTTTTACCAGATCTAAAACTGTATTATAAAGCAGCTATTATCAAAACTATTTGGTACTGGCTAAGAAATAGAGTGGTGGATCAGTGGAATAGTTAATGACTATCATAATCTACTGTTTAATAAACCCAAAGACTTAAGCTTCTGGGATAAGAATTCACTATTTAACGAAAACTGCTGGGAAAACTGGAAAATAGTATGACAGAAACTAGCCATAGACCAACATCTTACACTGTATGACAAGATAAAGACAAAATGGGTACATGATTTAAAGTGTGAAACTATAAGCTAATTAGGAGAGCAAGAAATAGTTTACCTGTCAGATCTATGGAGAATGGAAGAAGTTATGAGCAAACAAGAGATAGAGAACATTATGAAATGCAAAATGGGTAATTTGGATTACATTAAATTAAAAAGTTTTTGCACAGACAAAGCCAATTCAACCAAGATTAGAAGGGAAGCAGAAAGCTGGGAAACAATTTTTACAGTCAGTATCTCTGATAACAGCCTCATTTCTTTCTTTTTTTGGATGGCGATAGCTTCGTCTCTTTTTTACACACCCCCAATTTATTAAATTGTTAATTTTTAGTTTTCAACATTCACTTCCATAATTTTTAAATTTTCTCCATCTCCCTCCCTTTTCCCTCCCTAACACAATCTGATATGGGCTCTATACAAACTTTCCTATTAAACATATTTTCACATCAGTCATATTACATAGAAGAATTATAATGAATGGGAAAAACCATTAGAAAGAAAAAAATAAAAAAAACAAAAAAGAAAACAGTCTGCTTCACTCTGCATTCCAACTCCATAGTTCTTTCTCTGGATATGGCTGGCATTTTCCATCATGTGTCCTTTGGAATTGTCAGTCTTTGCCTACTGTGTGTGTCTGTTACCGTGTACAATGTTCTCCTGGTTTTGCTCCCCTCATTCAGTATCAGTTCATATAAGTCTTTCCATGTTTCTCTGAAGTCCACCTGCTCATCATTTCTTATAGCACAATAGAGCAGGCAGACTTCAGGAAAACCTGGAAAGACTTGTATAAACTGATGCTGAGTGAAGTGAACAGAACCAGGAAAACTGTATCCAGTAACAGCAATTTTGTGTGATGACTAATTTTGATAGACTTTGCTCTTCTCAGCAGTACAATGTCTAATACAATTCCAAGGGACTTATGATGGAAAATGCTGTCCACATTCAGAGAAAGAACTTTGAAGTCTAAATGCAGATAGAAGCATACTATTTTCTCTCCCTTTCCTCCCCCCCCCCCCGTTTTATTTCTTCTTTCTTGTGTTTTCCCTTTTGGCTCTAATTCTTTACAGCATGACTAACATGGAAATATGTTCAATGTGATTGTACATGTATAGCCTATATCAGAGTGCATGTTGTCTTGGGGAGGGGGGAGTGTAAAAAGGGGGAGAAAATTGAGAACTCAAAATGGTATAGAAGTGAATGTTGAAACCTAAAAACAAACAAATAAATAAAAATAAAAAAAATACTCATTCAGTTCATGAAGTCTCTCTTTTTCTATTTTCTTAATATGTTTATAGGAACTTGATTTGCCTTCTCCCTACCCCAGGACTACTTTAGCTACATCCCAGAAATTTTGGTATGTTGTTTCAGCATCATCATTTTCTTTCACCTAATTACTGTTTCTCTCAGTTTTTTTTTTCCTTTGGCTTATTTATTGTTTAAGGTTTCATTGTTAAATATCCATTTTTGGTATGTGTTTTTTGTTTAGACTCTCTTAACTCATTACTATTTTGATTATGTTATTATCAATTAAATATATGTTTACTATTTCTGCTTTTTTAACTTTTATTTACAGTATCTCTACACCCTAAAACATGTTTTTTTTCCAAATAAAAAGTTCGTGTAGTGTTGAGATATACATATATTTTTTTAAGGGCAATTGGGGTTAAGTAACTTGCCCAAGATCACACAGCTATGTTTTTGTTTGTGTGTGTTAAGTGTCTGAGGTCGGATCCGAACTCAGGTCCTTCTGACTCCAGGGCCAGTGCTCTACTCACTGAGCCACCTAGCCACCCCTATACATATATTTTTAGCAAGCCCATTTAGAAGACATCACAAGTCTTTTAACTGATTTCCCCAGCAATTCATTGCATTATTTTCCTTTTTGTCTTTGTTTCTGTTATCCAAAACTGAGAGAGAAATTGGAATCTCTTGCCAGTGTTGTATTACTGTTCACGTCTTCTAGTAGTTCAGTTAATTTTTCACTTCTGAATTTAAATGGTAAGACATATAAATTAATTAAATTAAATATTCGAACGACAAGGCAAGTGAGTTTAATATTAATATTGTCCTATTGTCTGTGGTTCCCCTTCAGCATAAAGCAGTTAGTTTGTTTATCCCTTTTTATGTTTTGAATGTTTGTTTTCACTTTGTATGATAGCATGATTGCAACTCCTTCTTTTTTGAATTCACCTGACGCATAGCAATTTTCTCCAAGACCCTTGTTTTTATTCTGTATTTGTCTTTGCTTTTAAAATGTGTTTCCTATAAACAGCAGATTGTGGGAGTCTTATTTTCTTATTTTTTCTTTTCTTATTTGTAATCCCTTCATTTATCTTTAATATAGTTTTCTTTTTCCGCATTAGGATTTTTTTTATCCCACCCTATTTTTTTCTTTTGTAAATTCAGTAAAAACTGTCTTCCCAGTTATTTTAGCTTAATCTGCTTTAAGGTAACCCTATTCCCATCATCTCTCTTCCCTACACTTCCACCCCTTCCCCCATTCTCTCATTTATTACTTCTTTCCCTAGGTTGGATTTTTGCTTAAGTACTTTTTTCTTTCTTCCTTTTATTTAATTATTTAACCCTATCCATTTTTCTTCTCTGAGTTAAGTAGACAAGTAAAGCTCCCCATCCCAACTTTTCAATTTGCTTTCCCTCCCTCAGTTTCTTAAATTTGCTTTTCTTACCTTTCTCCTAAAAAGGACTTTTCTCCCCCATTTTCTTCTTTATTTATTCTCTTTTTTGGTCTATTCAAGACTTTTTTTTTTTTGATTCATGGATCTTACATTTATCTAGTCCTTCTGTACTCTCATATTTCTCATGGAGTTGCACTTCTGCAGTAGACTTTGAATACTTGCCAGTTTAGCTGGAGAGAGGACCTCAGCATCCTGCACCTTATATTTCCAGGTGGTTTTCAGAATCTCCCAAAGACAATTCAGATGAAAGCAATTCATTTTTCTGGCATGGTGCTGGTAGAGTGTGCAGGTTTAATAGGCATAAGACAAGGAAATCAGCACAAGGGCTCTGTAGATCTTCAGTTTGGTAGGCAGCCTAACACTTCTATCCCACATTGTTTTTCAGAGCTTTCCAAAAGCTGAGCTAGCTCTGGCAATGCATGTGTCATCATTTATGTGGCCATCATTGGAAAGTATATTGCCAAGGTAAATGAAATTATCCCAAGCATTCAAAGTTTTTCTATTTACTGAAACCAATGGTTCTACATATAGATGGTGTGTTGCTGGCTGATGGAGAATCTCTTTTTTCTTGGTGTTAGTTATCACACAAAAATTAGCACAAGCAGCAGAGAATTGATCCCTACTCTGTTACATCACAGTCTCAGAAACTTAAATGAGCGCACAATCATCCATGAACAAAAAGTCATTCATTAACTCTCCCTCTACTTTGGCCTTGGCTTATAGCTTTTTCAAGTTAAGCAATTTTTCATCAGTGTGGTAGCTGACCTGATACTATTTTTGTCCTTGTTGAAGGTCTCTGACAACATTATGTTAAAAAGCATGGGGAGCTAGCACACAGCCCTCTTTCACTCCTTTGGTAATTATGAAACCTTGAGAGCATTCTCCTACACCCAGAACCCATGCAAGCATGCCATCATGAAACTGGTATAGAATACTGATGAATTGTCCTAGGGGACCAATATTCCTCCAAATTTTCTATAAGCCCTCATGGCTGATAATATAAAAGGCCTTAGGGCAACCGATGTTGTGTATAGAGCTCTGCTCTGCTCGTGTTATTTATGGTCACATAGATTGAATGCCAAGTATGTTTTTTTCTAAAAGCCTATTTAATAGAGAACTAGCACAATGCAAGTGCTTACATGGAGGCTAGAAGAAATGATACAAGAACACTCTCAAGGTCTCTCTGAAGAACTTTATGTAAGTTGTGAGGCATGGGAGATGCTGACACAGGAATGACTAGCATGGTGTTGCTGTTTGTTCTGTCTTTTCAGTCATACTGACCCCTTGTGAACTCCTGGCAAAGACATGGGAGTGGTTTGCCGTTTCCTTCTCCAATGGATCCATTTTGTTTGGCAATCAGATGCTAAGTGACTTGCTCAGGATCACACAGCTAAGAAGTGTCTGAGGCCGGATTTGAACTCAGGTCTTCCTGACTCTAGGCCTAGTACTCTATTCACTGGGCCACCGACTACCAATATGGTGTGCCCACATCAAAGAAGGCACTGTGCTTTATAAGCAAAGCAGAATCATGGCAGTACAAAGGATATGTGACCTGCAAAAATCTAGAGACATCTCCATCCAAATGTCCAAACAGATTATTTGTGCCTGATCTGCAGTAGAACCTCATAAGCTCATATTGGACCGATCAGTAACATCTCAACACACTAAATTGCCTGAAAATCATGATGGCATTGGTCCTGTTGGAGTAAAAACAGTTTCTCATGGAATTATAGCTTTTAGGGCACCTCTTTTGGATCTCCTCTTCTAAATGGTCTCTGGCCTTTTGCTTGATACCCTTCTTCTGTTATGCTTCAGGGTATAACATATCCCCTGGTGGCACACAGGATAGATCCTGGATTTAAGAAGACCCTGAGTCAGGAAGACTTTAGTTCAAATCTGGGGTATCTAGGTTAGGCATTTATTAGAGGGGTAACCCTGGATAACTCACTTAATCTATTTCTGCCTCAGTCTCTTGCAAAATTGGCATAATAATAATAATTGGCATGACAACCTCACAGGGTTATAGTAAGGATAAAATGAGATGACATTTATAAAGCACTTAGCACAGTACCTAGCACAAAATAGGCACTTAATAAATACTGTTCCCTTACTCCTTCCTTTTTGACTTAAAAATAACAGTCCTAGCAGGTGATGGAGAGAATATTTCCCAAGCAATTTTCCTTTACTTGATTGTGTTGCTAATAGTTAACTTTTGCCTTCCTGTTTTTTTTAACATTTTGACATGAAATCTCCTCTCTGGATCCATCCCCTCCCACTCTTCTTGATATCTGTTGTCCCAAGGAATTCTGAATTCCCTTATCCTAAGGCATGATGAGCAATCTCCCTTAGCACCAAATCCCTACAGATGATATCTGTTGTAAGGTCTCCTCCTCCCTTTATACATGATTATTCTTCACCCATGGAAGTGTTCATCAGTGAAACTGTTTCCTAGCACTGAAGTAATTTTTTCCTTTCTCCTTACCCATTCATTATCCATAGGCTCTCTTTTTCTTGAGAGACTACAAGAGTTGTTTTTCTTTCATTATTAGCCTTCAACTTGCTTAGATAAGATCGCATATTTTCTTCTATATTCTTTGCCCTCCATCACCTTTATATACGCTAACATTCTATAAGTTAGTCCCATAAAAATAAATTCACCTGTAGCAAAGTTTTATGAGATTTACTTCAATTTATTTCAGACCTTTATATCCACCATCATTTCAATTTAACCTCTGCTTTCATCCTTTCTTCTTGTGTACTCTTAACAAGAAATTTCTTAATGGTTTCTCTTGTTATCTTGTCCTTTTTTGCTTTATTTGTTCACTCTTTTTCTATTTCTATTGTCTATGGTGTTTGAAAATCAAATAATTTGTTCATATCTGGCTTTCATTGTAGAGGATGTCAAATGCCTTTTTTTATTGGTTGTCCATCTTTTATCACTAATAAATACATTTAGATTTGCAAGATAGGTCACTTTGGGTTGCATCATGAGCTTTTCTGGTCTTTGGAACACATCATTCCATTCCCTCCTGAACTTTCTAGTGAGTATAGAATAGTCTTATGTTATTTAAATTTTCTTCCACTTAAATTTGAAGGCCTTTCTCTTGATCACTTGTATATTTTGCTATTTGTCAGTGGAATTGCTAAATTTAGCTACTATGTATCTTGGAATTTGCAGTACAAATTTTTGTTAGTTTTTCTGGAGGCAATTTATATATTCTTTTGATTGTTAATTTGTTTTCCATTTTCAGAAGTTCTAGTTATTTTTTGCCTCATGCAAGGGGTCTATATAAAACAATTTGAAAAACTTTAAAGTACTATATGGATGTTCTTTATTATCACTGCTGATCCATTCTGTTTATTTTTTAAGGCATTCAGATAGGGACAAGTCACTATTTTATTATTAAGAGGTATTTAATGTTCTATGGCCTATTACTGAAGTAGGTAAAATCATTATTTGAGTATTTGAATAAAGTTATGGTGATGTAAACAAATCATCTACAGGCTCATTGACAGCATATTTAGGGAAATTCTGGGAACAGGAAGGACAATGGTGATGATAGGTACCTTATTACCATCATCAATTGGGCCAGTTCTCTACTCAAGAATTCACTTGGAACAGAGATCAATACAGGAAAAAGGTGAATTGCTGAGTGTGGGAGGAGAATGAGATGGCTCTGAGTCCAGAATGTTCTTGAATGCTATAAAAAAGAAAAAAAAGAATTGTGAAAGCAGAATTTATGACCTACATGGCAGAAAAAATTGCCAGAATAGAAATATTTCAATCCATGGTAGAAAATTTCATCAAAGAAATAAAATAGAGAATCACTGATTGGGAATGTAAATACATGTATATAGTAATTTAAAGTTCTCTAAATTGCTTCATATTTATTATCTCATTCAAACTCATATTAACTAGTAAGGTTGAATATTATATGAAATTATATGATTTTAAAGATGAGCTTACTTTTTCTCAGGAAAAAGCAGATCACAGAACACAGAAGCGTAGATTGACATATAGAGTTAGAAGGAATTTTAGAGTTTATCTGGTCTAACCTTATTTTACAGATTAAAACATTTACAGCTAATTAAAATTGAAAATTAATCATCAAAAATGAAAAAAATGATTGATATTCTCATACTGAGGGATAAATGATTAAACATCTATATAAATATTTCTTGAACTAGAAGATTCAACTTAATACAACAATAGTAATGGTTACTGATAGATACATGGCACAACATTTATCAGAAGTAACTGATGTGATTTTGCCTTTGGATATAGCTCATGAAATGGCTAAGATTTGAATGTGGAATCAAAAGGCCCTTCATGGGTGACATTCACACCAACTCAACCAACCATATGTCAGTCAATTAACATTTATTAAGTGCCTACTATGTGCCAGGCACTGGGTTAAGCAGTGTACAAAGACATGCTAAATAAATGGTTTAAATCAAGTAGATTTGTTTACAGAAAAGAAGGTGTTATGAAAAGAAAACCTACTTTATTACAATTTAGACTACAAGTCATTAAAAGGCTTTAAAACTGATATTGGACCATCAATGATAATTCTTTATATTTATCCATTAAGCTAGTCCAGAATCCACTCATTTTGTATTATTGTCTAGTTCACATCTCTTTATTAGCTATTCCACTAGAATAGCTTGAGGGACTTAACTAAATACTTCACCAAAATCTAGGTAAACTATGTATGTGGCAACTCTGCCAAAAAAGGAAATGAGATTAGTCTGGTGTGACTTGTTTTTAATTGAACCATGATGCCTCTTTGTAATCCCCTCTTTTATCACTAACCAATTCTATAAAAACACAATTTGTTTCAAGAATTGAAGTTAAGTTCACTGATCTATAGTTTATAGACTCCATAATTCTTCCTTTTAATAAAGTCATGGTAACATCTGACTTCCTCCAGTCCTCCAGTACTTTTCATGTTCTCTGTGAACAATTTTTAAACTTGGTTTTTTTTTTCAATCTTTCATGTCTTCTTTATTTTTGAAATCATTATGTATGAATTGTATTTTGAAATCCTTCTTATTTTATTGATAATGTCTTATTTTTATGTAAAATTCATTTTAATGTATCTTTGCTCCTCCTACTCAGGAAACGTATTCATCTTTTAAATGTCATTGATAGTTGTTCAGTGATAACATCTCCATTTCTTTCATTACTCAGAGATATAAGTTCAAGTGGGTCAACTGACTTAAATTCATCAAGGGTAGTTTAGTACTTTTACTCTCTCCTTACTTATACTGGGTACCAACTCTTTGGTGCCCATTATTGTTATATCTTTATCAGTACAAGGGTGGTTCTTCTTGGAAAAGGAATAAAAAAAATAATAAAAATTGGGTACATAGTATACTTTCACCAAATTGCTCAAAGTGACAAGAGAAGGGGAAAATAGACTCAGAATCACTGAATTTCTGAATTGGAAGCAACTTTAGAGGGCATCTAGTTCAGGGAGTCTAAATCCAGGGTCTGTGAATCTTTTTTAAAAATATTTTAATAACTATCTCAATGTAAGTGTATGTATTTTATTTTATACATTTAAAAATATTATTCTGAGAAGGGGTTTATCAGCTCCAAGTCAAGCCAATAGGCACTTATTAAGCATTTACTATGTGCCAGGCACTGTTTTAAATACTGGAAATCAAAATACAAGTGAAAGGAAAGACAGTACCTACTATCAAGGATCTTACTTTCCAATGGAAGAAAATAACATATAAAAGGAAACTTGCTGTTTGTCCATTGTTTTCAAAGAGGATCGATGATATCAGAAATATCATTGTGTATGTATTGGATTTAAATGAGACAGAGTAGCACAAAGTCATCAGCTTCACTCTCTTATGAAACCAATAAAGTCCAGTAAGAAGACAAAGATCAGGATGATTTGGAGATGACTTGGGATTCAATGAATGACCTTGGCATCTTCAATGTGTGACCAGGATCTAAGCAGTCCCCAGCATCTGCTTCAGCCACCTTCATGGCAATTGGAACATATTATTCTCATCTATCTGTTCTGCTGGGTGAAGCCTTCACACGATTGGGGTAGACATATCCTAACTCTCTAGTAGGTCTGAAGCCTCTTGGTGACCTTCAACCTGGTTTGGACCATCTGCCAAAACAATTTTACTGTGGTGTAGCCATTGCACATATTATAGCTTCTTAGAGCCACAGGTGATAGTTGAATGACAGAGGGATCCCAACAGTGGGTAAAGTTGAGGAGGGAGAGGAAGAGGGCTACTGTTCAGGGAATCAAGAGTGCAGCCTAGAGAAGAATGGAGACATGAATGGCCTGAATATTTTCTTGAAAATGGAGGTTCTGGGAGGAACTAGCCTAGGGGCAGGGAATATGTAGCCTTGAGGTTACATGTGACCTTCTAGGTGCCTGGGTGCGGCCTTTTGACTGAGTCCAAGTTTTACAGAACAAATTATTTTATTAAGGGGATTTGTTCTGTGAAGTTTGGATTCAGTCAAAGGGCTGCACTTGAGGACCTAAAGGGCCACATGTGTCCTAGAGGCTGCAAGTTCCCTATCCCTGAGCTAGTCAATCAGAGGAAGAGGCTGTAGAGACAGAGGATATTCTGTGTGTGATAAAACCAGGTATGAAGTGAACTTCCAAGGTGAAGTTTATGTGGCATGGTAAAGAAAGACTAGACAGCCAAAATAGATCTATGCCACAAAAATAGGATAAGAATCCTTGATCTAATCCAGCACATCCCTGAATAAGAATTCCTTATATAATGTCTCCAACATGTGGTCATCTAGCTGTAACTTGAAGCCCTCTGAATGAGGAATTCAATGCATACTGAGGCAGTCCACTCAATTTATAGATAACTAATTACTATGATTTTTCCCCTTAAACTAATCCTTAATTTAACTTCTACCCACGGCTCCTACTTTTGCTCTCTGAGACTAAGGCAAATAATTATAATCCCTTTTCCTTCCAGCAGGCCTTCAAGTACCAGGAGGTCTTGTAATGTTTGTCACTTCTAGTCATTTTTTTTTGCCCCACATCATACAACCTCAGTTCCTTCGCCTTATCCTTCTATTGCATTATACCCAATCCTCTCATCATTCTTATTGCCCTCTGTTGGATACACTTCAGTACATCAACGTTGTTCCTGAGATGTAGTACCTAGAACTTAATACCACTCTCCAGATTGTATTATAGATCCACAGCCGTGTTTTAACTAGTTCATGCCTCATACACCACTGAAAAAGTTTTGCTAGAAGAGTAAGCATGTCTGAGATAATTCTTGGATGGATCTGAAATAGCTTTAACATCACTTAACCTCTTCAACAGCATGGACTATGGGCTCTAGAAAAGCAAATATTTTAAATCTGGACTAAAAGAGTCACCTATGAAGACTGTCATTCATGACAATGAAGACTCAAGTCTTGTCATTCTTCCACCATACACATACCATATGCTCCCAACACACTGTTCTCCTCAGAACTGGTAAGCTAGTTTGATGCTAAACAGTGAATCAATTGAGCAAAGATAATTTTAAATTCTGTCAGAGAAAATTATAATAAATGTGTGTATATGTATACGTATATGTGTGTATGTGTATGTGTATGTGTATATGTATGTGTATGTGTATGTATGTGTATGTGTGTATGTATATGTATGTGTATGTGTATGTGTATGTGTATGTGTATGTGTATGTGTATGTGTATGTGTATGTGTATGTGTGTATATATATGGATCTTGTAGGGGAAGTATTAGTAGCCGAGGGGATAATTGAAAGCTTCACGAGAGGTGGAATTTGAGGAATTTTTAAGAAAGGTAAGGATTCTAAGAGGTGATAATGAAGAAGATATCCCATGGACTATAGTATGGCAGGGCTTTCTGTCCTCCATTATCTCCCCAAATCTGTCCAAATTCATGTTCTTTGTTTCCATGACTGTCTATCCATCTCATCCTTTGCTGTCCTCTTTTCTTCTTGCCTTCAATCTTTCCCAACATCAGGGTCTTTTCCAGTGAGTCCCACATTCTTATTATGCAGCCAAAGTATTTAAGCTTTGACTTCAGTATTTGACCTTCTAGTTAATAATCTGAATTAATTTCTTTAAATATTGACTGACTTGATCTTCTTGCTTTCCAAGGGACTCTCAAAAGTCTTCTCAAGCACCACAATTCAAAAGTATACATTCTGCAGCACTCAGTTTTCCTTACAATCCATCTTTCACATTGTTATATATTGCTACCAGAAAAAATATGACTTTGACTATATGTACCTTTGTTGGCAAAGTGATGGCTCTGTATTTTAATATGCTGTCCATATTTGCCATAGCTTTCCTTCCAAGGAACAGGTGCCTTTTAATTTCATGGCTGCAGTTGCCATCTGCAGTGATCTTTGAGTCAAAGAATAAAAAAATCTAATACTATTTCCATTTTTTCTCCCTCCATTTGCCAGGAAGTGATAGTATCAGTTGCTTAGATACTAGTTTGTTTTTATATTAATCTTCAAGACAGCTTTTACACTTTCCTCTTTCACCCTTATCAGGAGGCTTCTTAATTCTTCTTTGCTGTCTGCCATCACTTTCTGGTATCATTTGTATATCTGAGTTCATTGCTATTTCTCCTAAATTCAACCATAATTTTGAATTTTGATTCATTTAGCTTCACATTTCACATGATGTATTCTGCATATAGGTTAAATAAATAAGGTGACAATACCTTGTCATACTCCTTTTCCAATCCTAAACCAATCAGTTGTTCCATGTTTGGTTCTAACTTGCTTCTTGCCCTGCATACAGGTTCCTCAGGAGACAAGTAATATGATCTTGTACTCCTACCACTTGAGAACTTACCACATTTTGTTGTGATCCACACAATCAAAGGTTTTGGTGTAGTCAATGAAGAAGGAGAGTTTTTCTGAAACTTCTTTGCTTTCTCTATAATCTAGCAAATGTTGGCAATTTGGTCTCTAGTTCCTTTGCCTCTTCAAAAACAAACATGCCAAAGCTTAGCCTGCAGAATCTTAAGTATAACCTTGTTGGGAGGTAAAAATGAGTGCAGTTGTTCAGTAACTTGAACATTCTTTGGCATTGCCCTTCTTTAAGATTGAGATGTAAATTTATCTTTTCTAAGCCATTAGCCATTGTAGGGTTTTAGAAATTTGCTGGCATATAGAGGGCAGCACTTTTAACAATATCATCTTTTAGGATTTTAAATAACTTGGTTGGAATTCCATCACTTCCACTAACCTTCTTGTTAGCAATGTTTCCTAAGGGACACTTGATTGACAGAGAACAGATATTACACATTATTACATATTACAAAAATTGAGTTGTGATTGACTAGTCTTCCCATTATGCGTATAGTTCTGTAGGTCTTTTACAGTGCCTTCCTCATAACAACCTTTAATACTATTATTCCCATTTTGCAAATGATAAAGCGAGACTCATAAAGATTATAGAAGTTAAGGAAGTTGTCCAAAACCAAATAGTTATCAAAACTGAGAGCCATCCTTGTCCCGCTATCTGACTTTCCAAAACATATTGGTTCAGGAGACTACAATCAGAATCCACAGGCATCAGCTCTTTCTCTCCCTTACCCTTTTTTACCTCTTGCAGGGGCATCTCATTGGATTCTCCCCTCTTCTGTAAAAGATGTTGTCCATGGTCTTCATTATCTTATTGACTTCACAGTATCCTGTACTCCCTAGAATGCTGCCACAGTACTCTTTCTATACTATCATGATTCTTGGGAATTTATATGCTGTCCATCAAAAGGAAGATTTCCACCCTAGCATATCTAAAGCTAATCCCATTTTATGCTGTTTCATGAGACTAACTCCCATGCCCAGAATGACAAAAGGCCTACAGCTTAAGCTATCCAGTATATCCATTTCAGTTCATTTGCTGCCACTTAAAATGCTGTTTCCTGATATGGAATCCTGCCTTTAGATTTCTGGGCTTTTTCCTTTCTTTTCTCTTTCTCTTTCTAGTCACACCCTAGTGTGTTGATACTGCTGCTGAATTATATAAGGGATCTACTTCTTCTGCATTAGCATAGGTCCTCTACTTCATTCATAACCTATGGAAAGTGGATTGGACTTATTCTGCTTGGCCCTGGAGATCACAAATAGGGTGAATGGCACAAATTTTAAGGGAGGAAGATTTAGGTTCAGAAATTGTCTATAAATTGTAATTGTCCAAATAATAGAGGGAAAAAAAAACTATTCATAGGGAATGGGGCCCCTTTTCCTGGAAGTCTTCAAGGAGAATGTGATAGTAGAGGGAATGCCCATCCTTGTTCCAGTAAGGCAACGGACTGTATGACCTCAGAGGCCTCTTCCAATCATTCTATAACTGGGCCATGTATTTAAATACAGGAATGCAGGTGTGGAAAATGGACAACTGATTGTCACTTAGGAAACTAATTGGAATCAAAATTTCCCTGGGAGTTAACAACAGAATAGGAGGGAAAGGGGTAGAACAAAGGAGGAAGCCTACGCACTGTGGATATTTTAGACAGAGCTTCTTCATTACTTCTGTCCCATGGGAAGATCAACAATTTGGCTGTATGTGTAGGAGGGGCAATAAAATCTTTATACATATATCTCTAATGCAAAGGAGAATGGAACTGTGCATCATCAGAGAATTATAAGCAGCTATTCCAGGTCCAAGACTGTAGGGATCCCTATGGTTTCATGTAAGAGGTAATATTTGAACTAGATTAAAAAAGGGCAAGACTTTGCCTCTCCTTTTGCATCCTCTAACCAACTCTTTGTTAGCAGCTTTGCTTTTTTTGTGGGGGGTGGGGATTTGCTTTTATCACTGATGTCATTCTAAGGATACTACATGGAATTCACATATGCATTAACTATTCAGTTAAATTCACCAAACGCCAAATCTATATGAATACAAGTCATTCCCCAATTGAGAAATGGTCAAAGGATATGAATAGGAAGTTTTCAGAGAAAGAAATTAAAGATATCTATAAGCATATGAAGAAATGCTCTAAATCACTATTAATTAGAGAAATGCAAATCAAAACAACTCTGAGATACCACATCTCTCCAGTCAGATTGGCTAAGATGACAAACAAGAAAGTGACAAATGCTGGAGAGGATGTGGACAAATTGGAACACTAATACATTGCTGGTGGAGTTGTGAACTTATCCAACCATTCTGGAGAGCAATCTGGAATTATGCCCAAAGGATTATAAATAATTTCATTCCCTTTGACCCAACAATACCACTTCTAGGGTTATATCCCAAAGAGATCATAGAAGGGAGGAAGACCCATATGTACAAAAATATTTATAGCAGCCCTCTTTGTGGTTGCAAAGAATTGGAAACTAAAGGGGTGCCCATCAATTGGGGAATGGCTAAACAAGTTGTGGTATATGAATGTAATGGAATCTTATTGTGCTATAAGAAACGAGGAGGTGACGGATTTCATAATTACCTGGAGAGACTTATACAAACTGATGCTGAGCAAGAAGAGTAGAATCAGAAGAAATCTGTATACAATCACAGACATACCATATCTGTGATGATCAACTATGACAGACTGGACTCTTTTCAGCAATGAAGTGATATAAGTTAATCCCGAAAGACTCAAGAAAGAGAAATGCGCCATCCAGAGAAATAACTAGAAAGAACTGAGCCTGAATCCTGATGGAAGCAAACTAAATGATCTTGTTCTTCTCATTGTTTGGTTTTATTTCTTCCTTACCATCTTTCATCCCACCTAGTACAATATGCCTTTGTAATTGGAATAATGTCTAATATGAATGCATCTGCAGACCCTATACTGTACTATATGCTGTCATGAGGGGAGGGGGGAGGGAAGTAAAGGAAATTTGAAAATCAAGGAACTATGGAATTGAATCTTGTTAACTGAAACTAAACTAATAAATTAATTAAAAAAATAAATTCACCAAACGTTGAATCAGCATTTTTAATGTGGCATGTACTATCCTAGGTGCTGAGGATGCAAAGATAAAACAATCAATCAATCAATCAATCAAACAAGCAAATAAAAATCAAAATAATCCTAATCCTTATTCTGGAGGTATTTGTTTCTCACATCCCCTGACTTGTTCATTTGTTTTGTATATTCATTGTATAGTTCCCTGTGACCAAGTTGTATACCCTAGAAGAATTTAAACTTCTTGATGGCAGGTACTATCTCACTTAATTCTTTGTTTCTTCACTATCTAGCACAATCTGGCAAATGGTAGGAACTTAGGGCCTCTGTGACTAATACTTTTCCCACTGTAACATTCTGTCTTCTGACTCTAATAACAGTGCTTTTTCTACTACACTGCATTACACTACTATACATATACATACACACACACACACACACACACACACACACACACATATATTTGGCTTTTTGGAGGACTTTAAAAGCAGGGCAATTGGGGTTAAGTGACTTGCTGAAGGTCACACATCTAGCAAGTGTTAAGTATCTGCAGCTGTATTTGAACTCAGGTCCTGAGGACTCCAAAGCTAGCGCTCTATTCATTGAGCCACTTAGCCACCCTGGTATATATATATATACTCAGACTAAATACAAAATGCAATGCAATGCAATGCAAAGAACAATACAAACTGGAAACAAAGTAATTCGTGTTTGGGGAGAGCCTAACAATTTCAGGGTGGGGGGAGAACAAGGAAGAGCCTTGCATAATAGGAAGTATGGTAGAATGACTAGGGCACTGGATTTTGGGTCAAGTTGATCTGGGTTCAGAACCTACTTCAAATACCTACTAGCTGTCTGACCCAGGGGAAATCACTTAACCCCTCTGTGCCTCACTTCCAATGAGAAGGTTGGAATTGACAACTTCTGAGATTCCTTCCAACTCTAAATCCATGATCTAATGATCTTTCACTTGACCTGAGTTTTGAAAGGGGTGGGGATTCTAAGATATAGATGTGAGAAAGGAAAGCATTCTAGGTATGGTAGAAAGGTGATCCACTCAGTTCAGAGACTAGCAAGTAGGCCAGTTTGGATGGAATAGAGAGAGTAATGACCCAATAACCACCTGGGTCTTTGGAATGCCCTCACAGTGTATTCCAGTAGAAAACTTCCCCTTTCTTTAACTAAAGCCCTACCTTTCCTTTTAGCCCTAATTCCTGTTGTTGTTATTCATTTGTTTCTATCATGTCCATCTCTTCTGTGACCCCATTTGCAGTTTTCTTGGCAGAGATACTGGACTGGTTTGCCATTTCCTTCTCCAGATCACTTTACAGATGAAGAAACTGAGGCAAACAGGGTGAAGTGACTTGCCCAGAGTCATACCGTATAGTAGTATAGTAGAAAACTTAGTTATTAGAGTCAGAAGACAGAATGTTGTAGTGGGAAAAGTGTTAAATTTGGAGTCAGGGGCCCTGGGTTTGAATCCAGCCCTTCAGCACTTTCTGTGGGACCTGGGTCAAGTCAATTTACTTTTCATTTTTCTCATCAGTAAAATGAAGAAATTGGACTTGATGATTTCCAAAGCCTCTTCTTGTTCTAAGTTTATGATCTTCCAGGCTTAAAAGCTGCCTTTGATTTTCACTAGCTATATGCCACTGGGCAAACTGCTTAACCTTTCTAAGTTTCCTGATTAGGGGAAAGGAAAAGAAACAAGGGTCAGAGGAGAAAAAAGAGAAACTCATTACGACCTATTATGTGCAATACCCAGTTCTAGGCTACACTGTGGCGGAGACAGAAATGAATCTGATGCCCCCTGCTCTTGTGCAACCTAGGCCACATGTGAATGTGAGACGTTCTTGGATCCTGCCCAGTTTTCAGGAAAGACAAAATCTGGTTAGTAACAACTTGTTATCCAACTGGAATTACGCTGCTGATACAGCTTGTTTCATCATTTCTCACTTTCCCTAACCCCCACTTCCCCTCAATAATTAGTGCCAAGAATGGACAAGATGTGATGGCTCCATGCCATAGAACCGCTAGTGTCATTGATTTTAATTAGCTATACAGGGATTTGTGTCAATATCAAACAGAAGAAGAAACCTTCAGGGCTGGTTCCAAGAACCAAAAAGGAAATCAAGTATGTAAGTGATGTATTGTATGATCCGGTGTTCAGTTCACTGGTACAGAAATGAAAACAGTATTTCTCATATTGGTATTAATTATCTTTCCAAGGGATGGGAATAATGAAGTAGACAGCTCCATCTAAAGCCACCAGGGCAAAGCTTTTTTTCTCCATTCTTCCTCTTCTTTGGATTGTACAATATTATTCATAGGAAAAGTTCTATCCTAATTAGGAGGCTAGGTGGTTAAGAGTTTTCTGTTATTCATCCATTGATCCCAGTTTCTAAACAAAGGGTTTCTTCATATAATTCATTCATCCACTCAACCAGCATTATTAAGCACCTAATAAGTGTGAGCTAATCCATCATCAAGTATTTATTAAGTCCCTACTATGTGCCATTCACTGTACTTAGTGTTAAGGATACAAAGAAAGGCAAAAGATAGTCCTTGCCCTCCAGGAGCTCACAATCAAATAGAAGAGACAATATGTAAACAGCTATGTTCAAACCAACTATAAACAGGATGAATTAGAGATAATGAGCAGATGGGTGTGAGACACTGAGCTAGCTACTGGGGATGCAAAGACAAAATGAAAACCCATCTGTCTTCAAGGATCTTAATAATAACAGATAATAATGATAATAGATAATAATAGATCATCTTAATTATAATAGAGTAGATAGGGATAGGGAATGAACCTCTGATTTTTATTAGTATAGAGAATTGCCAGGTGCTAAAACTCATTTTACCAATGAAGGTCAGTACCTTCTCTGTAACTTCTAATTTTAGAGAGCTACCTTTTTTGTTTTTCAGTCATTTTTTAAGTCATTTCCAACTCTTCATGTCCTCTTTTGGGGGTTTTCTTAGCAAAGATACTGGAGTGGTCTGCCATTTCCTTTTCTAGCTCATTTTACAAATAAAGAAACTGAGGCAAACAGAGTGAAGTCACTTGCCCAGGGTCACACAGCTAGTAAGTGTTTGAGGATGGATCTGAACTCAGGATGATTAGTCTTTTTTACTTCAGGCCTAGCTTTCCAAGAGTGCAACCTAGACACTGAGAAGCAAAGCAACTTGCCCAAAGTCACGTATCCACAATGTGTGAGATGGAGGACTTGAATTCAGGTCTTCCTAGTTTCAAAGCCTATTCTCTGCTCACTATATCTAGGAGTATGCTGGATCTATCTCAAATCAGCTTATAAGAGCTAATTATCAAGTTTTCAGTATGAATATTTATTACTTGCAAATTTTCAAATTATACAAACCAAAGCTTGATTTATTGTTTTTTTTTTCATTGTCTAGAATTAAGAAAGAGATGGGGAAAATGTTAAAAATGCAGATTAAATGAGTGCATCGAGAATATTAGTTTTCCCCAAGAGAACCAGTTGGTAAACATTTACCAACACACCCTTGATATAATATATTGTCTACCATTAGAAGAGAAACAACATGGGAACTAAGAATTAAGTACATGATAATTTGAGAAGGTCTAGAAAGGCCATAAGGAGGAGAATGGGCTTGAGTCAAGGAAGAGGGAGAGAATTTAAAGCATAACAATGGTCTTTGGAGAGACATGGAGGCAGAAAGTAGCTCAATTTAACTAGAACATAGAGTGAATGAAATAGAGCCTTATGAAAAAATCAATCTAGAAAGATAGATTGGGGATATAACATAAAGGACATTTAGACCCCTAAGAAGAAATCTGTATTTTATTCTCAAGATTACCTGGAGTCACTTAAGCTTCTTTAACCACATCACTTAAGGTTCAGTGATGTGGTTAAACATTCATTGCAGGAATAGAAAATTAGCAGATATGGAGATAATGGGTTGGAGAAGGCAAAGACTTGTAGCAGAGATCAATGAAGAGACTATTGGGAAGAAAGAACTGATGTAGTCCTGAACTGAGAGAATGGCCAGGTGAGAGGCGAGGAGACTTCCATCTATGAAGCCCTAACCACTTTCTCCCCCAGCCCTACCACATATGTTCTTTCAATACCAAAGACCGTTCCCACTGATATCTGAAATCCTAATATCTGCTTTATTCTGTTGAATATAGAAGCCCTGGGAGGAAAATACTTTCAATATTATTAATTATAAATGTCTCAATGACAGAATGCCTTATTTGCTGAAATACAATATCACATATCTCTAAAGTAATAAAAAAAACAGACATAGGGCATTTGACAGGTTTCAAAGCCCTTTCACTATTATTGGGTGAGGAAATCTTCACAACAACCCTTTGAGGTGAGAGCAAGGGTTATTTTCCCTATTTAAAAGACTGGTAAACTATATTTCTGAAAACTTAAATTACTTGAAGAACTCCCTATCTAGTGAAGCTTCTGGGAAAGAAACTTAGGAAAAATTATATTATTTACCACCCTATTCCCAACATAGATATATGATTTGATTGTTAAAAGTTAAGGCATAAAACTCATAAGAGAATGAGATCAGATACCTTTCCTGATTGTGGCTAGGGGGGAGAATTCTGAATCAAACAATGAATTGAAGTAATCACAAAAGGTAAGATAGGTGATTTCAATTAAATAAAATTGAAAAGGTTTTTTTTTTTTCATGAACAAAACCATTGTTAATAGGCTATAAAGGAAAGTCGTTAAATGTGAAAGAAAATCTTCATATCAGATATCTTTGATGAGGATCTGATGTTATAAGGAGTGTGTATTTGTGTGTGTGAGTTTATGTGTGTGTGTGTGTGTGTGTGTATGTATGTGTATAACAAATATATAATACCAAGAATAATTTCTTCAGTGTGGTCAAATGATAAACAAACAGTAATCATAATAATTTAAACTATTAAAAAACATGAAATAAACGTCCCAATCAATAAAAACAAAAGAATTAATTTATCTATTTAGTTCCATACCAATCAAACTACCAAAAATTATTTTGTAGACCTAGAAAAAATAAAAAAGGGAGCCAAGATGGCGGAGTAGAAACAGCTCTTCCAAGCCTCTCTGCCCCCAGATTCCCCACAAACTATGTAAAAAAGGACTGTGAACAACTTCTGGAGCCCCAGCACCCACAGAACGACACAGAGAAGCTAACCTCCCGCTGAGGACAGCCCAGCACCCTGCAGGAAGGACCAGCGCAGTGGTCTGGGAGCCGGCAGCGCGCAGAGCACAGGAGCCCAGCCGAGCCCAGGTCCACGTGAGCCGAGGTTTTAGCCCCAGGGCGGCAGGGCCAGCAGCCAGCTGGAGGAACCCCAGAACACCAGGAACTGTGGAGATTCCAGAATTATCAACATAGACATGCCTAGGACAAAGTAAGAGGTTAGTGTCCTATGGACTTTGGGGCCTGTATTTGGGGAATGCGTCAGCTCCCTCCCCTGGGGGCTAGAAGCCACTGAGGAGACACGCCATTTTGTAGTTTTCAGAGGCATTTCCGGCTCCCAGCCTACAAATCGTGGGGAGATCCAGCGATCAGTCTTGGGGGGTAATCGCTCTTGCTTTAACCTCCCTGGATCTGGATTGTGATCTAGGGTGGAAGTTGTGGGTGGGTTTACAGCTTGCCAGAAACGGAAGTTGCCCCCCCACACGTTCGGGACGAAAATTCCTCTATCTGGTCTTAAAGCCATAGTGTGGCAACAAGCCCAAAAGTCAAGCAATTAAGTGGCAACATGCCAAGGCAAAGAAAAAATAAAAAAATTCATCTGGAAGAACAAAAAGTCTAGAATATCAAGGGAATTAATGAAAAAATAATGCTAGGAAAGGTGGCCTAGCCATACCAAATTTTAAACTGTATTATTATTTTGTACAAACAAAGTCAATGCAAGCAAGATTAGGAGGGAAGCAGAAAATTGGGAAAGAATTTTTTTACAACCATTGTCTCTGATAAAGGCCTCATTTCTAAAATATACAGAGAACTGAGTCAAATTTATAAGAATACAAGTCATTCCCCAATTGATAAATGGTGAAAGGATATGAATGGGCAGTTTTCAGAGGAAGAAATTAAAGATATCTACCATGTGAAAAAGTGCTCTAAATCACTATTGATTAGAGAAATACAAATCAAAACAACTCTGAGGTATCATATTTCACTGGTCAGATTGGCTAACATGACAAAATAGGAAAATGATAAATTCTGGAGAAAATGTGGAAAAACTGGAATACTAATGCATTATTGGTGGAGTTGTGAACTGATCCAACCATTCTGGAGAGGAATTTGGAACTATGCCCAAAGGGCTATAAAAATGTGCATACCCTTTGATCCAGAAATATCACTTCTAGGGTTATATCCCAAAGAGATCAGAGAAGTGGGAGGAGGACCCATATGTACAAAAATATTTATAGCAGCTCTTTTCATGGTGGCAAAGAACTGGAAATCAAGGGGATGCCCTTTAATTGGGAAATGGTTAAACAAGTTGTGGTCTATGAACGTAATGGTGTATTTTATTGTGCTATAAGAAATGAAGAGCAGATGGACTTCATAATAACCTGGAGAAACTTATGTAAACTGGCCCTGAGTGAAGGGAGCAGAACCAGGAGAACATTGTATATAATTACAAACACATTGTATCTGTGATGAATAACTTTGATAGACTAGGCTCTTCTCAGCAATGTGAGGTTATATGATAACTGCAAAAGACTCATGATGGAAAAGGCTATTCTCATCCAGAGAAAGAATTATCGAGTCTGAATGCAGAGTGAAGCAAATTACTTGCTCACTCTTTTTTTTTGTTGTTGTTTTGTTTTTCTTTGCTTCTTCTTTCTTGTTCATTCCATTGGTTATAATTCTTTACAACTTGACTAATGTTTAATGTGAAGGCATCTGTAGAACCTATATCGAATTGCATGCTGCCATGGGGAGAATAAGGGGAGAGGGGAGGGAGAGGGAGAAAATTTGGAACTCAAAAACGTGTGAAACTGAATGTTGTAAATTAAAAGTAAGTAAATTTAAAAGAAAATAAAAGAAAAGAAAATCAAATCAACTCTGAGTTTTTACCATATGCCAATCAAATTGACAAAAGATGAACAAAGTAACAGTTAATACTGGAAGGGCTGCAGAAAGATAGACACACTGATATACTGTTGGTGCAACTCTGAATGAACTATTCTGGAAAGCAATTTGGAACTATGTGGGGGGACAAGTGACTAAATTATCTATATCCCTTGATCGAGAAATGAAACGTGTACTAGATATAAACCCTAAGGAAGTCAAAGATAGAAAGAAGATTCCATAAATGCCAAAATAGTCATAGTAGCACTACTATGTTTTTGTCAAAACTGGAAAAAAATAGATGCCATTATTATAGGGAATGACTAAACGGAGGTGGTGACCTGACATAAGGATGAGAATGGAAATGAGGTGGGCAGCCTGAGGACATTATTCATCATCTGAGATAGAGGTTAAAAGGACTGCTTATCATGTGCTTTGTGTCCAACATGATTTTTATATACAATGGTTTTCTTGGTGAAAATGTGTGGTAGGAAAAATTTGGTAAGAAGAATTTAGAGTCAGAGGACCTAGGATCAATGTCTAATTCTGCTCTTTACCATCTGCATAACTTTGGGCAAGCCATTTCTTGGTTTCCTAATCTGTGAAAAGGTCTGAGGAAAAATTGAAAGGCATGTAGAATCTAAGGTTGCTTTTAGCTCTAGCATTCTCTTATTCCATGAGTAATAGAAAATTATAGCTATTAAAAATAAAATAAGCTGTCTACGGTTGGCTAAGATTTGTGACTTCCCTTTCTGGGGCTCTGTGCCATATAATAGGATATGAGGTTTGAAATTTATGAAAATGGCCCCTTTTGCTACTGTTAAGACAATATTTTCCCCCTGAGATGTGCGTGATATTTTGCCAAAAGAAACGAGAAAGATCTATATCCTGGGCCCATGATTATACTGCTTGAGAAGTAACAATACTCTTGTACTTTCAAAAAATATTTTTTTTTAATTTTTAATTTTGTGGGGAATCAGATTTAAATGATATGAGTGATTTCAAATGTGAAGTGTTAGCAAAATCATGGCACATTTAATGATATGAATCACGGAACCAGAGCATTTGTGCCATAGAAGGTACCTTGGAGGGCACCCACTCCTTCAACTCTAAGCAGGAATCCTCTTTATAGTATCCAAAAAAGTAGTCATCCTGCTTCCACTTGATCCCTATGGAAGGTGAGGGGGCAGTGTTATCAAGTTCCCAAAACCTACACTATAAGTAACTCAAATTGTCACAAGGTTTTTCTTTGTACCTATGGACCCTAAATCTATCTGTCTGCAACTTTTACCCATTCAATTCAATTAAATAAACGTTTATCAAGTGGCTACTATGTGCCAGGTATTTTGCTAAGTACTGGGATACAAGAAAGAGGCAAAAGTCAGTTCCTACCCTCAAGTTGCTTAGAATCTAATGGGGGAGACAACATGCAAACAAACGTGTGAAAAGCAAATTATATACAGGGAAAATGGGAAATAATTAACAGATGAAGAATTGGGAAGTTTTTCTGTATGAGGAGAGGATTTTTGGAACTTAAAGGAAGCCAGGGAGATTATTAGTCAGGGTAGAAGGAGGGAGAGCATTCTAGGCATGAGATAAAGCTGGAGAAAATGCCTGAAACATCCTAGCTCCCATTTCTGTATTCTAGATCCACGAAGAACAATCCAATGCTAACAACACCCGATTGTCCTTCTGATACTCAAAGGAAGGCATCATGTCCCCATCTTGCCCCTAGTCTAAAAAGTCCTGGGTTCATTTAAACTTATTTTTACCCAGCATGGTCATCATTCTACTCACTATCTTGCTGGCTCTCCTCTGGAAATAATCCAGTGGGTTAATATCTTTCCTAAAATTTTGCTTGAAGAAATCAGACACATAATAAGCATTTAATCAAAGCATTTTGAACTGAAGTTGAATGCCCTAGATCATAATCCTGGTTCTGTCATTCATTGGCTGTGTGAAGTTGGGCAAGTCATTTTACCTGAGCCTCAGTTTCCTCATCAGTATAATAGAAGCAATAATAATTGCACTATCCACTTCAAAATACTGTTTTGGGCACCAGAAAGATAATGTAGATACTATGTCCTCCCATGTGTACAATGAAATGCACATAAAAACTTTGCAAACATTAGCAGCACTATAAAAATACTTTTAATTATTGCTGTTTTTCTCATACGTCTTATTTTCTCTATGTAATGGTGATCAGATAGAAACAAGTCTGGGACGAGACACTATACTTTTATGTTAAATGCTCGGTGGATTATTGTGCATTAGACAAAAATGTTTCTTTTCTTAGTAATTGAATGAAAGTTCATCTGATGAATGAAAATTCGTCATTTGTTAGCTCCTTGAAATGATCCTTGAAACTACTTTGTTTTGTGTTTATTTTATTAGTTGTCTATATTTTGAGAATTTTTCTTTCTACATAGTTTGGAGATATTGGAAGGGCAAAATCTATTAAAAGCATTGTCCTTAAGTTTTTACGCAATGGCTAGGCTCCTGGGGAGGCTCAAATTGAGCTCAGGAGATCTGAACTGAATCAGAATTAAGTGACCAAGGTCTCCACAATAATTCTGGAACCAAAATGGTGAGCCTAAAGGAGTTGGGGGACACAAGGATGCTAAAGAAGGAGCAAACAAATCCAATTTGGAAACACAACAGGTGAAAGCTTCTATGTTGATCAGTCGTAGAATCAGTCCTATGACTAGCTGCTGTATTTTGAACCTGGGCAAGATGAAAAAACTGATCCCAAATAAATAAGTGAATGAATGAATGAATGAATAGATGATGAATTTTATGTCCAGGCAATTGAGCAACAGTTCCATCTGTGATGATGATCCAGTTCAAGAGCAATTTATTTGTTAAATTCTCAAGGGTATTAAGGAGGAGTTGTATTTGGAGTATGAAGATTTGTTTAGTTAGTGAAGTATGGTTTATAATTCTGGAGACTGGATCATGCTTTTCTAGCTGTTAAAGATGGACTTAATTTTTTTTCAAACTTCAGTAATATGTTGCACATTCTCTACCATTTCCTTGCACAATCTTCATTAGTCAATAAATCAGGAATCCTTAGGTATGACATTTCTGTAATTTCTGTTTACAATGACCTGGTCTTGCATCACTATTGTGAAATCCCCAATTGCAGTAGCTATTTTTTTTTTACACATCAATGTTAGACATTTGGTTGAGATCTTGCAAATGTTATCCACAAATGAAGCCTTTGGGTTCCATCTTAGCTGTTTCATAGCTAAATATAAAGGATCTTATTCTCACCCACATGCTAGGAAGATGGCCTCCACATTACCCAAATTGTGCATGCCCAGACGAGCCCAGGTTACATAAGCATTTATATAGCACTTTAAAGTCTGTAAAGGACTTTACAAATATTATCTCTTTTTTTCCTCACAACAAGCTTGGGAGGTGGGTGCTCTTATTATACGATTTTACAAATAAGGACGTTGAGGTAGATGGAGGTTAAGTAACTTGCTCAGTGTCACACAGAGAGTGAGCATCTAAGGCAAGTTTTGAACTTAGGTCTTCCTGATTCCAAGTCAGATGCTTTATTGGCTGCACCACGTGGTGCCATCCAGAAATAAATCCATGTCAGTTTTCATGAAGTCCAGTGTTGAATATCTACTGCCAGTCTTTACTATAATTCTGCAGAAAGGTACTTGGTTATTCTATAATGTTCTATATTTTTGCAAGTCTTATTTTTGATTGTTTTTACTATTGACCATGTGCTCTGAGAACATTTATCAATTTTCTTTCTCCTTTTGGATGAGGAAGGATTAATCTTTCTATAACAGCTTTGGAATGATGGACCATGGGTTTTGTGAATATTGTATGGATATGATCATTATCTCATTGTCTTTTTTTTCAATGGACTTCAGATAGAAAGAGGCCTGGGACAAGTTGACACCTTGCTATTATTATTTTCTTATTTAATGTTCTGAAGAATATTGCATGAGTGGAAAAGAAACCTGCTTTTTGAAATGGAACAAAAATATTGGAACATGATCTTATCCTCTTTTAGGCTCACTGAAAGAATCTTTAGGGCAACTTCAGGGCTGAAAGGAAGATAGGGATAAATATATATCCCAGCCTATTCCCACAGGATTATAATATCTCTTGCTAGGGTTCTATTTTTCAAAAGATTTTTTGTTCCACTTAGCTGGAACATCTCTTAAAAGCACATTATTCTCCAATTTACTCTTCCTCCTACCATTTTAACTTTCCAGGAAATCTATCCCAGATCTTTTAGTCACTGCAAACTTTCTTCCTTGAGCAGGAGAACTCTCAGGCAACATGTTGATTTCCCAGGCTAAGATCCAGTGACACAGGGAGATTTGAACAGCAGAGGGAGACTGGGATGCACATTTTAGGTCAGGATGAAAATCATCAGCTGTGAATTTAAGCAGCCACAACTTCTGTGAAATCTTCATATACTCAAAAAATGACAATCATACAGTGGGAAAATAATTCTTTTTTTTTCTCCTGAGCTCTCTGTCCTGTGAAGATGGTTGTTTGTTTGTGTTGTTATTATAAATAAAGGTGTTAGATAAAATGCTGAGAACCATAGCTCTTCAACCTGGGGGAAGTATATGCCATGAAATTTTATTTCCTCATTTAGAATTCTTATATTCTGAATAGTCTATTTGGTTGTTGATATTCTTTGAGGGGGAAGAGGTTGCCCCCAACATTCAATACGCAGAGAATGGGGTAAAGGAAACTCAAGTTGAGCCTAGATATAGGCTCTTGCATATTTAGAGAATGATTGACTGAGGGAAATAGTAAGTCTATTGTTTTTGGTCCCCCCTCCCCACTAGGGACCACATATAGGAAAGGGCTGCTAGATTTGGATTCAAGATTCCTGGGTTTAAACCTCAGTTCTGCAAATAACTTGTGAGGCTAGGGGGAAACTGCCTGAAGTAAGACTCAGTTTTGTATCTATACTTTACTTTTTTAATAGATAATTTTTTTCTCTCCTTCTCCCTCATCCCCATTGCGGGAGAAGGGGGCGGGTAAAGATGCCAGGGGAAAAGGATGGAAAAATAAATCTCTTGTAATAAATAACCCTAGTCAAGCAAAAGTCTTGCATTGACCTTGACCCAAAAAATATTCCTCATTCAATATTCTCAGTCCCTCACTTCTCTATCAGGAGTGTAGTATGCTCATCATTGATGAGTCTTCCTTAGTTGTTGTTGGTCATTGTGTTGATCAGAGTTAAGTTTTTTAGAATTGTTTGCTTTTACAATGTGGTTATTGTGGAAATTGTTTTGGTTCTGCTCATTTCCCACAGCATCTCTTTGTACAAATCTTGCCAAGTTTCTCTGAAATTGTGTGCATCATTGATTCTTACAGGAAAATAATATTCCATTACATTCTTATACCATAATCGTCAGCCATTCTCCAGTTGATGATCACCCACTTAATTTCTAGTTGCTTGTCACCACACACACACACACACACACACACACACACACACACACACACAGAGTTGGTATACTTTATCTTGCATAGATGGGTCTTTTTCCTATTTCTTTGGTGTATAGACCTAGTAATGGTAGTACAGGGCCACAGTTTGGCAGCTGTAGGGGCATAGTTCCAAACAGTTTTTCAAAATGACTGGAATAATTCATAGCTGTACCAACAGTGTTTGGCAGTTAGGTGGTGAAATGGGTAGAGCACCAGGCCTGGAGTCAGAAAGACTTATTTTCCTGAGTTCAAATCTGGCCACAAATACTTACTAGATGTGTGACCCTGGACAAGTCACTTAACCCAGTTTTCCTCACTTCTTCATCTATAAAAACAAGCTGAAGAAACAAATGGCAAAGCACTCCAATATTTTTGGAGTGAAAACCCCAAGTGGCATCACGAAGAGTCTGAAATGACTGAAGAACAACAAAACCAATAGTGTTTTAACGTATCTCTTTTCCTTCAGTTCATCCAACATTTATCTTTTTTCTTTTTGTTTTTATCAACTTTGCCATTCTATTGAGTCTGAGGTAAAGTCTCAGAATTTCTTTAATTTACATTTCTCTCAGTATTGGTGACTTGAAGCATATTTTTTGCATGACTATTTAGATTATTTGTGTTTTTCCTTAGAAAACTGCCTGTTTACTAGCTGTGTGACCTTGGGCAAGTCACTTAACCCCAATTGCCCTCCCTTCTCCCCTCCAAAAAGCAAAAGCAAAAAAAAAAAACAACTGCCTATTAATATTGTCTTTCAACATTTATTAATCAGGGAATGTCTCTTAATCTAATACAATTGAATTAGTCCCTTATATATTTCAAAATTAAACTCAGAGATTTTTCTCCTGTTACCTTTCCTTCTAATTTTAGTCACATATAATCAAAAATTTCCATCTTCTGAGATCCAGTCTACTCCTTGTTTAGTAATGATAGATCTGACAGGTGATTTGGTTTCCCTACTTTTAAAATGTGCAGGTTGTACTAAATGATCTCTAAGGTCCCTCCCATCCCAAATTCCCAAGATACCTGATTGGTTCTAAGTCTGACATTATCATGCATTCATTGAACAACTTTGGATCTGTCATTTCCCCTCTCTAGGTCTTAGTTTCCTTAGCTATAAACCTGGGTGATTAGACTATGTTCTCTAAGTCAGCTCATCAGTGAACATTTATTAAAGTGCCTACTCTGTGGCAGGCACTGAGTTAAGGGCCAGCAATACATAGAAAGGCAAAAACTAAACAATTGTTACTATCAAGTTACTCTGTCTAATGGGTGAGACAATGTAGAAACAATTGTGCACAAACGAGACATAGACAGGATAAATTGGAGACAATAAAGAGAGAAAGGTACTAGAAATCAGTGGCATCAGCAAAGACTTTCTGTAACACATAGGATTTTAGATGGGTCTTGAAGGCAGCCAGAGTCAGATGCAGGTAGAAGTGAGCCCCTTTGAGCACTAAAATCCTGTGATTACTGTGGGCAGAACAAAGGACAAAGTTAGCAGAAGGCATTTCGATTATAACATGACTGGCCAATATTGATGGTCCCTGATCACAAATGTGGAATAAAATTCTAGGATAGAATCATGGACTATCAGAACAGGGAAGGACTTGAGAACACAAGATGTCTGTACTTGGACTGTGGAGGATTTGACTATATTTGTTACATTTGGAAAGGACTGAAGATGCCAACCTTCTCACTTTATGGGTGAAAAAATAGACTGGGGCAAGAAAAACAACTTCCCTGGGATCACACTACTGTATTTTCTTAGGGTTACAGGTGGAAATAGAATTACATCTTCTTCCTCTTGGTCCAGGGCTTAATAAGGAGAATGGGGAGAAGTGCTTGTCATCCCCAATCTGTAGCTAAAGAAACTGAAGCTCACAAAGTTCAAGTAAAAAAAAAATAAGTGCCTATTATGTTCTATGCACTGTGCTTAAGAAGTGAACTATGACATCATAATCAATAACAACAACAATAACTAGAATTTATATACCACTTTAATGCAAATCACTGTATAAATATTATCTCATTTGATCTTTTTTTTCTTGGTTTTTGGAGGGGGAGGGCTGGGAAATTGGGGTTAAGTGACTTGCCCAAGGTCACACGGCTAGTTTTTGTGTTAAGTTTCTGAGGTCAGATTTTAACTCAGGTCCTCCTGCCTTTGGGGACAGTGTTCTATGCACTCTGCCACCTAGCTGCCCCATCATTTGATCTTTACAACAACCCTATGAGGTAGGTCCTAGGATTATACCCATTTTACAGATGAGGAAACTGAGGCTGAGAGAGGTTAAGTGACTTGTTTAGTCACACAGCTAATAAGTCTCCAAAGTGGGATTTGAACTCAAGTCTTTCTGAATCCAGGCTCAACACTATCTATACTCTATCACCTAAGTGGCAAAATAGGCCTTCTTTCCCCTTGATACAGTGGGCAATAAGGGGGCAAAAGCATAGAAGGAGGAAGGCAAAATTCTGTTGAAACAAGATTTTGTTGACCAAAGGAAAGTTGTTGCTTTGTAACGAGTATTGCAGACCCCACCTGGCATGAAGTCACTGACCATGACATTTTCGCTGCGGCAGCTCCTTCTATTAAGGACATAGTTCTTACCCATTCCCAGCTTTTCAAAGATCAAGGAGGCTTTCACAGCTGCATACAGACTGACTAAGGTGGTTAAGCAGAGCCTTCTCTGAGCTGTAGGCCATTCCATGAAAGACAGTAGTAATTAGTAATAGCTATCCTCTTCTATCTAGGAAACACACAGTATCTTTCGAAATGTTTTCCCATCTATTACCCCATTCAATCCTCATAGTAGCCCTAAGCTAGTTGGGCAGGCAGCCAGGCAGACATGACAGAATCATAAAGTACAGCACGTCAGGGCTGGAGGGCATCTTAGAACATAGAATAGTAGCACATAGAATGCAAGACCTACAGGGACCTTATAGTTATACATTCTAACCCCTTTATTTAACATATAGATGAGGAAACATAGGTACTGAGAGGGAAGGACTTATTCAAAGTTACAGAATGAGTTCAGAATTATTTTACCTTCCAGGATGCGTGTATGTGTGCATGTGTATTGAGATAGAGATAGATAGATAGATAGATAGATAGATAGATAGATAGATAGATCGATAGACATAGAGACAGAAACAGAGAATGAGACAGAGAGAAGGGAGACAGAGAGAGACAAAAAGAGAGAAGGGAGAGGGGAGAGAGACACAGACAGATGGAGAGACAGAGACAGAGAGACAGAGAGGGAGAGAGATAGCCAGAGACAGAGAAAAATAAGAACAAAGAAAGAGGGAGAGGGGGGAAAGGGGAAAGAGAGAGAGAGACAGAGAGAGAGAGAGAGACAGAGAGAGAGAGAAACAGAGAGAGAGAGAGAGAGAGAGAGAGAGAGAGAGAAGCAGAGACAGTGAGAGACAGAGAAAGAGACAGAGACACACACACAGATGGAGAGAGAGACAGGAGAGAGAGAGAGAAGAGACAGAGAGGGAGAGAGAGGGAGAGATAGAAGGGGGAGAGGGACAGACATATGAGGGGGTAGAGAACAAGAGAGCTAGTTTGATTTGAAATCTTTCAGCCTTGGTTTCCTCATCCATAAAATAGGAATTATAATTGCACTTACCTCCCAGGGTTGTTGAGAGAATCAAATGAGATAATACATGTATGGCACTTTGCAAATGTTAAAGTACTGTAGAAATACTAGCTTATATATCTATATCTAGAATTAGATTTCTGTAGTTATATATAAATCTCCACCTCTTTATCTCTTTAAATAGATATCCCTAAGTATACATACATAAATATTGCTGGTTCCCAAGTAGAATTACTTTCCCAATCTTAGTTTTGTGAGGTTTTTAATGACTTGCATAGCATGACATTAATCACCACAGGTTTAAAGTGACTTAGATTGAATTTTCCTTCCTCTTGAATGCCAGCCACGGAATCCTGTTTACAGGGGAGCACTTTGGAAAAAAAAAAAAAAAACCTCAATTCAATCTATTTTCCTTTGCACTAATTGGGGATTTATTACTGCTTCATTTACTGACAATGGCATGGAACGAAAAAATTCTTCACCCAATTGCTTCATGCTGCTAATTGGATTGAGTGTTTTATAATGGTGTTACTATCTATAGAAAGAACTAAAGGGCAAAACAGTAAATATGTATGCATATATAATATACATATTACATAATAGTAGTAGTTCACATTTATATAGCAATTTTTCAAAGCAATCCTGGGCAAGTAGAGTCTCTTTGTCCTTATTTTATTGATAAGGAAGCTGAGGATCAGAAAGAGGAAGTAATTTGCTTACAGTCACAAGGCAAGCAAGTGTCAGAAGTTGACCTTGACTTCCTGGTCTAATGCTCTTTCAGTCATTCTTTGCTTACAATTTATTCTGTATATGGAATTTTGACATTCAATGTCAGCAATTCCTTTGACAACAAAGGAATCTACCCTAGCAAAAGGAGGAAACTAACTATGGAGTTTAGGGAACATTACTGGTTTCCTGCATTCAGCACTGGCCATCCAAGGTACTAGCTCACTACCTATCTGCCTGAAAGCTATCCATGGGATTTGACAATGTGTCCATGATGGCAAGGTCATCCAACTGATGATATTTGCCCTGGAGAAGAGAAGACTTAGAGGAGGGCTATTGTTTTTAAGCATCCAAAGGAGAATGATTGAACTAGTTTTGTTTGAAGCAAAGAGGCTGGCTTTAATACAAATGGTAGAAGTTATAGGAATTGCCTGATTAGTTGGAGAATAGATTCTTGTCCAGAGCAATGGAATGAGTTTCCCTGGGAGGTGACAAACTCATCCCAACTTCAAGTATGGTCTAGATTATGTCTAATTGAAGATGTAGCAGAGCATGGTACAGTGGAAAGAGCACTAGACTTGGGAGAGCTGCAATTGGAGTCCCAGATAAGAATTCAAATCCTGGCTCTGTCTCATTACCTGAGCCACTTTGGGTAAATTACTAAATCTCTATAGGTCTCAATTTTAGAGATGATAAATGCTATAATTAGGGTAGAGTACTGGACCTGGAGTCAAGAAGAACTAAATTCAAATCCTACTTCAGATACTTAGAAGCTATGTGAGCCTTGGAAAGTCTCTTGATCTCTGACTGCCTCAGTTTCCTCATCTGTAAAATAAGGCAATTGAACACGATTATGGGGAAGTCATGCTTCAGATAAGAAGCTGGAAAAGATGCCCTTAGAGGATTCTTTAAACTCTGGGATTTAAGTTAATACTTGAAGTCAAAAAGTCTACAGTCTCAGCTTCAATATAAATAGTGTAATCTTGGGCAA
>WOXC01004392.1:0-42500 GCA_011680675.1 Gymnobelideus leadbeateri
GATTTCCTAAACTAGATCACAAAAGCTTAGATATATATTTGTAAGGTACCTTAGAGAGGATTTAATTATACTTGTTTACAGATAAGAAAATTGAAGCTCACTGAGGGGTGGTGAATTGCCTGAGGTCATATATATAATGGCAGAATAAGGATTGGAACCCAAGTCCTTTGACTCCATATCCATAGCTTTCTTTTGCCTTCTAATCTGAACAACTTCACTGGAGCTGTAGAATAAAAAAGCAAAGAAAAACAATATAAAATAAATAGTGCAGGTATAAATCCATGGTTCATTGTCTCAATTCCTGTCTATCATTTATAGTCATGCTTTCAGATTCAGATCTGTCTCTCACCTATCACAGTGTTTGAAACTCACACAAGTTACACATAATGATTTTGAATGGAGGGACCCTCTAGTGGCTAAGTTTTTGCCAATATAAACTGCAATTTGTTCTCTAAAGAAAAAGAAGATTTTTACCAAAGGCACAAAGATTGAAAAGGATTACCATTCTATTTTCTCTGTATTAGCAAAAGAGAATTCACTTTCCATTCTTCCAATCTCTGACAAGTTAAGAGCATTATTTTCTTCTCTTGAAAAAGTAGAAGGAAAGTATAAGGTAGCTGCAATTGAGCTGGGCCTTAACAGTCAACATATAGTAATCTATAGACAAATGTCATTATTATTAATATATTGTATGTTATTTATATATTATAATTAATTTAAAATAATTGGCATTTTTTTTGCAGGGCAATTGGGGTTAAGTAACTTGCCCAAGGTCACATGGCTAGGTTTTTGTTTTATGTCTGCGTTAAGTGTCTGAGGCCGGATTCGACTCCAGGGCTGATGCACTACTCACTGTGCCACCTAGCCACCCCAATAATTGGCATTTTTGATGTGGCTTAGTGAATAAATCTCTGGACTTAAATTCATGAAGCTATGGATTCAGATCTTGTATTAAACATTAACTAGCTAAGTGATCATGGGGAAATTATCTAACCTCATAACTTCAATTGACTCATCTACAAAATGAAGGAAATACTATTTGCAGCAACCACCTGAAAAATAGTTGTGACTCTCAAATGAGATTAATGTATAGAAAATAATTTTCGGTTTTAAAGTGTTATCTAAGTTTATGCCGCTGAAGTACTTGGCATTGTCAATGTTTCACCACCAAAATCTGATGTGATTTTATCAATAAAAATGTCATTCAACAATTAGCATTACCCTCTGCTTTGCAGCAGTGTTGTCACTATGTGTTAGACACTCTCCCCTAGTTGAGCAGGAAGCAGCACCAGGGAAGCTGTGCCCATCAGCTTTCGGGAGTATCTTTGCTCTGCACCTATCCCAATTTGGCTGGGGTTAGGAAGTGGCAAAGGAAGTGGAAGGACGCTATATCACAGAAATTGAGATCAATCAGGTCTTAGGAAAAGCTTTGTCTTTTTTTCTGGGTAAAGCCCCAACATGTTGTAGGTGGAAAAAAAAAAAGAGGATACATCAAAAGAGCACTTTTCCTATCATGGATCCTATTATATGCACAATTAGTCTAGAAAATTAAGCCAGAGGTAGATTATGAAGAGTTTTAAGTGCTAAACAAAGGAGCTTGTATTTTATTCTCCAGGCAAAGGGAAACCACTAAAGCTTATTGAGGAGGAGAATGATATAGCTAGACTTATGCTTTAGAAATATTAATATGGCATCTGTATAAAGGACAGATACAAAAGAGGAGAACCTGAAGGCAAAGAGTGCCATTAGTAAGCTATTATAATAGTTCAAGAGAAAAAATTATTAGAGCCTGAACTAGAGTGGTTTGGTTTTAAGTGGAGAGAAGGAAATGTCCAAGAGAGATTTTTAGGAGGTAGAATCCATAGGACTTGGCAATTGATTGGATGTGAATGTGGGAGATAAATGAAAGTGAAGAATTCAAAATGACTTCTAGGTTAGGGTGAGACTTGGATGATGTTCCTACAAAGACCAAAAAGGAGAAATCAAACAGGTAGGAGGAAAACTATGCCAGAGCAGTATCAGAAAAATCCAAGAGGACAGAGTATCCTATGGTATCAAATACTACATAGACATCAAGAAGATGCTTATCTTCAAATGGAGATGGTTGGACTAATTGCTCCTTAAGGCCACTTGTCATGCTAAATCTATGTTTTCCCAGAAATAAGGCCTGAGGAATTTATGTGAAGTGTTTTTCCCTGTTGTTATTTGATATATGTTTTGTCTAATACTGCTTGGGAGTTAGGAAACAAAGTAATTAATAGGCATCAGGAAGTAATGTATTTAAAGGATGGTCACCAAACCAATTCTCTGATTCCTCAGCACTTGGGCCAATCTCTCAACTCTGTAGGAAATTACCAAGGTACCTAGGTGGTAAAGTGGATAGGATACTGATCTTGGGATCAGAAAAATCTTGAAAGATGTATTAGCTGGGCAAATCACTAAACAACTCATCCTGAATTTCCCAACTGTAAAATGTAGTTAAAAATAGCACTTACTTCATAGAGCTATTATGAGCATCAATTAAGATAATATCTGCAAAATACTTTGTAAACTTTAAAGCACTATATAAATGTAAGCTACTATCATAATTATTTTTTGAAAGGCATTGACATATATAGCCTTTGATGAAAAAGTCATCTTTAAAGTATGGTCACCAGGCTTGAAGGTCTGAACCAATGGGCCCCTCTTTGGGTCTGTTCCCCTATACACCTCAACCATTGTTTGATTAGGTTTGGTTTTACGATCTGTAATAACTTGCTCTCTCTGAACCTATGTTTCCCATTAGGCCCTAGCTGCTCTCTATTGGCTGAGCTAAATTTCTAATCTGGCTCAGTTCCTCACCAGACTACTTTTCACCTTACTCATGTATAAGTATCTTTCTCCTTCCCCTTTTGCCCCCTTTCATTTTAGTCCTTTTTCTGTGTAGTCTTCCTTTATTAGCATGTAAGTTCCTTGTGGTCAGGGATTCTTTTTTTGCTTGTATTCATGTTTCAAGTGTATAAGCACAGTGCCTGAAACATAAGTACTTAATAAATGTTCTATCTATTAATCATCTATGTCATTGACTATACATCAGGTACAACAAAGGACAAATAGAGGCTGAACACTTTCTATTAGTCTTCCGTTAGTAATCGAATAATGATCTCAGAATTGGAAGAAACCTCAGTGCTTATCTAGTCCAAAGAAAACCTGACCAATCCTTATTTCTGCCAAAATAAGAAACAGTCATTCAAAAAAAGTAATCCCATGATTATTTTATTATGCCTTGTTCTAAATTATCTGCTACTAAATGATGAAGTCTTGTCAGTCTATTTATTCACTAAATCTATAGGTAACCTAGACTTAAGAGACTATGTTATTCCAGCTTAGCTGTAAGAGCTACTTTTCCTAAAGAAAGAAGTTTAAACCTATAATAAACTAAAAATAAATCAAAGTAATCAATACTAATTGATTTCCTTTTCACTTCCTAAAATATGATGCTCAAAGCAAAATAAAATGTTCAATGTATTCTATCCTTTGACTCTTTAATCATATCTGGACATTAGTAAAAATTCAGTCTTGAATCAGGTGACTCCATCTCAATGAGGACAGCTAGGTCCTCTCTTGTTTCTCCTTTTCCCCCCAACTTAGGCTTCTACTTGCCATTAACTTGCCACTAAAAAAAAAAAAATCTCAATTCAAAGATCGTTCTTTTTTAGAAGAGAATACCAAAGAAGAATTTAAGTAGTTTTTTCTTCTCTCAGTCATCTCTTATCATTGTCCCTGAGTGATGTCTTATATTATTTTAACATCTTTTTCCCTAAAAGCTTAAAAAATATTTTTTAATCATTAACAGTCCTTAATGAGATCATCTCATTCAGAATTTTAACACTCCTACCACTAATTTTATTTTATTTTTTTTATTTTGTTTTTTTATTTTTTATTTTTTTTTTGGAGGGCAACTGGGGTTAAGTAACTTGCCCAAGGTCACACGGCTAGATTTTTGTTTGTGTGTGCATTAAGTGTCTGAGGCCGGATCCGAAGTCAGGTCCTTCTGACTCCAGGGCCGACACTCTACTCACTGCGCCACCTAGCCGCCCCCCTACCACTACTTTTAAAGGATAATACTATGTTCTTTTCATCTTTCATTATTATCTTTTGACTCCAAATTAGGATCACAGATTAAAAACTGGAATAGATCCCAAAAATCATTCAGTCCATCATTATAGTTGTTTTATCAACCTCTTCCATATTGTTCTTTCTTCTAGGTCATTTTATTATGTTTTTGTCAAGTTGTTTTAGTTTTGTCAGTTTCGAGTTTTCTTGGCAAATATACCAGAGTGGTTTGCATTTGTTTTGTTTTGTTTTGTTTTCCTATCTCATTCTACAGATGAAGAAACTGAGGCAAACAGGGGTTAGTGATTTGCCCAGGGTCACATAGCTAGTAAGTGACTGAGGGCAGATTTGAACTACTGAAGATGAGTCTTCTTGGCTAGTACTCTATTTACTATGCCATCTAGCTGCCCCCATTGTATTATAGTTTTCTATTATTCTCTTCTGCCTTTCTGCCTTTTCCACATGTTCTCTTCCACTGCCACCTCTCCCCTACCTCCCCTGCCTCACCCAAAGAAGTACAATTTGGAGTTGTGTGGTAACAGATGGGATAATGACCACTCCCAATTCTTTCTCTTCTTGGTTCCTATACCATTCCCCTCCTAGGATCTGTTCCCTTTTATATAAAGATAATCCTGTGAGATATTTCGCACTGGACTAATTAATTCCTGTAGTGGATTTAGGAAATATGCAAACTATAGGTATGGTATTCATATTAACAAACTGATGGGACTTTTATTTGTTTTTTTTTTTAATTTTTAATAGATAAATAATTTGTTCTGAATTTAAGAAATGAAACAAGCATTTCCATAATGTTGTAAAATGGTAAAAAAAAAATACACCTGAAGTCTCTTAATTGTACAACTTTTTATTAAAAAAAAAAAACAAAGAGACTGGTACTCAAAGCACCTTGGAAAAACAATTCAATTGAATGCAGCTAATATATATATATATATATATATATATATATATATATATGTGTGTGTATATATATATATGTATATATATATATATATAGTAGAAAATATATGAAGTATTTTTCTAGATTCTGGATATACAAAGACAAAATGGGAAATGTTCCTTCCCCTCCTGAAATAAAAATTAACTCATAATTAAGGCCTATTGCTCTAGTCCTCAGATTCTTGCTTCCTTAAGCTAAAGATAGACTATTTCAAGGGGGGCACTAAAATAATCCCAGGATGGTCACGAATCAGGTGAAAATCACTATTGTCCTATGAGACACAGTCTAACTAAAGGCCTGAAGGGTTACAGATTCTGTGTTCCACTCTGAATATGTCTCTTCTTTAAAAGTCTTCTTTTTACCTTTAGCTTTGAATATTTTGATGTGGCATCATGACTTGCAGAATATAATGTTATTTTCTTTCTTTTTTTCTACCATTCCATTCTATTTTATATCGCAGTCAATCAAAACTCATGAAAAAATTGTCTTTTGTGTAAAGTTAATATATTTTTACATTAGCACTTTAAACATAATTCATTTATCAATTGATGGGTTAAGTGAGTTGGATCTGCAGGCTCAGAAGCCAGAGTTACATGTTCACTTGCTTTAGTTTTGGAGACGTGCCTGGAAAAGAAAAACTTTATAAAAATGTAATTAATTACACACTCCAAAGGTCACTATTAATAAAAAATGAAGGTGGAAATTATTGAGCCTATGGAAGATGTCATTAGTAATGCTTTGGGGTGCTGTTACAGCCAAATATTCCAACACACAAGCAATGCATTATATCTGGAAGGCACAGATGATTCCTTGTTCCCCGTCATGATGCAAAGACCTTCATAACTTACTGTGGCTTTGTGACTCTTGAGTGATGGGGCCTTTTTGAAAGTTATTCCATAAATTCTACATTTCATAGATGCCCATAATGTATCCTTTGGTACTTCATTTGGGTAATTCATTTTGTTCAGGGTTATAGTGACACATCTCTTATTCCATGACTGAATTATGATTTTAGGAAAGTTCTTCCAATTCCTTTCTATTACTAATCACAACAAAGTCTCATTTCAGAATGTGAATTTCTCTGAGGCAAAGTGAGGCATGAGGGTATTATTAATATTACTATCTCTTATGGAAAAATGATTTGAAGTTGTTAATTAGGAAAAGGAAAATTGAATGAAGTAATTCACAAAGTCACTTTAGCTTAGCTGTGCTTTTCAAAGTAGCAATCATATCAGTGCTTTTGTTTGTTTGCTTTTTATAAAATATCATAATCCAAGCCTATATCCTTTTAAATCATATGGTGCTTTAGTTTACCATGAGGGGCCATTGAGGGGTACAAAAGATAAAGAGAAAACCTGGTCAATTTAATGAGCTCCTTAATCTAATTATGAAGTTTGCATTTCATAGACCTTTCTTTGGGGTCAGAAAGGAACATTCTCATGGTGAATGTGGGCATGATCATTATCATGTTTAGAAGACACAAACAACCAAGCCCTTACTAGCTTGTAGTGATGGCAACTACTTACAATAGATTGGCTAGTTAGGACTCAGGATGGTACATTATTGTCAGAGGAGCTGCTGTTGTTCTCCATCAGTCATGAAAGAACCCCACAGACTCCTCTCTGTCACTTATTGTTAGCATGTGATTCAGACATACAGGTCTAATGGGAAGGAGGACTACATTTCAACCATTCAAAAATAAGATTGTCTTTTTTGAGGAGTGGGGGGGAAAGAATTATAGGCTATTGTAATGCTTTACATAGTTTCTACATCAATTTATATCCTTTTATGAGACCTTTAGTACCATGAGCATTTGGGGGGCACCTGTGAACCCTCTGTATCTTTTGCATTTTCAGTGGGGTAAAGTAAAGGCTGTTAGACACCTGATACTAAAATGGTTACCAAGAGTGCTTGCATGGCAACCAAGACACCTTTTTACGAATTTCTGTGGGTAGCTAGCAACTAACTATATACTTAAGCTATATTTGGAGCATTTCCTGGAGTAAACACAAGCTGCTGGCAAAATGAACCAGAGCCTGACTGCCTGTTTCAGATTAGGCCCACCCCAGGATATTATCAAATCCTTATCAGTGTGTTGGGTTTTAAATTCCTCTAAGTCATGTGTCATATCTTGAAGGCAGCCCCAGTCACTGAACAACAATCGGGGTTGTATGTGTCCCTTAAACAAGATACCAATGGATAAACCCACACTCTCCATGGAATGTTTCTTTCTGACCCCAAGTGAAGTCTATTCCATGGGAAACTTATTCAAATTATCAAGGACTCTTTTTATCAGCATTTTTTATACTTCCCTAACACAATACCATTTGGTGACTTTAGATAAGTAATTTTTTGCTCTAGATCTGGGTTTTCCTTTATTTCCTTCCTTCCTTCCTTCCTTCCTTCCTTCCTTCCTTCCTTCCTTCCTTCCTTCCTTCCTTTCTTCCTTCTTTTCTTCTTTCTTTTTTTCCTCTTTCTTTCTTTCTTTCTTTCTTTCTTTCTTTCTTAGTAATGTAATTTGATCCTTCTGTATTGGCAAAGCTAACAGAAACTTAGCACCTAGTTTGAAATTAATTAGATCAAGCCTTTGTTAAGAAACAAAAGGTATGAAGCCCTGTTGCTGACCTTGCAGGAAGCTGCTGATATAACAGGAAGGTGCAGAACAGGGAGGAACTAATAGGTATATAAGGAAAAACCCTAGCTGGAATTTCAGATCTTGGAGCCAGGTTCTGGAGGCTGACGATGAGAGGCCCAGGCTGGAGAGAATGATTTTTAATTTAGGAACCTGGATAAAGTGATTTTGGTCCTGGGAACCATCTGAAACTTCTGCTGAAGACTCCCAAGGGCCAGCCAGAGCTGTTGAGAAGTTGCTGAGGAGCTTCCAGAGGAAGTATGACTATGGTATCGGTATGTTGTCTATGGTTTTGTTAAGCCTTGACTTCCCAGGAATAGAGACTGTGAAGGATTTAAGGGGGACTGGATGCTGTGAGCTTCAGTGTGAAACTGCATGGAGAGCTGGGCAAGGAGCTGGGAGCTGTCTGCATTTGAACCCAGGTGACAATTTGGTGAATTCAGGGAGGAGATGGGACCATGGAAGAGAAACCATGAAAGCTGAAAGCCTGCCCCAAGTCAAGATGAAAAGACCTCTCCATGAATACTGAGTAGTGACTGACCCTGCTGTGAGGTTTTGCTTTGGGACTCACTTTGGGAAGAGTTGTATGATTTGGCCAGATGAGACTCTGGGCAGCCATTGAGCCCTGTGGGCCCCTCCCCCCACCCAACTTTGAAAACCCAAATGTTGGTGCTTCCCTCTCTGGTAACGAAACTAGGTATGGATGTAATGGTCAGACAGCCGGAAGCCCTGTCTGCTGAACTGTGTTATTTTCTGTTTAGTAGTAACTGATGAAATTGTAATTTATTTGTAATTGTATAAAGGACTCTGTGATTGACTAAATGAATGTACTACCCAGGAGTGGAGTACTTTGACTTTTGTATGCTGTGTCCCTTAAGGAGGCAACCTCTTTAAGGATGATTGAATGATTGAGTTACTAAATTATTGTACTTGGTTGAAAACTATTGTGACCCCTTTGGTGAAAACTACCTGGCCATTTTAGGGATAAATCATTGTGAATGCTGTATTTTGTTATTCTGTGATAAGTTGTAACACTGTGAATGCTGTACCTTGATTTTCTGTGAATGTTTTGCTCTGATTTGTTATTGAATAAATAGAGTGTTCACTATACTATGTAATCAGAATCTTGAAGCTATTTACAACAGCAGTCCTCTGGAAAGCTACTCATGTGTAATTTTACTCTCTCTCTCTCTCTCTCTCTCTCTCTCTCTCTCTCTCTCTCTCTCTCTCTCTCATCCTTCCTTCCTTTCTTCCATTCCTTTCTTCCATTCCTCTTTGCTGGGATTAAGCATCTCTTGAACAATACAAATCAGCAACACTTCTATGGATTGTAGTCTTTGATAGTTCCCTGAGACACTGAGAAGTAAAAATGATTTGATAATAGTCAGGTAATATAGACAGGACTTGAACCAAGGTTTCCTGACCAAAAGTTTGCCTATTCATTATATCATTATGCCTCTCAAATGAAATCAAAGTGAATATAATACTCATTAAGAGGAAGTAAAAGAGGACAACTAGGGGAAGCATAAATCATGATTTAAAAAAAAAATTATTTTGCAAACTGTATTTGCTTATCTTCAAAAAACCTGTGTAGATTGTTTTCTTCACTCTGTATACTTCAGATACATAGGTTGCTTCTTGACTTTTGAATCAACTCATTCAGATATTTACAAAGAATATAAGTGCAAACTATTATAGCTCATATGAATTCTTAGGATACTCATCTCAACTCCCACTACCAATGATTAGTCAGGCTCTGAAATGTTGTCTATCCCTTAGGGTCTTAGAGGAACATCAGAAGAATTCTCGGAATCCCTCATGCTACTGTCTCAAGTCCCCATTTGGCTGTTTCCCCTTAATATCAGTGGAGATGCAATTCAGTCACTCAATCTTTAGTATCTCACAGAAAAGGGTATTTGCTAAGATAAGACAATAAGAATAATTGGAACAAAACATCCTGCTAAAAGTCTGTGATAGGTTCTTTTAAATACATGAGAAGCCTGGCAGAAAGGGAGCTCAAATTTAGAGAGCACATTTTTCAAAGGGGTAACTCACAGTTTCTGTCCTGGATGCTAAAATGGTATGTCATTCATGAAGTCCTCAAGAAGTTCCCTTTAGTCGTGATTTGATTATTTTGCCAAGCTCCATGATGGAACAGTAAATCCACATCTGTTCTGTCACTGGCTTCTAATGAAGACACCATCATCACCTAATGTGGGGATAACTAAGTCATCTATGAGATGATGAGAAGTCCAACATCTTCTATACCCTTTAAAGCTCACAGAGTCCTTCTTGAGTTGAAGGTGGAGGGTGTGGAAGGAGACCTTAAGACCAAAGCTCTGCCACCTCTTTCCCTCACTTCCCAGATGGTTTCTTCTCTGGGTATTTAGGTAAAGTGTTACATTCACTCCAATTATAGAATTCTTCAATTCTGACTAACTCAATGTTTTATTTGTTTCTGCTTTTGTTTTTTAATGCAGGATTTAGAAGGTGTAATGATATCCCCCAGCAGTTAAAAAAGACTTTGGGATCAGGGTCAAAAGGCTTCCAAAAACTTTTCATACTTAATCTAAGGCAGATTTTTTGTTTGTTTTAAAATGTTATTTATTTTAGTTTTCAACATTTATTTCCACAAGATTTTGAGTTCCAATTTTTCTCCCCATCTCTCCCCTACACCCCCAACCTCAAGATGGCAATCATACTGATTACCCCTTCCCTCAGTCTTCCCTCTCTTCTATCTCTCCCATCCCCAACTTATGCCCTTTCCTCTTACTTTCTCATAGGTCAAGACGGATTTCTATAATGCATTGCCTCTATATCTTATTTCCTGGCTGCACATAAAAACATTTTTAACATTAGTTTTTAAAACTTTGAGTTCCAGATTCTCTCCCTTCTTCCCTCCTCACCCACACCCATTGAGAAGACAAGCAATATAGGTTATACATGTGTAGTTGTGCAAAACATTTCCATAGTAGTCATATTGTAAAAGACTAACTATATTTCCTTCCATCCTATCCTGCCCTCCATTTATTCTATCCCTGTCCCTTTTCAAGTGTTTCCTTCTGACTACACCCTCCCCCAATCTGCCCTCCCTCCTATCATCTCCCCATCTTATACCCTTCCCTCCAATTTTCTTAGAGGGTAAGATACCCAATTGAGTGTGTTTGCTATTCCCTTCTTAAGCCAAATCCAATGAGAATAAGTTTGACTCATTCCCTTTCAACTCCTTACTCTTCCCTGACATTGTAATCACTTTCTCTTGACTTTTTTATTTATTTTACCTATTTTACCCTAATTTACCCTATTCTATCTCTCCCTTTCTCCTTCGCCCAACATATTCCTCTTTCATGTCTTAATTTTATTTGTTAAATATAATTCCTTCATATTCAACTCACCCTGTGCTCTCTGTCTATGTATACATACACGTGTGAGCGCACGCAAACACACACACACACACACACACACATTCTCTTCAACTATCTTAATACTGAAAAAAGTCTCATGAGTTAGAAATATCATCTTTTGATGTAGGAGTGTAAACAGATCAATTTTAATAAGTCCCTTGTGATTTTTTTTCTGTTTACCTTTTCATGCTTCTCTTGATTCTTGTATTTGAAAGTCAAATTGTCTGTTCAGCTCTGGTCTTTTCATCAAGAATGCTTAAAAGTCCTCTATTTCATTGAATGTCTATGTTTTCACCTGAAGTGTTATACTCAATTTTGCTCTATCTTGGCTTTAATCCTAGTTCCTTTGACATCCGGAATATCATATCCCAAGCCCTTTGATCCCTTAATGTAGAAGCTGCTAGATCTTGTGTTGTCCTGATTGTGTTTCCACAATACCCAAATTGTTTCTTCCTGACTACTCATATTCTCCTAAACCCAGAAACTCTGGAATTTGGCTATAATATTCCTAGGAGTTTTCTTTTTGAGATCTTTTTTCCAGAGACGATCAGTAAATTCTTTCAATTTCTATTTTACACTCTGGTTCTAGAATATCAGAGCAGTTTTCCTTGATAATTTTTTGAAAGGTGATGTCTAGATTCTTTTATAGATCATGATTTAGTCCAATAATTTTAAAATTATCTCTCCTGGATCTGTTTTCTAGATTAATGGTTTTTCCAATGAGATATTTGACATTGTCTTCTATTTTTTTCATTCTTCTGGATCTGTTTTATAATATCTTAATTTCTATAAAGTCATTAGCTTCTATTTTCTCCAGTCTAATTTTGAAGGAATTATTTTCTTCAGTGAGCTTTTAAAGTTCCTTTTCCATTTGGCTAATTCTGCTTTTTAAGGCATTCTTCTCCTTATTGTCTTTTTGGACCTCTTTTGCCTTTTGAGTTAGTCTATTTTTAGGGTATTATTTTCTTCAGTATTTGGAGGATAGGGTTCTTTTTTAGCAAGGTGTTCACTCATTTTTCATGATTTTCTTGCATTACTCTCTTTTGTCTTCCCAATTTTTCCTCTACTTCTCTTACTTTATTTTCAGAATCCTTGTTGAGCTGCTCCATGGCCTGCAAATGTGTCAGCAATGTAGTATTCACAATGCCTATGGTAACTATAAATATGCTGATATGGTTATTAATCACAAAATATAACAGGCCCTCTACGTGGGGGAGAAACCTAGAACATTTATTCAAATACCAGAAAACTGAGTCCCAAAACCAGAAAGTCAAAGCCATCACAGTTGCTATAGAGTTGTTACATGTAGTTAATTCAGTAAACACCCACATTCTCAAGCCTTCAAAACACAATTGGCTACCTCAGGCAAAGGTCATCCTTTCCTCACTCACGGCAACTGCTCAGCATCCATGCAGCTCTCTCCCAGCAGTCCCCATCCCTGGCATTCCTCAGTAGGAGTCCTAAATTCTAGCTGGCTCAAAAAAAAGGAGTTAGCACCACTGCCATTGTGCATCTAGTTACCACACTGGCTCCAGCTCAGCTCCATCTTCCTCCTGCCCCACCCCTTCCTGCTACATCGGCAAGTTCAAGGGGCATGGGAGTTCTTCAAATCCCATAACCATGACACCAACCAATTCATTTTTTTTCTTGGAGGCTTTTGATGCAGGAGTTTTGACTTTGTTGTCTTTTTATAGTTGTATGTTTTGATTTTTTCTGTTATCAAATAATGATTATTTAGTCTCATTTCTCTTTCTCTGTTTGATCATTTTGCCAGCCAATTACTTGACTTTAAACGTTTTGCTATGTTATAATTCTGCTTCCAGAGTGTTCCAAATTTCTGGGGTTTTGCACCTCTATTGTCAAAGCTACTTCTAGTCACCTGCCTCAGAACTATGAGGATGATTCCCTCTCACAGCCAGCGAAAGCTCTTCCACCTCAGCATTCCACCTCACCCCAGGACCTCCCCCAAAGACTGCATCCCAATTCCAAGCAGGGCAAAAATAGAGAATCCTGCCTCAGTTCCAGCAAAGAGATTCCTGCAATTGCCCTCTGGTAAGCTGCTTGTTCCCTCCACCATCTATGAGCCTGGATTTCTGGAAGTAGCTACCCACTACTGCAGCTACCACTGCCTCTGTCGTCCCAAGGGCAGAGGCTGGACCCAGCTCTTCTCTCACCCAGGTTCAACAGAGTTTCCCACTAACTTTTTACTTTCCCTTTGGTGTTTATAAGTTGAGAATTCTGGAAACCACCACAGCTGCCAGTGATTCAGTCACTCAAGGCCTGCTCTGGTCTGGTCTGTGCCACAGGTCTGTGACAGTGCAGGACTGCACTCTGCTCCCAGCCTGGTGCAGTAAACCCTCCCTTTTTGCTTGTCAGGCTGACTTTAGCTGGAGGTATATTTCACTTTGTCATTTTGTGGGTTCTGTAGCTCTAAAAAATTTTAGAGTAATTTTTTACAGGTATTGGAGGTGGTTGGGGCATGAGCTCAAGTAATGTCTTGCTTTTACTCTGCCATCTTGGTTCTGCCACCCTAAGGCAGGGGTTTTTAACCTAGAAGTGTGTGACTATTGTTTTCAAAACTTTGATAACTATATTTTAACATAATCAGTTTCCTTTGTAATCTATGTATATTGTTCTATGCATTTAAAAACATTATTTTGAGAGAGATCCATAGGCTTCACTCTACTATTAAAGGCTTCCATGACACACAAAAATTTTAACAAACTCTATTAATTTAAGGTCTATGATTGAAATTGATTGTTTGTGAATCTTCTCATTTATTTCACATGGAGTGAAGTGATTTGACTGAGTAAATATCAATCAACACCATTCTTCTTATTATTCAACTGAACAGAAATCAGTTATATTTTTTAATTCACAGATTGATGCTTTATTGACATGCACATACACATTATAAATGTTAAACAAGAAGTAAACTATAGTGTCTCTCCCCATCTCTTCCCTACAATATGCTAAGTAAAATGCCTCCTTAATTTTTCCCTTCAAGTTTCATTCATCTTGCTCCATTTCAGAAAGCAGAAGAAAATGGACACCTCTTTGCTCTAGGAAGAAGAATTCTGAAAGGGAACTAACTGTGGGAGATTTTAATCCCTGTAATTCAAAACACCACAGACAGAGGCTCAAGAAAAAAAGTAGAAATGTCTTGGAGAGAATCCAAGCAGCAGTCTGGCACTGACGAGAATGATAAATACAAAACCCAAGAGCACAACAGTCAGACATAGGAGAACAGATCAGTTTAGGGCCACATGTAAGCACTTAGACATTTCGAAGCACTTGATTCTTTCTTTCCTTGCTCCTTTATATGCTATTTTTCAATAATCTACACAGTCAAACTCAGTTTGGTGATTTTATCCCAGGAACTAAGAGAATGTTGTGAGGCGAATATTAAATGCAAGGACTACTACTTTTATGAGCTACAGAAAGAGATCATAGAATCTGAATCTTGTATTTTTACAGGGGGAAAAATCCCGACTGGTTGTATCATTTTTGTCCTGACTGCATTCTCAAAGGACCACTACAGAAGTGATTTTTTCATTAGAGAGAAAAAGGAAATAGAAGAAACTCCAATGCTAAGTAGACAGATATTGAGACCAAGTATATCTCATAGAGACATCAGGGTAGAGTGAAGAGAAAACTGTATTTAGAGAGGATTTGAGTTCAGATCTCAGCTCTTCTACTTATTATCTTTGACCTTGGGCAAGTCACTTCTGTTGGCCCCAGTTTTCTCATCATCAGGTTGAGATTTTATACTAAATGACCTTGCAACATCCTTTTTCACATTAAATATGTGATCCTATAAATCGAATCATCAAACAGCACATGCCAACTCATACTTACCAAATTTACTCTTTTGGCTAAGCATTAGGAATTTGTTCTATTATTCAAAACCAAATTTCCCACTTGAAATATTTCTAGGAGAGGAGGGAAACATTTGTAGATCAGTAAAAGTTAATGCTTTTAAAAGTCATTCAAATTCAAGAATCATTTATTAAATGGCAACTGTATGTGACACACTTTTTTTAAAATTACAGCTGCATTTACTTTTAAGATGTCCACTATACTGAAAATTTTCTTGAAACACCACACAGAAGTCTGCTTTTCTATTTCAGTAAGAACCTACTCCTTTGAATTTTCGGAAAATTTGATTTTGGGGTACTGAGAGGTATATGTTAGCTCATTCCACTGAAAGAGTTTGATGCTTAAAGATAAAAGGAAAAAATATAAGTATATCATATTCAGATTGCTCACTTGCCTCAAAGAGGAAAATCTCAAATTCCTTCTTATTTGTTCTGTTTCAGAAATCATCAAATCCTTAACCTGGAAGGAACCTTAAGAAATATTCCTACTGTCCTTTCCAGACTCTAAGTCAGGGAAGAGACATGATGTCTGATATCTGAAGGAGGTAGAGAAAGGAAAGGACAAAGGAAGAGATAAAAAGAGAAGGAATCATAGGATCATTGATCTAAATCTTGAATAGACCTTAGAAATCATCTAATCCCCTCACAGAGATGAGGAAACAACCCAGGGTTACACAAATATGAAGTGGCAGAGCTGAAATTCAAACAAGTGCTGTTTCACACAAAATTTTAGTGTAGATAACAGTAAAAAGTAGATTCCCGTTTGCTTCAGAATTTTGTCAGGCATCTGCTAATTGCACATCAGATGCAGCAGAGCAAGAAAGTAAGCAGCAACGGATCTTAAGAAAAGGTGAGAAACCCCTGCTAAAGACAGGAAAATGTGATATGTAGAAAGGCTCCTTGAGGATTGCCTGGTGATTGAGCCTTGGGTACAGTGAATGGTTGCAGCAAATAGTTTTAAATAGCTGTTAGTCACACAAGTTAAACTGAGAAGTTAGCATTAAGCATGACAGAAAATTGAGGCTCTCAGTTATTGCAGATATGAAGGGCATGAAGAACTTCCTAGTCACTTGCATAGAGCACATGAAGTACATGTTTGAACCGAAGTGCCAAATAGTGACTATATGTGCATTTTATGCAATTTAGTTCTCCCTACTATCAGGGAAGGCAAAAGAGCTGGAGAATCATCTCTATTTTTCAAGGCAACAGAAAAAAGCAGGTTTCTTTACGTGATAGAAAGAGTACTTCAAAAAGGAAACAAAAAGGCAAAAGAACCTGAAGAGGCAAAGGGGACTTCTAGGATGTGATGTGGAAAAGGAAGGGAAGAAGGACCACTGAAACTTTGGAACTTGATAATAACTCTGATATTTCCTGTAGAAACAGAGGTAGATCTTCAGAAGGAAATTGCTTTTCATGTTTAAAGAATGTGGGGAAGGGGAGCAGCTAGGTGGCACAGTGAATAGAGCACCAGCCCTGGCACCAGGAGAACCTGAATTCAAATCCTTAACTTAACACAAAATCTAGCTGTGTGACCTTGGGTAAGTCACTTAACACCAATTACCCTATCTTCCCCCCTCCAAAAAAAAAAAAAAAAAAGAATTAGGGTAAGAGGCCACCAGGAGAGGTCATCTAATATTGTTTAAAGGAAAATCATAAGATCTTAGATCTAGAGTTGGAAGGGAGCCCAAAAGCCAATTAGCCCAATCCCTTTATTTTACCAATGAAAAAATGATCTACAGAGAAGTTAAGCAATGGCACACAGGTAATTAACAGTAGAGTTGGAGTTGAAGCCCAAGTCATCTGCATGTGTATTCAAATGCTCAAATTGATCTCAGATCTCATTAATTTTGGAATTCCCCCTCCAACTACACAGGAGAACATGGCCTGAAACTTTGATCGGAGGGTTACTAGACAGTTATTTCTGCTTTTTGTTTTATTCTTTTAAGAAGTATAGAACAGGGCGGCTAGGTGGCGCAGTGAATAGACCGCTGGCCCTGGAGTCAGAAGGACCTGAGTTTGGAGCCGGCCTCAGACACTTAATCCACACAAACAAAAAAATCTAGCCATGTAACCTTGGGCAAGTTACTTAACCCCAATTGCCCTAAAGGGGCGGCTAGGTGGTGCAGTGAGTAAGAGCGCCGGCCTCGGAGTTGGGATGACCCAAGATCAAAATCCGGCCTCAGAAAATGAGCACCCACACATAAGTAATGACTAGCCGTGTAACCTTGAGCAAGTTACTTAACCCCAATTGCTTAAAAAAAAAAAAAGAAGTATAGAACGATTTTTACGTATCAATGGAATTATTTTGTTGAAAAATAGCTTTTTAAGGTGGCATATTGTTTGTTGATTGTTGATCATTTTTTTCTCATAATCAACAAATAACCACAATGGAATTTTATATCCTCTAAATCTTTTATATAATCTCAAGATGGAAAAGCTGTAGTTTGTGATTGTATAGTACTTGTGAAGTTCTGCTTATTCCTTGTGAAGTCCTGCTTATTCCTTATCAATATTCTTATCCAAAATACCCTTGAGTTGTATACAGATGGAACAGAGAATGGTTTTATTTAGGTGGGAGATTATAGGGACCTAGCAAAAAACAGTCATATTGTTTTGGTGTTGTTCCCACCTCTGGCTTTGTAAAGACTGTGGGGAATTCTATAGCTCACCATTCAGATACAGAATCTTTTTTGTTTGTATTTTTGTTTGTATGACTCTTAAATTTTGATATTAATAAATGAGGATGAGGATAAGAGAAGGTACCAGATGATAACCCAAGTCTGTCCACTACTACACATAACTCACAGAATGTCCTCTTTATGTTTTCAGTATTAACAAGGTAAATTTCATTTATCAATCAAAAGTTTTCATTTACCTAAGCTACATGTCACCATGTGCCTGTGATTGATTGATTGTATAAAGTGAATGGTACATCTCCTGGAATAATGGAGTAAGAAAGGCATAAGGCTTCTTACTACTTTTCTTTTGAGTCACTCTTTTGGAAAGTGGCATCTTTAGTTTTCTCCAGCCATTCATCCCTCTTCCTAAGTTGCACTAACATGATTGAAACGTGTACAGATCCAAATTCATTATGATCAATAAGTTTTTTTTTTATTTATTATGCAGTCATCTCAATACTAGTTGAACAGAAATATAAGCAAACTTGAAAGAACAGATAAGGTTCAGATTTAAATATACTCCCTAAGTCAGAGAAAGTAGGAGAGGGCCAAGCAAATCTCACCATCTGGTATCAATTCTCTCAGTTCCACAGTGACTAGACAATCTTCTCACATCATTCTCAGGCTTATGTATTGTCCATGGTGAGCAAAGACGGGAGTGGCAGAACTTTGATATTCAAATACTAACTCCACTGGTTGTCTCTATATTCCCCTATAGTCTCTTTCTCTTCTTCTCATTCTTTTTCTCACCTAAAACTCATGCCAGTATTCCCCAGCTCCATCCTTGTTTCCCTTGAGTCTCCTGTTCTTTCAGGATGAGAGAAGAGTAAAATGTCTGTTCTCTGGGGCAGTTACAGCTCCCTAGTTCCCAGAGGTCAGATAGAAGGAAAGCCAGAAATCTTGGTTCTGTATATTCAAAAACATTGATTTAGTGATCTTTTTAGTGATATTTATTTAGGTATTTTTATATATTTTATATATTGATTTATATATTTTATCATATATTTAGTGATATACCTAATCATATTTTTCTCATATTGTTACTTGGAATCCCCACCTTAAGTGAATTGCTCCTCTGATGCATTTAACTCAAACTTTTAAATCAATCTATCCTTTTCTGTATTGATTTGAATGACTCAGCCCTTCTACAGCATGCACCCACAGAAATATCTAGGGCCTCCAAGATCTTAACGCTCCCTCACACATGTCAAAATTATTCTCTTTCTTGCCATTCTCAGCTTTCCTCTTCTCTCTACTGTTCTCTTCATTGCCATTCAGACCACATTGACAAGTTCTCCACCCATATTCCTTCCTTCTCCACACTTTAAGGCTAGTTTCTTCCACCAACTCCTTTTATACCAGCCTCAACTACCTGAGCCAATATTTCTAATACAGGTTTGGAGCATAGATAGTAGCTATGGACGCCCTTTGCCAGCAAACCTAAACTCTAACAATATTGCTATTCTTATACTTCATTTCCCCAGTATCTATGCAAAAGGCCATGGGAGCAAATTTAACACAGAGATCACAGGAAAGGGCCTGTCGTCCTCTTCTGGGTTTTTTCAAAATCCTCTTAGGATTTTTCTGTGGTATGAATTTCATTTCATAACATAACTTTCCAACTAATTCTCACATTCAATATAATCATAGTGTACCTCTTTTTTCACAATGTTGCAGGGTTTGTTGTTAGTTGTTTTAACCCCTTATCTCTTTGTTTTACTGCCTGTGACCCTATCATTCTTCCCCTTCTTGAAGGAATACTTCCCCCCGGGATTCTTCTTCTGTCATTTTTTTTCTTACTCTTAAAGCTGCCATTTGGCATCGTTTTGACATTTCTAATTTCTTCTTCCTTATTGTGTCTTTTTATCTTAGAAATAATTTTAATGATGCATTTTTATATTTTTAGATATATGATTCAGAACACTAACTCCTCCCTTGAAACAAAGAAATACAATGAAGCAAGGCTTAGAGACACAACTTTTTTTCTGACAGAATATACATATGTATGTATGTGTGTTTATGTGTATGTGTGTGACATTCTATGCTCATAATCCTTCATAGTGAGCCCAGGAAGGAACATTAATTATCTTCTTTTTTTTTAGTTCATTCTTTGTTTTTATCCCAAATGCTTTATTAACTTCTGGTTTATATCATTCATTTCTGCCAGATTTTGAGTTACAATTTTTTCCCCATTTTCCCCCTACCCACCACCCTAGAATAACAGTCCCATAGGATATCCCCTCATCCAATCTGTTCTCTCCCATATTTCTCCCATACCCCCTTCAACTTTTCCATTAGGGCAAGGTGAATCACTGTGCCCCAATACCTGCACATCTTATCTCCTAATTACATGCAAAATAGTAATAATAGTATTTATATATATATATATTTGAAACATTTCAAAATGTTTGAATTCCAGATCCATTCTAAAACTTTGAATTCCAGATCCATTCCCTTCCTCATATATATATATATATATATTTATTTATTTATTTATTTATTTATTTATTTATTTATTTATTTATATAATATATATATATATATATATATATATATATATATTTATATATATATATATTTGAAACATTTCAAAATGTTTGAATTCCAGATCCATTCCCTTCCTCCCTTGCCACCCACTCCCGCTGGGAAGATAAGAAATTCAGTATATGTTGTACATGTATAGCTATGCAAAACATTACCACAGTAGATGTATTGTAAAAGACTGGCTATATTTCTCTCCCATCCATCCCACCCTCGAACTGCTCCATTCCTTACTTTGATCCTGTCCCTCTTCAAAAGTGGGTGCTTCCAATCTCCCCTGCCCCCAGCATGCCCTCCCCTCCATCATCCCCCATCTTATCTCCCTCCCACCTACTCTCCTGAAGGGTGAGAGATCCCATTTAGTATGTATGTCATTCTCTCCCTGAACCAAATTCAATGAGAATGTGGTTTTGCCTTTTTGCCTTCCTATTCTTCCCCCCCTTACAACCACTTCCCCTTGCTTCTTCTACATGAGATAGTTTGCCCTACCCTGTCTCTCCCCATCTCCTCATGCGACTTTCCTCTCTCACCTCATAATTTCACCCCTTAAGTATCATCCCTTCCCAACAAATTCGACCTGTGCCCTCTATCCATGTATACCTGTAAACATATATGCACACATTCACATATGTGTTCATATGTCCATATACCCTAGTTCAACTATTTTCATACTGAGAAATGTTTCATCAGTTACAGTTATTGTTTATCCATGTAGGAATGTAAATAGTTCAACTTTGATAAGTTCCTTTTGAATTCTTTTTCCCTGATTACCTTTTCAGGCATCTCTTCCTTCTTGTGTCTGGATGTCAAATTTTCTATTCAACTCTGTTTTTTTTCCTCAAGAATGCTTGAAAGTCCTCTATTCCACTGAATGACCATATTTTCCCCTGAAACAAGATACTCAGTTTTGCTGGGTAGGTAATTCTTGGTTTTAAACCCAGCTCCTTTGCCCTCCAAAATATCATATTACATGCCCTTCAATCCCTCAGTGTAGAAGCTGCCAGGTCCTGGGCTATTCTGATTGTCTTTCCACAATATTGAAATTGCTTCTTCCTGGCTGCTTGGAGTATTTTCTCCTTGATCTGGGGATTCTGGAACCTGGCTATAATATTCCTGGGAGTTTTCTTTTTGGGATCTTTTTCAGGAGGTGATCGGTGGATTCTTTCAACCTCTATTTTGCCCTCTGGATCTAAAACATCAGGGCAATTTTCCTTGAGAATTTCTTGAAGGGTGATTTCTAGGTTCTTTCTTTGATCATGGCTTTCAGGTAGTCCAATAATTTTTAAATTGTCTCTCCTGAATCTATTTTCCAGGTCAGTGGTTTTTCCCATGAGATATTTCACATTGCCTTCTAATCTTTCGTTTATTTGGATCTGCTTAACAGCATCTTGATTTCTCATAAAGTCATTAGCTTCCGTTTGCTCCAGTCTAACTCTGAAGGAATGAATCTCCTCAGTGAACTTTTGAGATTCTTTTTCCATCTGGCAAATTCAGCTTTTTAAGGCATTCTTCTCCTCATTGCCCTTTTGAGTCTCTTTTGCCATTTGAGTTTGTCTATTTTTTAAGGTGTTATTTTACAGTCTGGCTGTTGGCTGTCATTTCATACTTTTCCTGCATCCTTCTCATTTTTCTTCCCAATTTTTCCTCCACTTCTCTTATTTGATTTTTAAAATCCTTCTTAAGGTCCTCTATGGCCTGTAACACACTCGTATTTTCATTTGGGGCTTTTGGTGGAGGAGTTCTTACCTCCCAGTCCTCCTCCTGTTCCATGGTTTGATCTTTTTTGTCCCCATTACAGGAGTCTAATGTTGAATTTTTCTTTTTATTTTGTTTCCTTTACCTAGGCATGTTGCCACTTAATTACTTGACTTTAGGACTCTGCCACCAGCCAGGGGAGCTTCAGTCCCAAACATTGAGGTCTTCTCAACTGCCGGAGGTATTAGTTGGGTACCCTCCCTGAAGCCCCCACACACTCTGACAAGCTGGTCACATACCCCAAGACCTCCACCCCAGACCACAATCCAGACCCAAGAAGGTTAATGCAAGAGCAATTACCCCCAAGACTGATTGCCAGATCCCCCTACAGTCTGCAGGCCAAGAGCTGAAGCTACAACTGAAGCTGCAAAATGGTGTCTGTGCCAAGGGTCCTCAGTGGCTTCTTGCCCCCAGGGGAAGAAGCTGATGTGCTCCCAAATACTGATCCCAAAGTCCACGGGGCACTAACCTCTCTCTTTGTCCTAGGCATCTATGTGTTGGTAATTCTGGAAATGCCACAGCTGCTGGTGTTCTGGTGTCCCTCTAGCCAGCTGCTGGTCCAGCCACCCTGGGGCTAAAACCTGCAAGTCATATGGTCCTGGGCTCAGTTCCCAGAGCACTGTGCTGGTGACTCCCTCCTGGGCTGCTGGGCTGTCCTCAGCTCGAGGTTAGCTTCTCTGTGTCATTCTGTGGTTTCTGGAGCTCCAGAGGTTGTTCAGAGTCCCCTTTTACATAATATTAAAGTGGTGTGGGCTGGAGCGCTGTGGAAGTGCTGTTTCTACTCTGCCATCTTGGTTCCATTCCCCATTAATTATCTTCTACAAGATCAAAACTGACTATTATGAACATGTTAGTGTTTGTCTTCCCTTTAGCATTCTTTGTTCTTACATCGATTATACTTTGTGCTTCAGACACTCAATAACTTTGTGACCCTGGGCTAGTCACTTCCCTGTGTTTGCCTTACTTCACTAGAGAAAGAAATGTCAAACCACTCCAGTATCTTTGCCAAGAAAACCTCATATGGGATCAGAAAAAAATCTGATAACAGTAAATGACTGGACAACAAAAACTACTCTTTGTGCATATCATTTTCCTAACTCAATTTATTTCACTATGTAACAGTTCATGGAAACCTTTACAAATTTCTTTGAATTCTTCGTATTTTTCTTTTGGCAAAATCACATTCCATCACTTCCATTTATCACAATTTATTTAGCTCTTCTCCAGTTAATGATTACCTACTGTCTCTCTAGTTTTTGTTTGTTTGTTTTTACTACCACAAAATTGTTTTGAACCTTATAATATTTGTGGGGCCTTTTATGTCTTTTTCCACTTTGGGGTATATGCACAGGACTAGGAGGTCACTAGGGTCAAAGAGCATGGTTAATTGAAAGACTTTCTTCAATACTCCTAATCTGATTTTTAAAATGTTGGAACCAATTCCCAGCTCCGCCAACAGTATGTTTGAGTATCTATCTTTCCCAAACCCCTACAAAATTGACTATATCTGAGGTAGAATCACATATAGCTTCTACTAAAAAGTAGGGAGGCTTTTGATGCAGGAGTTCTGACTTCGCTGTCTTCTTCCCACTCTATGCCTTGATCTTTTTTGTCCGAAAAAAAGAATTCTATGGTCGGTTTGTGCTTCCATTGCTTGCTTATATTGCCAATCAATTACTTGACTTTTGAGCTCTTTGCCACAGTAGAACTCTGCTTCCAGAATGGAGAGAGTTATGTCCCAAATTGCTGGGGTTTTCACTGCTGCCAGAGCTATTAGGAGGGTGCCCTCTCTACAGCCCCCATAAGCTCTGGTTCACTGGTCACACACCCTAGAACCACCACCCAAGACCACCATCCAAATCCAAGCAGGTTAAAGCAAGAGCGATTACCTTCTGAATGGCCGCTTGGTTCCCTTACAATCTGCAAGCCAGGAGCTCCAGAAGTAGCTACTCCATGGTGGCTTCATGGACACTATGCTTCCTGCAGCTTTTCACCCTGGGGACAGGGGCTGGACTTCATGCTTTAGTACTTCCCTGTTCCAACAGAGTTCCACACTTTTTACTTTGTCCTTGGCGTTTATGGGTTGAGAACTCTAAAAATCTGCCGCAGGTACTGATGATTCACTCTCCTGAAGTCGGCTCCAGTGGCTGCTGGTTGGGGTCACCCTGGGACTGGAACCACATGGCTCAGACCAGACTGTGCTCAGCTCCCAACCTGGTGTGGTAGACCCTTCCTATCTGCCTGCTAGGCTGCCTTCAGTGGGAGATTTGTTTCTCTCTGTCTCTTTGTGTGTTCTGTAGCTCTAAAGTTTCTTTAGAGTGAGGTTTTACATGTATTAGAAGTGATTGGAGACAGAGGCTATGCCTGGTTTGTGCTTCTACTCTGCCATCTTGGCTCCACCCTGAAATTTGGCTTTTTAAGGCATTCTTCTCCTTATTGGCTTTTTGGGCCTCTTTTGCCATTTGAGTTAGTCTGTTTTTAAGGTGTCATTTTCTTCAGTAAGGTTGTTGACTTGCTTTTCATGATTTTCTTGCATCATTCTCATTTCTCTTCCCAAATTTTCCTCCACTTCTCTTACTTGATTTTCAAAATCCTTCTTGAACTCCCCCATGGCCTGCGACCAGTTCATATTTTTCTTGGAAGCTTTTGATGCAGAAGTTTTGATTCTGTTGTCTTCTTCTTGTTCTATATTTTGATCCTCTTTGTCCCCAAAAAAGGATTCTATTGTCTGATTATGCTTCCTCTGTTTGCTCTCATCTTGCCAGCTAATTACTAGACTTTTGAACTATTTGCCATGGTAGAACTCTGCTTTCAGAGTGGAGAGAGCTGTGTCCCAAATTGCTGGGGTTTTCACAGTTATTGACTGAGCTGTTGTTAGAGCTACGAGGAGGGTGCCCCTCTACAGATACCACAAGCTCTGGCACACTATTATTCCTCACCCCAGGACCACCATCCAAGACTGTGACCCAGATCCAAGTCTGCTTTGGCTAATCTGGACTATGAGTCTAGGCTGGCAAGGTTCACAGTGCTCAGCTCTCAGCCCTGTCTGATAGGCCCTTCCTTGCTGCCTACCAGGCTGCCTTGAGTGGGAAATTTGTTTCTCTCTGTCACTTTGTGGGTTATGTAGTTCTAAAATTTGTTTAGAGTCATTTTTACAGGTATTGGAGGTGGCTGGAACAGGAGCTCAAGCAAGTTCCTGTTTTTACTCTGCTGTCTTGGCTCTGCTCCACTACAATATCAGGCTTTTGCCAAACATAAAGATATTTTCCCCAGTAGATCATTTTCCTTCTTATTCTTACTGCATTGTCTTAATTTAGGCAAAAGTTTTAAAATTACATACTGTTAAAATAACTTGTTTTCTCTTTCACAATCACCATTTTCTTCTTTTTTTGTTGAGTACTTTTTGGGATTTACCAGTGCTGAAACTAAACCACTTCTTGATCATATCCTTTCTATACCATAGCTAGAAAACACCTTTTTATTAACTATTAAATGATCTATGAATCCCTCATTTCATCCCAACATTGAATCTGAACACAATACTTTGTCAGACACACCCAATTATATTGCAGGAGATTTATATTCTAGGCATAAGGTTCTTTGGGCACTAGTTTCTTGTGTCAATTTTTAAAATCTTTTTCTACTTATAGCGGTATGCTACTGATACACTTTCCTATTTTTGATTATTACTAACTAGTTTTGATGATTGCTAGTTCATAGTATCTTGAAAACTCTGAGAATGTTATTGCCTGTTATTTCTGCTCTTTTTTTTAATTCCTCCTTTGAGTTTCTAAACCTCTTTTTTCCCCTTTAATTGAATTTTGTAATTTAAAAAGAAAAAATCAATTAATTGTCAATCACAATTGACAATTAATACCATGAAGTAATGCAATGATGGTTTGGTATAGCACTGAATCTGTAAATTATTTTAGGCACCATAAACACTTTGACTTGTTACCCATGAGGAAGGGCTTCCTAGGATAATGCATACTAGGTTATCTTAAGTGTCATTAATTATATAAATAGATCACCATAAGAAAACTGACACATCTGTGCCATTTCACATACATTTTTATTCTCCTTTTAGTTTCTCCTTTAAGTGCTTTCAGGATGATCTGGTTTCATTTGATCTCTTTTATACCAAGCTCACTGAAGATTTGCTTTATCTCAATACTTTTTACTGCTACTTGGAAAAATTCTGATTTCAACTTACTTCATTTCAAAGTACATTTATTAATCATCTACTAAGTTTCAGGAAAAATACTAGATACTCAGAGATTTAAAAGCAAAAATATAAATAATCCTAGTCTTCAAAGAGATTACATTATATTTCTCTTAATTTGCTATAGTTACTCATGAATAATTTGTCTCACCTCTGACATATGCCACCTATGTGACCCTGGATTCATCATTTATCCTTTCCATATGCCAGGAAACTCTATAAGACTTTAGAAAATACCAGTCTGCTTTTGTGAAGGAAGATCCTCATGGCGACCTCCCTATATTGAGTAAATCCCTGATACACACACACACACACACACACACACACACACACACACACACACACACACACCTATGTTTTAACCTAAATAGCCATTTGCCATGTGCCCTTGTCTATCATGATAATTAGTAGGGTGTTTGATCCTAAGCAAATTATTTATCCTAGTCAAAGGATTCCTGTTCTGAATCAAGGATAAGGGTCTTCCCTAACACATTCCAAGAAGGAGACTCAGAAAGTCTCCATGTGAACTGATACCAAGAAGAGCATATTGTACATTCTCTAAGGACTGAACTCTCATTGTGCAGTCCCTCCATTACACATATTTCATGGACCTGTGATTTCATTAATGCTAGCACTTTCTCCATAAAAGCAGATTGCAACCCTCAATGACTTACTAGGTTGTTTCTGGGAGCTGCTGCCACCAAAATATTCACCATATTGCAGTCAATTTATTGGTGATCTCTGAATTTTCTGTTGCCCCTCACATGAAAGACAGATAAGTCTTTGCTGTCCCTGAGTATTTAAATTCAGTTTAAAAAAATAAAACTTTAATGAGACCAATCTTAAAATTCATCTGTTATAACATTCCAGCCATCATCCATATTTTCTCCCCTCCTCCACTAAAAATTTTAACTGTGCTCCTGTAATGCCTAACTCTTATAGGTGAGTTTTTTTTTTTTTAATCTTGCCCAGAACTGGAACTTCAGGCCATTTGTCTCCTGTCAACCAACATCATTCTGCCACATGCATAAGTTCCCTCTTTTCCTACCAGTCCTCCTTTATGTATTTTCTTCTTCAGTAAAATGTAAGGTCCTTGGGAGCAAGAACTGTTTTGCTTCTTTGCATTCATTTCTTCAGTGCTTAGCACTGTTCCTGGACATAGTGAGCATTTAACCAATAGATTCTCTCTGTCTCTCTCTGTCTCTCTGTCTCTCTCTGTCTCTCTGTCTCTCTCTGTCTCTCTCTGTCTATCTGTCTCTCTGTCTCTCTGTCTCTCTCTCTCTCTATCTATCTATCTATCTATCTAGATATATATATATATCTAGATAGATAGATATAGATATATACATATATATAGATGTAGATAGATAGATATAGATAGATAGATATATCCATTCAAATCTATATTTCCAACTAAAATTCTCTAAATCATTAATAAATAAAGAAATGTAAACTAAAATAATGCGGGAGTGCCACCTCACTCACATCAGATTTACTAAGATGACAGAAAAGGAAAATGACAAATGCTGGAGGATATATGGGAAAGGAGGTATACTAATGTGTTGGTGGTGGAGCTGTGAACTACTCCAACCATTCTGGAGAGTAATTTGGAACTATGCCAAAAAAACCATTAAACTGCGTATACCCTTTGACCCATCAATACTATACACAAAAGAGATTTTAAAAATACGAAGGAAAAGGAAAGGGACCCATATGTGCAAAAAATATTTACGGCAGTTCTTTTCATGGCAGCAAAGTATTGGAAACTGAGGAGATGCTCTTTAACGGTGGAATGGTTGAGGGAGTTATGATGTATTAATATAATGAAATACTATTGTGCTAGAAGAAATGATGAAGGGAATGTTTCAGTAAAATTTGGGAAGGCTTCTATGAACTGATGCAAAGTGAAATAAATAAGCAGAACAGAGAACAATTTACACAGTAACAACAATAGTATTTAAATGTTAGAATCATATTTTATTTTTAATTTATCAAATAAAACAAGCAATTCTAAAACAGTATAATAAAAATACGATTGCACATGAAGCTGCATAACTGTTATGTACAGGTTGCCATTCCTTTTGAATATATAATAGTTAATGTGTAAATTCCTTTTTTCCTCCGTCTCCTTCCCTACCCTATAGATGGTAAATGTTAGACACAAATAAATATAGAAAGATATTATATATCTATATCTGTATACATATACACACATATATACATATGTATGTAAAATTATTCTATATATACTTCTATTTATCAGTTCTTCCTCTGGATATAGGCATCATCTTTCTCTATATGTCCCTTATAGTTAATTTGGGTATTTCTAATAGTCAAAATGACTTACTTGCTCAAAGTTTTTCTTACAACAATATTGCCAGTGCTGTATACAATGTTCGCTGGGTTCTGCTCATATTGCCCTTCATTATTTTGTGCAAGTCTTTCCATGTTTTTCTAAAATCATTGAGGTAATCACTCTTTATGGCACAGTAGTATCCTCTCACAGTCATTGTGGTGTATGATTGTGATGGAATGGCTAAGCAAGTTATGGTATTTTATTGTAACAATATCATAAAAATTGATCAACTGTGAAAGACTTAGTAACTCTAATCATCATTAGTAGTAATTATTAATGACAATGACTCATCATAATTCCAATGGACTCAAAGAAAAATGTTATCCATCTGTGGAGAGAGATCTGATGGAGTCAGAGTACAGATTTAAGCCTATTATTTTCTTTTACAGAACGTAAATAAAGCAGAAATGTTTTAGATGACTTCATCTGTGAATAGGTTTACCTTTTCAATGACCAGAGGAAAGTGTGTGGGGATACAAGGAATTTGAAACTGAAAATAAAGTAAAATTGATTTTTAAATAAATTAATATAATATTGTATAGCATACTAGTAATAATCCTATAGTATTATCAATTTAGAACACTGATTTTATAAATGAAGGCATTGAGGTTGAGAATCAAAATGACTTCATCAGAAACACATAACTAGCAAGTAGGAAAATTAGAATTGGAACCTAAGTCCTCTGATTCCAGCCCTATTACTCTTCCACCTTATGACACTGATTCTCTATATTTGTTTTTATCTCATTCCAGACATAGACTACAAATTCTATGAAGTTATTTCTTAAGAAAATTTCGTATCTTTCTTAGTGCATAGCAAAGTATTCTGAAAGCAATAACTTAAGTCATTATAGTGGAACAGAGATGATCAGAAGAAACCTTTATTTGTTGTTGTTATTGTCGAGCTAGAACAGTGCTCATGAAATTGAACTGGCGCACTTTCTCTTTTTGAAAAAATACATACTATGATGAGGTGACACAGCAACTCTTAATTGGTCCTCAGGTCCAAAGGACAGTCTCAAAAGTGAGTGATGAAAAGGAAAAGGACTTATATGTACAAAAATATTTATAGTAGTTCTCTTTTTGGTGGCAAAGAATTGGAAATTGAGGGAATTCCCATCAATTGGGGAATGGCTGAATAAGTGTGGTGTATGAATGTAATGGAATACTATTGTGCTGTAAGAAATTATGAGCAGGGGCAGTTAAGTGGCACAGTGAATAGAGCACTGGCCCAGGAGTCAGGAGGACCTGAGTTCAAATCTGACCCATACACTTAACACACTTATTAGCTTGTGACCTTGGGCAAGTGCCTTAACCCCAATTGCCCTGCTCTCCGCCTTGCAAAAAGGAAAAAAAAAATGATGAGCAGCTTGTTTTCAGGACAACCTAGAAAGACTTATATATAAACTCATGTTGTATGAAGTGAACAGATCCCGGAGAATATTGTATACAGTAACAGCAATATTATGCAATGATCAACTATGATTGACTTCACTCTTAGCAATACAATGATTCAGGACAATTCCAAAAAACTTGTGTTGGAAAATGCTATCCACATCCAGAGAAAGAACTGTGGGACCTGAATGAAGATTGAAGCATACATTTTTCACTTTTTTTTTCTTGTTTTCTGGGTTTTCTTTTGTGGTGTGTGTGTGCGTGTGTGTGTGTGTGTGTGTGTGTGTGTGTGTGTGTGTGTGTGAGTGTGTGTGTGTGTTTTCCATTTTCTTCCGTTTCTTCTTTTACAACATGACTAATGTGGAAATATGTTTACATGATTGCACATACATAACCTATATGAGATTGCTTGGTGTCTTGGAGAAGAGGGATAGGAGGGAAAGAAGGTGAAAACAAATTGTAACTTGAAATCTTAGTTTAAAAAAAAAGAAAGTTGAAAACTATCTTTACAGGTAATTTTTAAAATACTATTTACAAAAGAAATGATTGATGACTGAAAGTAACGAACTTAGAGACAGTCTCTTCCCAGGAAATCAAGCAAGAGTTGTTCTTTGATTCCCAGAAAGGTGCAGGTATCTTAACCAGGAGCCAGAATGCATGCTAGTCTCCACTGGGACTTGTTCCTTTCCAACCAACCAGTTTCCCCTGACCTCTTCTGCCAAAGCAGAATGAAGTCAATACAATGTAAAGTGTTGCAACTAAATTGAATTGACTCATATTGAGTCAAATCCAATTAAATCTTGTGAAAATTTGATTCAAGACCAGCTTTATTAAGGAGAAAACTTACCTGGAATTTGTGATTTTTCTACTTGATGAGAAATAGATGATGCAAATCACTAGAATGAAAAATCTAGGAGTTCTCATAAGAATCCAATTAGCTTTTTAAAAAACCCAGTTGTTGTTTTTTTCTCCTCAGTTAAGTAATGACAAAAAATGATATGGACATGAAGTAAATAACTTTTTGAAGTACCATGTAGTTCAATGATTGTATGATTCCTTGAAACTTTCGTGCAGAATAATGATAATTCTTGTTCATAAAACTCTATTTAAAGCCATTTTTAAAGTGGAAGCATATACTTTAGTAATCTTTGAATTGGTTAGGTTTTGGTAATAACAACACTTTTCCTTAGAAAACAGAGAACTGTCATATCCAAGTCAAGTTAAAAAGAATAAATTTGGTTATGGAGTTCTAAGTGGCTTTGTTAGATCTAAAACATTGAATTCTGAATGTGGGAATTTAATTTAAAAAACCTAGTAAGTTATTTTAATAGCTAATATGAGCTCAGGGAATTCAGCCACATTTCATTATACTTTATTGAAAATAATTGCTTATTAACAATATTTCATAATATAAGCATTGTGACAATCAAGATTTTTGTTTAGCTGGTTTGAGGTTTGCAGAACAATGTGGGCTAAGTCTATGCACTAAATAAATTGAACTGATTTTCATGGAAAACAATCAGTCACCATCTACACAGCCATGTAATTAAGTTGATTTCTATTTCTATGCCATTGTAAAGTTTTCAATATTTGTAATAATTAAGGGAAAGGCCATTATGATTCAGTTAGAAATCTTACATCATAATATTATTTTCAAGTATGGCATATATTATAAATGAAGAGATGGATAAGACTTTTTAAGGAGAGAGATTTATATTAAATACAAAAATTAACTGGCTCTAGAAATGGGAAAAAAGTTATTTAATTTCATAAAGCCAAATATTCTAAATGAAGATTTCATTTGTGAGTAGAACGCTGACACTTTATAGAAGAATGAATGAGTTTGGTTTTGTTTGGGGTTTTTTGTGTTGTTTGTGATAATCTAAATTTGTTTGGGGGTTTTATGTTCTTTGTGATAATCTAAATTATCACAAATTTGAAAAGGGTACATTTAAAATTAAAAAAAAATAAGATTTGTGCATATTCTCAGAATTATAGTATCACATAATTGGAAAGAACTTTAAAAACTATCTAGTCCAGCCTGTAGCTAAAGAACCTGCTCTAGACTATAGCTAATAGGTGGTCATCTAGAATTTACTTGAAGCTCTCCAGTGAGGGGAGACCAAGGCAGCCCATCACACTTTTGGATAGTCCAGATTCTTATGTAGAAGGGTGTTATGGGAATGGGAATTTAAGATCTTCCCTGCCCCTAGGCCCTTTGGTAGGCTTAAGTGATTCTGAGAACCTTCCTTGATTTGAAAATATACTCTGCCCCCTAATAGGCTAAATGTGGTCACATGGATCCTGTGGTGGGAGGCTTGGTTTTCAGGAATGCCCACACCTTGGTGCTGTGTGATTGGGCAGTGGGTCAAGAGGGTTGTGACATTCTCTGAGCCAGGAGAAGCCTGTATATATCTTGATGTGAGATTTTGTTTTGGGGCTCACTTTGAGAAGAGTTGTGTGATTTGACCAGATGAGACTACGGCTAGCCATTGAGACCACCCGGCTTTGAAAACTCAGATGTTGATGTTTCCCTCCCTAGTAACTGAGTAGGTAAGGATGTAATGGTCAAATAGCTGGAGGCCTGTCTGCTGATGTTTCTCTGTCTGTATTTTTTGTCTGCTTGTAACCTATGTATTCTCTGAAGTTCAGACTTGTTCCCCCTGAATTAGGTAAATTACATATGTTTGATTAAAGCAAGATTGTTAACTCATTTTGAGTTGCTTTCCTTTAGAAAAGCATATCTAAGAACCTGTGCTGGCAGCCACCCTGGGGATGCCAGGATGCTTGCTGCTACAAAGAGTTTGTTTTGTTTTGTTTTTCTCAGTTATTCTCACCCTAAGCTTCCATCCTTTACTCCTAGTTCTGGCCTCCAGAATCAAAATGAACAAGATAAATCTTATCTTGAATACTGAATAGACTTTAAATACTTGAAGACAGTTATCATGTTTCCCCTAAATCTTTTCTTATCCAGTCTATTGTCTCACTTACTTAACACACCCCTAATTATATCATCTCATCAAATAGACCATTTCATTAGAACATAGTTCTAAGAAAGCCCAGGTTATGGTTTCAATATCATACAAATATTTTAGTAATCTGATGTCATTGCAGTACATGCCTCTAGTATTGAATAGCTGCCTTACTAGTTTGTTGTAGTAAAATAATAGGCAGCTCATTCCAAAACTGTCTTCAAATTTCCACTTTACCTGTGATTTCACTGGCACAAATACCTTCTCACTGGTTTAAGTCAAAACTGGTCAGAACCTTTTCATTCAATGTAATCCTTATCCATGTCTTTCTACAAAGGTTCCCTGTAGGATCTATCCAACATGGTGGAAGCCTGCTCTGAATCTAATAATATCTTGTGAACACTAACTAATATATCACCTGGAGGTGTAACAGCAGGATTTCCTCTTTAAAAAGGAGAATATTTTTTAAAATAGTTTACCCAGATCTGGAGAAAAAATATTACAATCTTTCATGTCATTCTTATCTATAAGATGGATCATGTAGACTTACTCAGACCTAATTAAGTTATCAGAACAAAGAGGAGAGTATAATGTGTTTGTTCCAACTTAGTGAAACTCATAAGAAGGTCTCTTCGAGAAGAGTTTAATGATCATTCTTGACCCCATAAAATTTCATGATTTTATCAGTTATTTAGAAGGAACTATAAATGTTAGCCTCATCAAGTATTAAGGTGACACAGAGTTTGTAAGAAGAGCTGACACAACAAATGAAAGAATTCAAAAATAACAACAGTTAAAATTTAGATAGTGCCTACTATGTTCCAGACACAATGATAAGCACTTTAAAATTCATTCAGATTGTTTTTTTCAGTATTGTCATGGTCACCAAGATATAGATATCTATTTATTTATCTATCTATCTATCTATCTATCTATCTATATATAGACAGATAGATAGATAGATAGATATATGTAATCTTTAATTATCTCTGCACACTGTGTCTTCAAAGTCAATAGGTTTGGCTTAGATAATATGCATTTGTTCTTTTAATGCTGTTCCTCCTATTCTTTTGTTAGATTTTCTTCAACATCATTATTTTAGCATTTTATCTCTTTTTTTTTCCTCTCCCAATATTTTGAGTACTTTGGAAAGATTCTGCATTATATATTTAATTTTTCCAACTCTACTACTTTGGTTTTTAATTATGCATGGAGACCTCTGATTTCTATCTTAAATTCATTCTTCATTCTTCTAAGTGTTATTTTCTTTTTTATTATTATTAAATTTATTAATTTCCATTTTTTAACATTTACTTCCACAAGATTTTGAATTCCAAATTTTCTCACCATCTCCCCCTCCTCCCACCCCAGGACAGTGTGCATTCTCATTAACTTTCCTCCAATCTGCCCTCCCTTCTATCACACACCCTCCTTCTCTTATCACCTTCCCTTCTATTTTCCTGTAGGGAAAGAAGGATTTCTATATCCCTCTGCCTATAAACCTTATTTCCAAGTTGCATGTAAAAACAATTTTTTTTATAGTATTTATATATATATTTGAAACATTTAATGTTACAACATCGAATTTCAGATCCATTTCCTTCCTCCCTTGTCACCCATTCCTTCTTGGGATATAAGTAATTCAGTATATGTTGTACATGTCTAGCTATGCAAAACATTATCATGGTAGATATATTGTACAAGGCTGCTTATAATTCCCTCCCACTCATCCCACTCCCCCACCTGGTACATTCCCTACATGATCCTGTCCCTTTTCTATAGTGGGTACTTCCAACCTCCCCTCCCCCCAAGGATGCCCTCCCATCCAGCATCCCTCCTCTCATCCCCCTTCCCCCTATTCTGCTGCAGGTTGAGATATCCCATTTAGTATGTATGTCATTCTCTCCCTGAACCAAATTCAATGGGAATGTGGTTTTGCCTTTTTGCCTTCCTATTCTTCCCCTCCCTTGCAACCACTTCCCCTTGCTTCTTTTACATGAGATAGTTTACCCTACCCTGTCTCTCCCCATCTCCTCTTGCCACTTTCCTCTCTCACCTCATAATTTCATCCCTTGAGTATTCTCCCTTCCCAACAAATTCAACCTATGCCCTCTATCCATATATAACTGTAACCATACACACACATTCACATATGTATTCATATGACCACACCCCCTTCTTCCATTATTTTCATAGTGAGAAAGATATCATCAGTCACAGATATTGCTTTTCCCTATAGGAATGTAAATAGTTCAACTTTGATAAGTTCCTTTTGATTTCTTTTCCCTGATTACCTTCTCAGGCATCTCTTGCTTCTTGTGTCTGGATGTCAAATTTTCTATTCAATTCTGGTTTTTTCCTCAAGAATGCTTTGAAAGTCCTCTATTCCACTGAATGACCATATTTTCCCCTGAAACAAAATACTCAGTTTTGCTGGGTAGGTGACCCTTGGTTCAGTCCCAGCTCTTTTGCCCTCTGGAATATCATATTCCATGCCCTTCGATCCCTCAGTGTAGAAGCTGCCAGGTCCTGGGCTATTCTGATTGTGTTTCCATAATATTGAAATTGTTTCTTCCTGGCTGCTTGTAGTATTTTCTCCTTGATCTGGGGATTCTGGAACCTGGCTATAATATTCCTGGGAGTTTTCTTTTTGGGATCTTTTCAGGAGGTGATCTGTGGATTCTTTCAACCTCTATTTTGCCCTCTGGATCTAAAACATCAGGGCAATTTTCCTTGAGAATTTCTTGAAGGGTGATTTCTAGGTTCTTTCCTTGATCATGGCTTTCAGGTAGTCCAATAATTTTTAAATTGTCTCTCCTGGATCTATTCTCCAGGTCAGTGGTTTTTCCCATGAGATATTTCACATTGCCTTCTAATCTTTCGTTTGTCTGGATCTGCTTAACAGCATCTTGATTTCTCATAAAGTCATTAGCTTCCATTTGCTCCAGTCTAACTCTGAAGGAATGAATCTCCTCAGTGAACTTTTGAGATTCTTTTTCCATCTGGCAAATTCGACTTTTTAAGGCATTCTTCTCCTCATTGCCCTTTTGGGCCTCCTTTGCCATTTGAGTTAGTCTATTTTTTAAGGTGTTGTTTTCCTCAGTCAGGCTGTTGACCCTCATTTCATACTTTTCCTGCATCCTTCTCATTTCTCTTTCCAATTTTTCCTCCACTTCTCTTATTTGATTTTTAAAGTCCTTCTTAAGGTCCTCTATGGCCTGCAACCCGCTCATGTTTTCCCCTGGGGCTTTTGGAGCAGGACTTCTGACCTCACAGTCCTTTTCCCGCTCTATGCCCCCAAAATAGGAGTCTAGGGTTGCATTTTTCTGTTTCCTTTGCCTTGGCATGTTGCCACTTAATTGCTTGACTTTTGGGCTTGTTGCCACACTATGGCTTTAAGGCCAGATAGAGGAATTTTCGTCCCGAACGTGTGGGGGACAACTTCCGTTTCTGGCAAGCTATAAACCCACCCACAACTTCCACCCTAGATCACAATCCAGATCCAGGGAGGTTAAAGCAAGAGCGATTACCCCCCAAGACTGGTCGCTGGATCTCCCCACGATTTGTAGGCTGGGAGCCAGAAATGCCTCTGAAAACTACACAGTGGCGTGTCTCCTCAGCAGCTTCTAGCCCCCAGGGGAGGGAGCTGACGCATTCCCCAAATACAGGTCCCAAAGTCCATAGGACACTAACCTCTTACTTTGTCCTAGGCAAGTCTATGTTGATAATTCTGGGGTCGCCACAGTTCCTGGTGTTCTGGGGTTCCTCCAGCCGGCTGCTGGCCCTGCCGCCCTGGGGCTAAAACCTCGGCTCACGTGGACCTGGCCTTGGCTCGCTCGGCTCTTGTGCTCTGCGCTCTGTGCGTTGCCGGCTCCCAGACCGCTGCGCTGGTCCTTCCTGCAGGGTGCTGGGCTGTCCTCAGCGGGAGGTTAGCTTCTCTGTGTCGTTCTGTGGGTGTTGGGGCTCCAGAAGTTTTTCAGAGTCCTTTTTCACATAGTTTGTGGAGAATCTGGGGGCAGAGAGGCTTGGACGAGCTGTTCCTACTCCGCCATCTTGGCTCCGCCCCCCCTAAAAACAATTTTTGATATTAATTTTTAAAGCTTTGAGTTCCACATTCTCTCCCTTCCTCCCTCTCCACCCACCCTCATTGAGAAAGCAAGCAATTCAGTATAGGTAATATCATATAGTCATGCAAAATATTTCCATAACAGTGATGTTGTGAAAGCCTAACTATATATACCTCCATCCTGTCCCACTCTCCATTTGTTCTTTTCTCTCCATTGAACTGTCCTTCCTTAAAAGAGTTTGTTTCTGATTACCCCTTCCCCCTATCTGCCATCGCTTCTGTTTTCTCCCCTCTCCTATCCCATTCCCCCCTGTTTTCTTGTGGGGAAATATAGATTTCCACACCTAATTGAATGTGTATGTTACTCCCTCTTTAAGTTAAATCTGATGGCAATATGGCTCACTCATTCCCTCTCACTTCCCCCCGCCCCTTCCCCTCCATTGTACAAGTTCTTTCTTGCCTCTTTTATGTGAGATGATTTACTTCATTCTACCTCTCTGTTTCTCTTTCTCCCAGGACATTCCTCTCAAGACTTCATTTTATGTTTTAGATATCATCCTTTCATATTCAACTCATCCTGTGCTATCTGTCTCTGCCTAGATGGATAGATAGATAGATAGATAGATAGATAGATAGATAGATAGATAGATAGATATTCTCTCCAAATACCCTAATACTGGGAAAGGTCTCATTAGTTACAAATATCATCTTTCCATGTAGGAATGTAAACAGCTCAACTTTAATAAGTTCCTTCTCATTTGTCTTTACTGTTTACCTTTTCATGTTTTTCTTGATTCTTGTATTTGAAAGTCAAATTTCTATTCATCTCTGGACTTTTCAACAAGAATGCTCAAAAATCTTCTATTTTATTGAAATTCCATTTTATTCCCCTGAAGTATTTTACTAAAATTTTCTGGGTAGGTGATTCATGGTTTTAATCCTACCTCCTTTAACCTCTGGAATATCATACTCCAAGCCCTTTGATCACTCAGGGTAGAAGCTGCTAAATCTTGTGTTATCCTGATTGTGTTTCCACAATATTCAGTTGTTTCCTTCTGGGTGCTTGCAATATTTTCTCCTTGACCCGGGAACTTTGGAATTTGGCTACAATATTCAGGAGGTGATCAGTAGATTCGTTCACTTTTTATATTACCCTCTGGTTCTAGAATACCAGGGCAACTTTCCTTGATAATTTCTTGAAAGATGCAGTCTAGACACTTTTTTATTTATCATGGCTTTCAGGTAGACCAAGAATTTTTAAATTATCTTTCCTAGATCTATTTTCCAGGTCAGTTGCTTTTCCAATGAGACATTTCACATTGTCTTCTATTTTTTCATTCTTTCAGTTTTTCTTAATAATTTCTTGATTTCTCATAAAATTATTAGCTTCCATTTGCCCCATTTTAATTTTTTTAATTAATGTGTATTTTTTATTTTTTTGTTTTTAGTTAACAAGATTCAATTCCGTAGTTCCTTGAGTTTCAAATTTCCCTTCTCTCCCCCCCCCCCACCCCCCACAACGGCATATAGTCCAGTATAGGATCTGCAAATACTTTCACATTAGACATTAGTCAAGTTACAAAGGTGAATTGTACTACATGGGATGAAAAATTGTAAAGAAGAAATAAAACCAAACAATGAAAAGAAAAAGAACAATTAGTTTGCTTCCATCAGGATTCAAGCTCAGTTCTTTCTAGTTATTCCTCTGGATGTAGGCATCTCTCTCTTTCATGAGTCTTTTGGGATTGACTTATATCACTGCATTGCTGAGAAGAGTCCAGTCTGTCATAGTTGGTCCCATTTTAATTTTTAAGGAATCATTTTCTTCAGTGAATTTTTGGACCTCCTTTTCCATTTGGCCAATTCTGATTTAAAGACATTTTTCGCAATGGTTTTTTGGATCTCTTTTGCTATTTAGGTTAGTCAATTTTTAAGGTGTTATTTTCTTCAGCACTTTTGGGGGGTCTCCTTTAGCAAGTTGTTTTTCCTCTACTTCTCTTACTTGATTTTCAAAATCATTATTTAACTCTTCCATGGCCTGTGACCAATTCATATTTTTATTGGAAGAACTTTGACTTTGTTGTTTTCTTCTAGTTGTATGTTTTGATCATCCTTGTCACCAAGGACTTAAGAAAATACCTTTTCACCAAGAAAGTAAGATTGTACAGGCTGATTTTCCTCAATTTCCCAGTCAATTAATTGACTTTTGGGCTCTTTGTTAAGTGGAGGGTGTAATGCCCCAAGCTTCAGGGATTTTGTGCAACTGTTTTCAGAGATATTTCTAAAGACCTGTAAATTGTCAATTCTTCCAAGGTGGTATGATCAAAGGAGAGGTGTTTACTCCTCTCCTGGTCTGTGCTCTGGTCTATGAGCAACCACCAGCACTCATTTTTGCCATGTAGCTGTGAAGAGGAATCCCTTTGCATTGATGCCACATCTTCTGACATGCCAATGTGCCTTCTCACCCCAGGACCACCACCCCTGACTGTGACCCAGAACCAAGCACAGGCAAAGCAAGATAATTCCATATCATAGCCAGTGAGGAGGTCCCTGAAATTTCCCTGTGACCAGCTACTCGATTCTTATACCCTCTGTAAGCTTCAGAAGCTCCACTGCTGAGGCAGTTGCTGCAGTGGCACTGGGTTTGGGAATGGGGCTACAGCTAGACCAGCCTCCTCTCTCAATCAAGTGAGAGATCTTTCCCACTGACCTTTGAAGCTGTCTTCGGCATTTGTACATTGAGAAATCTGGAAATTGTCATAGCTGCCAGTGATTCAGTGCCCTGAGGCCTTCTGTAGCCATGTTTGTGATGGCACAGCCCATCCTGGATTGTGTTCTGCTCCCAGCCCATTGTGATAGACCCTTTTGAAATTTTGTTTCAGTCTGTCATTTTGTGGCTTCTGCTGTTCTAGAATTTGTTTAGAGTCATCTTTTACAAGTATTTTGAGGGGTTTGGGGAGATGTCAAGCAGGTCCCTTCTTTTACTCTGCTATGTTGGCTTTCCCCCCATGTTATTTACTTTTTGAAACATTTTGGAGTTTTCTGCTGTAATCCTATGCTTTCTAGGTAGTTCATAAAATTTCTTCTTCCACTGATGAAATTAACACATTGTCTTTTATGTTATATAATATTTGCTCAAAGTTCCTTTGAATTTTGTTTTTCCTTAAGGTTTTACTCTCCCTTCTGTCTTTCAACCTTAACTACCTCAGTTGATTCATCTGCTTATATGCTGGATTTTTATTTAATATTTCTCTCTTGATCATTTAATGTTTCAATTTTTCTTTACCTTCCAGATAGACAATCACTCACATTTAGGAATCCTCTTCTCTCTCTAGCTACTCCTTAATCCATTGCTCTGTAGATCCCCAGTCTGAGTTGCTGGCTAGCCTTGGCCATCTCTTTTGGGGGGATATAAGAACTGACCAGGACCAGGTCTCTATCCTGGGAATAACTTCCCAAGGTGAGGCTTGGCTCCAGTTGTATTTCCAGTACCTTTTCCTTCAAGACTGACTCCCCTCTAAACTCTGACTCTCTAAGCACCCTATCTAACAGTTACTATATATTGCCTAACTCTTCCACCTCCGCTATCTCACTCTGTGTGAAAAATCAGTGTCTACCACTTCTTACAGAGGAGGAACTATTTAGGCAGAGTCACTGCATTAGGGGTTTCCTACAGTTAGACTCTGAGTCACATAAATACAAGCCTGATCTGCTCATTCTGATAGGGACATGGAATTCGTTGGAGTTAAGAATACTGAATGAAGGGCGGCTAGGTGGTGCAGTGAGTAGAACACTGGCCCTGAAGTCAGGAGGACCTGAGTTCAAATCCAGCCTCAGATACTTAACACTAGGCATGTGACCTTGGGCAAGTCATTTAATTCCAGTTGCACTTCAAAAAAAAGGGGGTGGGAGGCAAAAAGAAAAGAATACTGAATGAAAGCTCTAAGTTTTAACATTGCTTGCTGTTAGTTTCTTTTTTTTTAAGCAGTTGGGGTTAAGCAACTTGCCCAAGTTTACTCAGCCAGTTTTTTGTTTTTATTTTTGTTTTTGTGGTTTTTTTTTTTTTTTTGTGTTTTGCTTTTTTGTTTGTTTTTTTTGTTTTTTGGTGTTGGTGTTAAGTATCTGAGGCCAGAACCAATCCCAGGTCGTCCTGACTCCTGGGCCGGCATTCTTACTCACTGCGCCATCTAGCCACCCCCCCTTGCTGTTAATTTTTTAATATTTTTCTTGCATAAGGGCCTTGCCTTTTTATCTTGTAGATTCTGCTGTAATTATTCTATATCTGATACATATTTCCTATCTTTATAGGTCTTGGATTTGGAGAAATCTTTAGAAAACAATGTTTCAGTCTCTAGGTCATCTGTCTTTTATGTTCCTTCCTTTTTTTTTCTTTTTTTTCCAGAAGGGGGAAGGCAAGGCAATTGGGGTTAAGTGACTTGCCCAAGGTCACACAGCTAGTAAGTAGCAAGTATCTGAGGCCTGATTTGAACTCAGCTCTTCCTGACTCCAGGACTGGTGCCCTATTCACTGTACCACCTAGCCGTCCCCATGTTACTTTCCACATGCAAAATATCTTTGGTTACTGCAGTTTATTTATATCCTCCATGAATGTCTCCATTGCCCTTCAGGCATCAATAATTTTGAATCTTCAGAGATTGTTTTGCTTATGATTAACAGTAATATTGCATCAATATTAGTCTTTCAAAATTGCCTTTTGAGTTAGGGAAGTAGCTTGGAGACTTGACAAATAACATGAAATTATTCAAATAAAACTATCTATTCATTTATGAGGCCAGGAGGCTATCCATATAAAGTTTCTCTTCAGTATATACCATGGGATGTGTGTGTGTGAGCACATGCACTATCACATGGGGTTGGATGGGTGGCCACTATATAAATGCATTAGATTTGATTAGATAGAATGTGTGTGTGTGTGTGTGTGTGTGTGTGTTTCTTTTTTCACAGAAGGAGGGTGGGAAAAGGCTAGAAAGAAAGAAGGAAAGAAAAAAAGAAAGCCTTCCTTCCTTCCTTCCTTTCTTTCTTACTTTCTTTCCTTTCTAGCCTTTCCCTCCATGCTTTCTGGGACTCTCCTGCAGAAATACTATACACAGACACACACATACACACATACATAAATACATATATATGCTTATAATAGATGTGCATTCATATTAATACATTCATATGTATGTACATGTAGGTGGTTATATATACATATATGCCCATATATGTATGTACACACCTGAATATATACATAAAACATGCACACATATTCACAGATATATTCAATAGGTCACCCATCTAAGACATACCATATGTTCAATATGCGCATGTTATCAGCTTGCTATTTTTCCTGTATGGGTTGTCACGCTGTTCTTTTTTGATTGACCATGGATTTCATTGAGATGCCTCCAGAGAATTATGAGGCTTGATGCAATCAACACAGTACAATGTATAAAACAGGGCCTTTTAAGGATCTCTCCATCTCTAGTGAATTCCTCTTTCCTTTGGACTGTGTGCAGGATATCATCCATCATACCAAAAAAACA
>WOXC01004392.1:47500-62895 GCA_011680675.1 Gymnobelideus leadbeateri
TAATAAGTAAAACTCTGGCTGCATTTGTAGGAAAAAAAAGTGATCATTCTGTGAATCAAAACTAATAACATATAATATTCCAGGTGGTCATTATATTTCATAAAGACCTGAATATGAGAGGCAGCTTGAGGAAGTAAATGGAGGTTCAAACCTTTATTCAGGATTCAGAAAGATCTAGCTTCAATTTCTGCCTCACATTCTGTCTATATAACCCTGGGCAGGTTATGAAATTCTTCTGTGCTCTAAAGCACTGTATAAGACTATAAATTATAAGGAATCACTAATAGGCATCTATTGATGGAGCTTCCACACTCAGAGTTCCTTTTCTCTCATACCATTATTCTAGTTAATGTCTCAACTCATCACTCTAGATACCAATGATGCAGTTCAAAATCCATCATACTTGCCCAGCCCATGGAATTTTCACCTGTGTTCTCTCCTAAGTTCTCTATGGAAGGTCTGCTCAATGAACTTGGAATCTAACATGTGGTCTCTTGACACTGAAAGTATGGCAACAGGACATGAGGGACATAAGCACTCTTTCTTGCTCTGTGACCATCCTCTCTTCTTTTTTAAAAGATAGATAGATAGATAGATAGATAGATAGATAGATAGATAGATGGATGGATGGATAGATGATAGGTAGATAGAGAAATAGAGAGATAGATATGGAATTCAAACTCATATGGAACATATATATATGTGGAACGTTTATATGTGTGTACATATATATATATATTTTAATATTCATTTATTAAAATTTTGAGTTCCAAATTCTCTCCCTCCCAATGCTTTCCCCATCTATGAAAAAGACAATAGATCAAGTATACATGGGAAGTCATGCAAAACATACTTCCATATTAACCATGTTGAAAGAAAAAGAAAGGAAGGAAGGAAGAAAGAAAGAAAGAAAGAAAGAAAGAAAGAAAGGGTGAAAAATATGTTTCAATCTGGGCTCAGAGCTCATGAGTTTTCTCTCTGGAAGTAGATAGGATTTTTCATCATGATTTCTTTGAAATCATTGATCATTATTACAATATTGCTGTGTACAATTTTCTGGTTCTTCTCATTTTACTTTGCATTAGTTCATATAAGTCTTACCAAATTTTTTTTTTCTGAAACCATCCCCCTCATCATCTCTTATTATATAATTTATGTCATCACAATCATATACTACAACTTGTTCAGCCATTCCCAAATTGATGAACAACCCCTAAATTTCCAATTCTTTACCACCACAGAAAGAGCCACTATAAATAATTCGGTATATATAGATCCTATTCTTTTTTTTAAATCTCTTTGGGACACAGTTGGTCACACATTTGTTTGATGAAATCCTTCACAGTATTTCTCCTTCATTTCTTATTTGCAGTATGCTACAGCCTGCTTATACCCATTGACACTTCTCCATTGCCACATAGATGACACTCAATAGTAATTCTTCAGACAATGTTTTGTGCCTCATAGAAATATATCACTAGAAGAATATTGGTGATTAAATAAGTCATGCTTATATATGCTTTAAGATTTTTTTAAGTTCTTATTTGATCCTGTAAACAACCTTGTGAAGTGAGTGCTATTATTATCCCCATTTGACAGATGAGGAAACTGAGGTTGAGAGGTTGTGATTTGTTCAGTGTCACATCGAGGAAGTTAAAAAAATCAGCCAGCATTTATTGAATACTTGTCATATGCCAACAAGTGAATTATGTTTTAGGGATAGATACAAAAGCAATAATACCTACCCCCCAGAGGTCTTACATTCTAATGAAAGAAATGGCACACACACACATGTATATATGTATATGTTATATAAAAGAAACATAGTGACCTGAGTTACTTGGCAGGATTGCATTAGAAAGATTTTGTGGTTCTCATGGTTGTAGACAGAGTGGTATATTGTCACAGCACCCAGGGTGCTGCCTTGTTTCCTTTAATACTGGAATCAATCAATCAGTCAACAAGAATTTATTGTTATTTAGTTATCTAACATTTCATGACCTCATTTATGATTTTCTTGGCAAAGACAATGGAATGGTTTGCTCTTTCGTTCTCCAACTCATTTTGCAGATGAGGAAACTGAAGCAAACAGGTTGCCCTAGGCAGGGTAATCTAAATAAGAGATAAGTTTCTTTGTCCAAAACTGAGTGATCAAAGCCAAGTCCCCCAGCCCCTCATTAGAACAGGCCCACCTCTCATTATAATATTCATTCTTCTCATTAATTATTAACCAATCAGAGTCAATTGCCACCCTTAGGAGCACTTACTCTTCCAAGGGCCTATAAGCGTTGAGGGGCTTCCATGAGAGGTCTTTGGCATTCAAGAGTGTCACTGAACCTGTTTATTAATGATTGCTAGCATAATAATAATAAATTATTAATTATATATTAATTATAATAATAAAATTATTAATTACCCAGAAACTATGTCGTTTGAACTTTTAATATGTAATAAAAAGCCAGTTTGACTAGATCAGAGTACAAGAAGGGAGCAATAACTAGGGAGACAGAAAATATAAATCAGGGACAAGTAATATAAGAGTTTAAAAGCTCCACAAAAGAATTCAATATTTTTTTCTAGGAAAAAATAGAATGCAATTGGTCTGGGTATGAGCATTACTTGATCACTTTTGTATTTAGAGAAAAAATTTTTGGCAGTAGTATTTGGGATGTAATGGAATAGTGAGATTTGAAAAGAAAAAAAAGAGAACTATTAGAAGTCTGTTGTAATAATTTCCATGAAAAAAGATCAAGGCTTGAACTAAATTAGCAAGTAGTTGAGTGTAGAGAAGTTCTTAGACGTGAGAAAGATTATAAACGTAGAAATTATAGGACAATGGATAGATGAAGTTTCCTTTGACATAAATAAGGAAGCTTGGAAAAGGGCAGAATTTAGGAGAAAAGATAAGTTCAACTTTAACAGTGAATTTAAAATGTCTCTAGGACATCAAGTATGAAAAGTCCAGTAGGGAACTGATGATATAGGACTGAAGCTTGGGAGAAAGACTGGATTATAGTTCTTGGAATCATCTGTATAGAAATTATGCTTAAGCTCATAGGAACTGATGGCACTGTGGAAAGAGAGAGAGACAACAGAAGAAGGAAGGAGGACCTATGACAGAACCTTGGAAAAAAACCAGTGATAGGAGACATGATGGCAAACACTTTAAGATAATCACTTTAGCAGCTGTGTAATGGATGGTTCTGAGTAAGGAGAGACTTGAAGCATGGAGACCAATTTGGAGGCTACTGCAGTTGTCTGCAAGACAATTCATCACCTCTAAAGGCTATATCCTAAACCTGAATTAGGGTAAGGTCTGTGTGAAGTAAACATAAATGAGAGATATTTGAGGTAGGCTTTAAATCTAGGCTTCCTGACCTCAAAGTCAACACCCTCCCCACTGCAACATCTTTCAATTGCCCTTTGTAGGTGGTCAACTTCAATTCTTGGGTACTGTCATTCCATGTCATACCACCATTATAGTGTCAACAGAAGAATATTGGTATTTTAAAAGGGGGGGGGTGATGGGGAGGTAGAAGAGAAAGAAGAGAATATAAGGAAACAGAGACCTAAGCAGAGACACACAAAAAAAGCCTACAAAATATTTTTTAAAACTAAATGCTTTATTATTATTAGACTCACAGAGAAAAGTCTAAGTTACCAAAATGTTTTATGATGTTATTCTGATCTGGTTCAAAATGCTCTGGGCTCAAGCTTCTTTGAGTTGAATTGGAAAAGGGAATTAAACTCCAGGCTGTTAAGTCTTATGCATGTGTGTGCGTGGTTTTTCATGTGAATAGATGTACTTCTACTGTAAAATTGTTATATTGACTTGGAGGCAAAAATGATATGATTCTAATTATGACCTGAAGCCAAGTGTGAAGTCAAAAGTTCTCTGAAGTGAGACGTAGAAACTGGGCAATTGAAATAACCAAGAGTGCTATGATATATTTTTTTTTCAAAAAAAAATCAAAGATAGTTATCAAAAAGTTTCCCAAATGGCTTGATGTATAGCATGAAGCACAGTAAGGTGAATGTGAGTTTTAGACCAGAATCTTTAATATCCCATCCCCATTTAAACAGCAATAAATATTCCAAGCAATAAATAAAATGTCCACTAAATTTGAAAGATAATTTCTGCTTTCCAATTGTCTAGTACAGCAGTTCTCCAACTTTTTTTTGTCTCAGGATCCCTATACTCCTCAAAATGATTGAAGATCCCAAAAAGTTTTGCTTATGTGGGTTATATGTATTCATATTCACCATATTTAAAATTAAAACATCTCAATATTATTAACTTTAGAGGAACAATTTTCTTTGCACATTGGGTTTCTATACATGTAATGTAAAAAGGAGTCTTGAGTAGAGAGTTTGGCCTTGAAACCAGGAAGAGCTAAGTTCAAATCCTTTTTCTGATATGTACTAGCTATGTGACTGAGCTCTTACCTCTGGCTCCAAGAAGTCAAAGGATGCATAGTGATCATAACCTGATGAAAGCATCTTGGCAGACAGGCTAAACCAAACTGAGTGTAACTAACAGGCCTCAAACCTGTTGATGAATTAGGGGGATGTCTACCTCAAGCATGTGAAGACTTCTCCCAAGGAGGAATAGGTGGATGAGAACAATTTGTTCCAATGGCTGTGAAGGTGGAGCACTTACAACTTGAAGACGACAAGGTTATCCACTGCATCTCAGGTCATTGCCAGTGGTCCTGACTTTTGTCTTGCCACTGAATGTCGATAACTGTGGACAACTTTGCACAAATCTGCTTTACTTAAATACAATTCAAACATCACTTGTGATGTCATTGGTCCTCTGAAAATGAAGGATCAGCAACAACTATATCACTGAGCAAACCACTTAACCTCTAAGTGACCAAGACAATGCTCTAAGATTATAAGTTGCAAAGAGGTACAGATGAACATTGATAGTGTTCTCATTTGCAAGTTTAAAATATTGAGGAAATTATAGGTGTTGTCCCTATTCATTATAATACCTGTGTCTATACACATTCAACTAATTAAGAAATACAAACAGTTAATATTTGCTCAGCATTATATTAAAAAGTTGAGGCATATAGAAGTTTAAAATATGAGCCTTGACCTCTGCAGGAATCAATATGAATGAATAACTAAGCTGTGAACATTTAAAATTGATTGATTAATTAAAATTAATGGAGAGCTGCTCTAAAATGAAATAATAAGAAGGCATACTATAAGAAGGCAACTAGGTGGCACAGCAGATAGCATACAAGGCTTAGAATGAGGAAGACTCATCTTCCTGAGTTTAAATCTGGCCTCAGACACTTACTAGCTATGTTATTCTGGGTAACTCACTTAACCTTGTTTGCCTCCATTACTCATCTGTAAAATGAGCTGGAAAAGAAAATGGCAAACCAATCCAATATCTTTGCCAAGAAAACCCCAAATAAGGTCACAGAGAGTCGGACATGACTGACACAATTCAACAACAACATTGTAAGAAATTTGTATTACTCTGACACCAAGAACTGAAGTCTTTGGAAGATTTATTCCAAGAATTAATTGACTTTATATGCACCCTGAGAACAGAATTTTAGAGCTGGAAAATATAATAGGAATCACCTAATCCTTTTGTTTTATGGATAATAAAGCATAAACAGGTCTAGTGATTTTCCCAAAATCTCTTATTGAATTAGTGGTTGAGCTGAGACCAAAACTCAGGTAAACTACTTGGGCGGGGGGTATAAGTTTTTTTTCATTTTTTTTCTTTGTAATCCTAGGCCCTAGCCTCATGACGTACACAATTCTTAATAAACGCTTATTGAATTGAACTGAGATGTGCTGAATTCTGGTTTCCAAAGTAGAACATATGGCTTCCTTTGCCATTTGAGTTAGTCTATTTTTTAAGGTGTTGTTTTCCTCAGTCAGGCTGTTGACCCTCATTTCATACTTTACCTTCATCCTTCTCATTTCTCTTTCCAATTTTTCTTCCACTTCTCTTATTTGATTTTTAAAGTCCTTCTTAAGGTCCTCTATGGCCTGCAACCTGCTCATGTTTTCCCCTGGGGCTTTTGGAGCAGGACTTCTGAACTCACAGTCCTTTTCCCGCTCTATGCCCCCAAAATAGGAGTCTAGGGTTGCATTTTTCTGTTTCCTTTGCCTTGGCATGTTGCCACTTAATTACTTGACTTTGGGGCTTGTTGCCACACTATGGCTTTAAGGCCAGCTAGAGGAATTTTCGTCCCGAACGTGTGGGGGCAACTTCCGTTTCTGGCAAGCTGTAAACCCACCCACGACTTCCACCCTAGATCACAATCCAGATCCAGGGAGGTTAAAGCAAGAGCGATTACCCCCCAAGACTGATCACTGGATCTCCCTACAATTCGCAGGCCAGGAGCTGGAGCTGCCTCTGAAAACTACAAAATGGCGTGTCTCCTCAGCGGCTTCTAGCCCCCAGGGGAGGGAGCCGACGCATTCCCCAAATACAGGTCCCAAAGTCCATAGGACACTAACCTCTTACTTTGTCCTAGGCATGTCTATGTTGATAATTCTGGAGTCTCCACAGCTGCTGGTGTTCTGGGGTCTCTCCAGCCGGCTGTTGGCCCTGCCGCCCTGGGGCTAAAACCTCGGCTCACGGGGACCTGGGCTTGGCTTGGCTGGGCTCGGCTCCCATGCTCTGCACGCTGCCGGCTCCCAGACTGCTGAGCTGGTCCTTCCTGCAGGGCTGCTGGTCTGTCTTCAGCGGGAGGTTAGCTTCTCTGTGTCGTTCTGTGGGTGCTGGGGCTCCGGAAGTTGTTCAGAGTCCCCTTTTAGATAGTTTGGGGGGAATCTGGGGGCAGAGTGGCTTGGATGAGCTGTTTCTACTCCGCCATCTTGGCTCCACCCCCCTGAACAGATATTTTTAACAATAAAACCATGACTTTAGATGTAAATGAATGTAGCCATTTATGATGTAAGTGAGGCAATCAGTAAGAGGAGTAGGAAGAAGATGCTGACAATGGAGTATGTGAAAATCATTTGTTCCCTTTGAGCTAAGCCTGGGAGGAAAAAAAAAAACACATATTACATAATCAGCACTGAGAAAAATAAAGTTAAAACAGTCTATCCTACCTTTTTCTAGGCCTAGATCAATATTCAGTTCCCTCAGGGAGTCTTCCTAAGTTTATTACACTCCATTCTAATTAAGTCTTTAATGTTATGTACCCTGATCAGTTAAGTATTTGTGATGTACCAAGTCATATCACACATTGATTTTAATTGTTATAATTTCATTATCTATCTGTGCATCTTTTGTCTTTGTTAACTGGAATGCAAATTCCTCAAAAGTGGGATCTATGTGTTCCGTTTATTATACTGTCCTTAACATTCAATGTAGAACACTTTCTCATATAGGAGGTACTTAAAAAAAATGCTGACTAATTTCCTTTCCTGGGCATTTGACTCTAAAATATCACATGGAACTTTTCAAAGTTTCTGGCTATTGATAACTCAACTTAAGGAATTATCCAAAGGGCCTATACTTTTTCATTAGAGACAGCCTGAGGCAGTGGATAGAACACTGGACTCTAGAAGACCTAAGTTGGTCTCCTGCTTCACTCACTAAAGAGATGACTTCATACCAGTCACTTAACCTATGTATGCTTTAGGTTCCTCATTTTGTACATGAGGATGAGTATTGCCCCTATATCGTATGGTTATTGTCTAGGTCAAACTAGATAATGTTTGTAAAGTGCTGTGCAAATTTTGAAATGCTATGTAAATGTTAGTTATCATAATGACTTTTTCACAGCCTTCTACTAAAGTAGTTTCTCTCAGTTTTCAATCTCACTCAAACAATCTGTTGGAAAGCATAGTCTCCTTTCTGCTCCTGTTAGAGTCAGGCTCTACTAAACCTTTCCTAACACTGACTACAAATGCATCCTCATTTGTCTTCACCTAGTCAGCCTTAGAAAGAATCAGAAAACCAGTGTGGAGAGCTAAAAACTTCTGCCATACATAAGATCAAAGTTCATATCAGATTGTAAGGACTGTTCCTTATTAACTTGCTTAAGTTTTTCTCTTTTGTCGATCCTAGGTTCGAGAAAGACAGATAGAGAGATAGATGATTGATAGATATTACATATATGTGTATGCCATAACTCTGACCTTTACCTATTGTCTGCTTTGACATGTAGTATCTAAGTATCTACCAGACTCTTTCTATGTATCTAGATTGGCTTCTCCTGGACTTCTCCATCTTACAACTACTCACCACTCGACATATCTTTGTCAGAGCTCTTCTATCAAGGTAAATTATATATGTGTGTATGCATGCATGTGTGTATATGTATGTGTATATTATCTATATGCACACATATACATGCATATGTGTACACATTAGTGTTTACACACATACATACATATATACATATAACATTTATACACCACTTTATAATTACAAATTGTTATATTATAAGCTCAAGGATCATGCAATCTAGCTTCACATGTGTTGTGTCTGAGTGCTGAAGGACTTGCATTTGGCAATGACACAACAGTATTAGAAGTGCTTAATCACAAAACCTAAGTATGGTCCCTACCTGTCGCAGAACTGAAGGCATCAGGGAAATACTGATGATGCTAGGGGTGATGATGATAATAGTGATGATGGTGATATGAACATAACTTCAGTGGAGAGATGTGATAGAGAATTCAGTCTTGTCCTAGAAACCTGTCTAAGACCAAAGCCAAAACTAATAATGAGAATGAGTCTCAGCAGTTTCAATATCCTGGGTGCAGAACAATTTTTAGCCTAAAACCTAGTCACACTACAAACTTCTAAAGTCTATAACCGTATTATTATTAGTCCCCTGTATTTTAATTTTGGAGACAGCTAAATGGCTCAAGGAATAGAGTACTGGTCCTCAAGTTAGGAAAACCTGAGTGCAAATCCATGCTCAGACATTCACTAGCTATGTGAACCTGGGTAAGTCACCTAACCACTTTTGGCCTTAATTAGATGGAAAAAGAAATGGCACTCCAGATTGTTTGCCAAGAAAATCTCATTGACAGTATGGTGCATGGGATCATAAAAAATCAAACATGACTGAGCAGCAATAATTAAGTTATGCTTGGTTACTCTGCTTTGCTATATGTAGGTACTTGTTTGGAGTGGCTGCATCATTTCAGAACATAAGTCCACAAGAACAAATAAGAGATTGCTTCATCAACCAAATTTCAAGTCCATCACTGAAGAGCAATAATATATGTCTTCTCATGAAGCCAGATCACATATTCATTGGGCTCACCCTTATTACATGAAGGATCTTATTTGTAAAACTAACATTTTAGAATGAGGAAGGACATCAATGATTGTCTAATCTTTATAGTAATCCTCATAAGAATTGTTCCCCTAAGGTCCTATTTATAGTAAATAGAAAAGATAAGACTCAGATCCAGGTGTTTTGCTTTTAAGCTTGGTGCCCTTCTCACTAGGGCAACTAGGTGCACAGTGGCTAGAGTGCTGTGCTTGGAGTCAGGAAGACTCATCTTCATGAGTTCAAATTTGGCCTCAACACTGACTAGTTGTGTGACCCTGGGCAAGCCATTTAACCCTTTTTGCCTGTTTCCTCATCTGTAAATGAGCTAGAGAAGGAAATGGCAAACTGCTCCCATATCTTTACCAAGAAAACCCCAAATGGAATCAGGAAATATCTGGCACAATAAAACAAACAAACAAAAATAACCTCTTTTCACTATACTATGCTGAATCTAGAAGGGGGGGGGGGGGAAGAAGCTATGTTGGACTTTCACTTTAACTAGGTTTTCTCCAGTCAGAAGTAGGTAATTTTCTATGAATTCATAATTGTATAGTGGGAATATTTCTGGACTTATTGTCAGAGGATATGTATTTGATTCCTAACTTTGATACTTTCTACCTTCGTGACCCTGGGCAAGGCATTTAGACTTTCTAGACCTCAGTTCTTCATACATAAAATTAGAGGATTGAACTAGATAGTTTCCAAGGTTCCTTACAGATCTAGAAGCTTCTTCCTGCATATCTGTGTAAAATGACTCTCCTAAATAACTTTTTATATATCATTTGTAATTATTTCAAATGGATTCAGTGAGAGATTCTCAGAAATTATGCTCACACTCTTCTTTTCTGCACAAAATCACAACAAAAATATTAAACAAAATGAATGCAATGTTAGAAACATAACAGACAGATTTGAAGTGCTTTTCAAGACAACTGTTCCTATTGGCATAAGACTTTCTCTCTCCCCTCCCTATCTCTGTTTGTTCTGTCTTTTCCTGTCTCTCTATTTCTCTAAGTCAATACTGGGAAGAGAGAGATTGAGAAATAACAACACAATGAAGGATGTAAATGACAGAAGAGAAGAGTGCAATCTACATGAGCCAGGAGTAGTCAGAAGAGAATTCTGGGACTGATTGATTGCATGAGCTGTGGATATGGGTGTCATAGGGAAGTTTGGTATGGACATGAATGCACTAATCATCCAATTAAGCTATTTTGCTTGGATTCAATTATGGAATAAAATATAAGTCAGTAGTCAAGCTGTTTTTGCCTTATGGTTTTCCTTCTCCTTATGGATTTTTCAGAAACATTATGTTCACCACGCTAATTTTTGCCCCCGATTGAATCCCGGTGGTCTCTTTGTTGGTGGTCGCTTTCTTTCCTCTTATTCATTTTGTCACCTGTTCTATATTTTTCATGTTAGTTCATTCACACTAATTATTATTGCCTGATACCAAGTGGAGGTGACACTTCCAAACCTCCAGTCCAAGAAAAGGCTAATTAGGCAAGCTTCCACCACTTTGTAAACTTAAAGCAATTGATCTCACTTAAGTGAAAAAAGGTGTGTTTTACACAAAACAAATCTAAGTCCTTAGCCACAAAGATGACTTTCATAATCCAGTCTAGCTTCTGTTTGGTATTCAGTAAGTTCTTTAGCAACAGGCAGTTATAATGAAAGCCAAAATGTCCACCAGGTTTTCAAATAGAAATCCCAACATGCCATAAAATAACCAGATTTAAAAGGTGCTTGGTATTTCTGCAAAACTGCTAAATTCCCTAGGATTATATATTTCTGTGGTTAATTATAGCTACTAACTAGAAAATCTTTCCAGTTTTAAATGACAGAAAATATTTTTTAATTAAAGGCCTTGAAAAAGGCAGTAAGAAAGTAACTATAATATTTTGAGGATCTCAAATTCTGCTAGGGGAGTGACATAATATTTATTCCTCTTTGGACAAACAATTACCCTGTAGTCTGGTCAAGGACCTTTTAAAATATAACTTGTCTCACCATAATATGGTGGTTTGGAGCTAAAAAGCACATCAGATGCCATCTGGTCCAACCATATCATTTTATAGATGAAGAAAATCAAGGGTCTTGCCCAATGTCATATAGATAATAATTTGGCAGTGCCAAGATTCTAACTGAGCCACTCTGACTCCAAGTCCAGAATTCTTACTTCACTGTGCTTCAATCTTCTGATAATGATGGCTACGTTGTTCAAATGCCAAACACATTAAAGTAGTCTTAAAAGACTACTTTATAGAGAACTCACATAAGTCAAGTGCTTGCATGGAGGTCAGAAGAAGCAATACAAGGACACTCTAAAGATCTCTCTGAAGAACTTTTGAAGCAGTTGGGAGATATGGAAAACATATCCAGGACCACCCAGCATGTTGTGCCTGCATCAAAAAGGTACTGTGCTCTACAAGCAAAACAGAATTACAATAATTCAAAAGAAATGTGAAATGTGCAAATTTAGAGACATCTCCATTCCAAATGTTCATATGGTATTGATGCCTTACTGGTGGTAGAGCCTTCTGAGCTCGTATTGGTCTGATCAGCCACAGTCAGGGACATTGTACCTTGATTCCAACTTAGTGCTGTTATTTTTATCCTCTTTGAGAACAAAGGGCAACCAATCAATCTCTGGGCTCATACTCTAAGACTTTTCCATTTGATAAGACTTTCTGGACCTTGCATTTTGTCATTGGCACAACTTTTGAAAGCCCAGGATTACCTCTAAACTACAGTAAGTCATGGGCAAGGGTTCTTCTGGAGGAAGGAAAGTAGATGGAAACATTTTGATCCCTTGGCATCCCATTCTAAAAGACAAAACTATAAAATAAACATTTGTACAAATGATATGTGAATTAAAGGCATATAGTCACATAGATATTCTCCAGAGCCACTCACTATACACTTGATTAAACTTTGAAAAATAAACGTATCGTGGCTTGAAGTATGGGTTGGGGGGAAAGGGTAATAAGGGATTAGGCTTAAAATGTAGAAATTATAGGGAAAATATTCCAGCTCATTTTAAGGGAGAATGTAATACCTACTAGGGCTATTAAAAATGATTGCCTATCTTAGGGAGGAGTGACTTTCTCACCACTACAGGTCTTCAGAAAGGGGCTAGGTGAGCACTTGTCACTGAATAGATATTGGAATGGATGACCTCAGAAGTATTTTCTATCTCATTGTATGCCATAACAGCTATGGTATTACTAGGAGAAAAGTGATCAGAATGGTCAAAGTCAAGGAATGGACACTATAGATAGCCAACTACAAAATGTTAAGGAAATGCTAAATCCTACTAAAGACCTTTCCATAAGCTATCAGAAGCACTTTTTCGATTTATTATTGTGCTTATTTAGTCTAATCAGAAGAATCAAAGCTACTTACTTTTGCATTTGTTAGATTTATGGTCACAGTTGCCTATGATTTTTCATCCTGGTATTCTTACAAACTTTGCATATTAATAAAGAGTGAGTTTGGAGGAAAACTTGGTAATTATAGTTCAGAAGTATCAAAGGAGTAAATACTCAGAGAAGTTGACACGATGGAGGTGGGAAATGGTAAACAATTAAGCACCAAAATCTATGGGTCTCTGGTTTACTTTAGATGGACAAGGTCTCTGACACAATGTTGAAAATCTTTCAGATGATGAAGTTACCCTTAATCTTACATATGCTTTAAGATCAACTTGACAAGAAGACCAAGATTTTTTGGGCTTGTGATGCCCTACATCTAGAGATGGAAAGGTCCAACCTCTTTACTTTGCAGATGAAAAAACAGAGGCAAATTGAGTTTAGAAGATTTTCCAAACAACTCCAAAGGACTCATGATGGAAAAGGCTATCCACATATAGAGAAAGAATTACAGGGTCTGAATGCAGATTGAAGGAAACTACTTGCTCTCTCTCCTTTTTTGTTTTCTTTTGTTCCTTCTTTCTCATCGTTCATTTCATTGGTTATAGTCCTTCTATATAACTTGATTAATGTTTAATATGAAGTATTCCTAGAACCAATATTGGTTCTACATTGGATTCCATGCTGCCATGGCTGGGGGGTGGGGTGTAGAATATCTAGAACTCAAAAACTTGTGGAAGTAATGTTGTAAACTAAAAGCAAATAAATAGAATTTTTTTTAACAAATGCTTTATTAACTTCTGGTTTACATCATTCATTTCTGCCAGATTTTGAGTTACAATTTTTCCCTATTTTTCCCCTACCCACCATCCCAGAATAGCAGTCCCACAAGATATCCCCGCATCCAATCTGCTCTCTCCCACATCTTCTCCCATACCCCCTTCAACTTTTCCATTAGAGCAAGGTGAATCTCTGTGCCCCAATGCCTGCACATTTTATCTCCCAATTACATGCAAAATAGTATTAATAATAGTATTTATATATTTGAAACGTTTAATTTTAAGACCTTGAATTTCAGATCCATTCCCTTCCTCCCGTCACCCATTCCCTCTGGGAAGATAAGTAATTCAGTACGCGTAGTACATGTATAGGTATGCAAAACACTGCCATAGTAGATATATTGTACAAGGCTGCTTATAATTCCCTCCCACCCATCCCACCCCCGAACTGGTCCATTCCCTACTTTGATCCTGTCCCTCTTCTATAGTGGGTACTTCCAACCTCCCTTCCCCCTAGAATGCCCTCGGCTCCATCATCCTCCCTCTCATCCCCCTTCCCCCTACTCTGCTGCAGGGTGATATATCCCATTTAGTATGTATGTCATACTCTCCCTGAATCAAATCCAATGAGAAAATGGTTTTGCCTTTTTGCCTTCCTGTTCTTCCCCACCCCTGCAACCACTTCCCCTTGTTTCTTCTACATGAGATAGTTTACCCTACCCTGTCTCTCCCCATCTCCTCTTGCCACTTTCCTCTCTCACCTCATAATTTCACCCTTTAAGTATCATCCCTTCCCAACAAAATCAACCTATGCCCTCTATCCATGTATAACTGTAAACGTATATACACACATTCACATATATATTCATGTGACCATATACCCTTCTTCCATTATTTTCATACTGAGAAAAGTATCATCAGTCACAGTTACTGTTTTTCCATATAGGAATGTAAATAGGTCAACTTTGATAAGTTCCTTTTGATTTCTTTTCCCTGGTTACCTTCTCAGGCATCTCTTGCTTCTTGTGTCTGGATGTCAAATTTTCTATTCAATTCTGGTTTTTTCCTCAAGAATGCTTGAAAGTCCTCTATTCCACTGAATGACCGTATTTTCCCCTGAAACAAAATACTCAGTTTTGCTGGATAGGTGACCCTTGGATTCAGTCCCAGCTCTTTTGCCCTCTGGAATATCATCTTCCATGCCCTTCAATCCCTCAGTCTAGAAGCTGCCAGGTCCTGTGCTATTCTGATTGTGTTTCCACAATATTGAAATTGTTTCTTCCTGGATGCTTGGAGTATTTTCTCCTTGATCTGGGGATTCTGGAACCTGGCTATAATATTTCTGGGAGTTTTCTTTTTGGGATCTTTTTCAGGAGGTGATCTGTGGATTCTTTCAACCTCTATTTTGCCCTCTGGATCTAAAACATCAGGGCAGTTTTCCTTGAGAATTTGTTGAAGGGTGATTTCTAGGTTCTTTCTTTGATCATGGCTTTCAGGTAGTCCAATAATTTTTAAATTGTCTCTCCTGGATCTATTTTCCAGGTCGGTGGTTTTTCCCATGAGATATTTCACATTGCCTTCTAATCTTTCATTTGTTTGGATCTGCTTAACAGCATCTTGACTTCTCATAAAGTCATTAGCTTCCATTTGCTCCAGTCTAACTCTGAAGGAATGAATCTCCTCAGTGAACTTTTGAGATTCTTTTCCATCTGGCAAATTCGACTTTTTAAGGCATTCTTCTCCTCATTGCCCTTTTGGGCCTCCTTTGCCATTTGAGTTAGTCTATTTTTTAAGGTGTTGTTTTCTCAGTCAGGCTGTTGACCCTCATTTCATACTTTTCCTGCATCCTTCTCATTTCTCTTTCCAATTTTTCCTCCACTTCTCTTATTTGACTTTTAAAGTCCTTCTTAAGGTCCTCTATGGCCTGCAACCCACTCATGTTTTCCCCTGGGGCTTTTGGAGCAGGA
>WOXC01004393.1:0-80000 GCA_011680675.1 Gymnobelideus leadbeateri
GACTTTCCAGTAGGGTAGGGTGGATCTCTGTGCCCCAGTGCCTGTATATCTTATTTCCCAGTTACATGTAAAATAATAATAACAATAGTAATATGTTTTTTAAACATTTGATTTTAAACCTTTACCTCCCCCATCACCTACCCTCACTGGGAAGATAAGCAATTCAATATAGGTTGTACACTTGTAGCTATGCAAAACATTTCCACAGTGGGTATATTGTGAAAGACTGACTATATCTCCCTCCATCCTATCCCCACCTTGTTCTATTCTCTACTTTGATCCTGTCCCTTTTCAAAAGTGGGTGCTTCCCTCTTCCCTCCAGTCTGATGAAAAATTATTGGACTACCTGAAAGCCATGATCAAAAAAAAGAACCCAGAGATCATCCTTCAAGAAATTCTCAAGGAAAATTGCCCTGATGTTTTAGATCCAGAGGGCAAAATAGAGGTTGAAAGAATCCACAGATCACCTCTTGAAAAAGATCCCAAAAAGAAAAATCAGTCTGCCCTCCCTTCCATTATCCCCCCTCTCTTCCCCTTCCCCTCTACTCTCCTGTATGGTGAGATACTCTATTTAGTGTGTATGTCATTCCCTCCCTGAGCCAAATTCAATGAGAAAAAGGTTGACTCATTCCCTTTTGCCTTTCTGTTCTTCCCCTCCACTGTAACAGTTTTCCCTTACCTCTTCTATATGAGATAATTTACCCCATTCTGTCTCTCCCCATCTCCTCTCATTATATTCCTCTCTCATCTCTTAATTTCACCTTTTAAGTATCATCCCTTCCTATTCAATTAGTCCTGCGCCCTCTGTCTATTGTATACCTGTACACTTATATACACACCCTTACATATGTATTCATACGCCCATATACCATCCTATACATACACACACATGCACACACACACATTTCTATTCCCTTCAACTATTTTCATACTGAAAAAAGTTTCATAAGTTATAATTATTATTTTTCCACATAGGAATATATATGGTTCAACTTTAATAAGTTCCTTATGATTTCTTTTCCCTGTTTACCTTCTCATGCTTATCTTGCTTCCTATATCTGAATGTCAAATTTTCTATTCAACTCTGGTTTTTTCATCAAGAATGCTTGAAAGTGATCAGGGGGGGGCGGAGACAAGATGGCGGAGTAGAAACAGCTCATCCAAGCCACTCTGCCCCCAGATTTCCCCCAAATTATGTAAAAGGGGACTCTGAACAACTTCTGGAGCCCCAGCACCCACAGAACAACACAGAGAAGTTAACCTCCCGCTGAGGACAGCCCAGCAGCCCTGCAGGAAGGACCAGTGCAGCCGTCTGGGAGCCAAGCCCAGGTCCAGTGAGCCGAGGTTTTAGCCCCAGGGTGGCAGGGCCAGCAACTGGCTGGAGAGACCCCAGAACACCAGCAGCTGTGGCGACTCCAGAATTATCAACATAGACATGCCTAGGACAAAGTGAGAGGTTAGTGCCCTATGGACTTTGGGACCAGTATTTGGGGAATGTGTCCGCTTCCTCCCCTGGGGGCTAGAAGCCGCTGAGGAGACACAATATTTTGTAGTTTTCAGAGGCAGCTCCAGCTCCTGGCCTGTGAACTGTAGGGAGATCCAGCAATCAGTCTTGGGGGGTAATCGCTCTTGCTTTAACCTTCCTGGATCTGGATTGTGATCTGGGGTGGAGGTCGTGGGTGGGCTTCCAGCTTCCAGAAACGGAAGTTGTCCCCCACACGTTCAGGACGAAAATTCCTGACTGGCAACAGAGCCATAGTGTGGCAACAAGCCCAAAAGTCAAGTAATTACTTAAGTGACAACATGCCAAGGCAAAGGAAACAAATTAAACAGAAAAATGCAACCCTAGACTCCTATTTTGGGGGCATAGAGCAGGAAAAGGACTGTGAGGTTAGAAGTCCTGCTGCAAAAGCCCCAGGGGAAAACATGAGCGGGTTGCAGGCCATAGAGGACCTTAAGAAGGACTTTAAAAATCAAATAAGAGAAGTGGAGGACAAATTGGGAAGAGAAATGAGAAGGATGCAGGAAAAGTATGAAATGAGGGTCAACAGCCTGACTGAGGAAAACAACACCTTAAAAAATAGACTAACTCAAATGGCAAAGGAGGCTCAAAAGGGCAATGAGGAGAAGAATGCCTTAAAAAGTCGAATTTGCCAGATGGAAAAAGAATCTCAAAAGCTCACTGAGGAGATTCATTCCTTCAGAGTTAGACTGGAGCAAATGGAAGCTAATGACTTTATGAGAAATCAAGATGCTGTTAAGCAGATCCAAACAAATGAAAGATTAGAAGGCAATGTGAAATATCTCATGGGAAAAACCACTGACCTGGAAAATAGATCCAGGAGAGACAATTTAAAAATTATTGGACTACCTGAAAGCCATGATCAAAGAAAGAACCTAGAAATCACTCTTCAAGAAATTCTCAAGGAAAACTGCCCTGATGTTTTAGATCCAGAGGGCAAAATAGAGGTTGAAAGAATACACCAATCACCTCCTGAAAAAGATCCCAAAAAGAAAACTCCCAGGAATATTATAGCCAGGTTCCAGAATCCCCAGATCAAGGAGAAAATACTACAAGCAGCCAGGAAGAAACAATTTCAATATTGTGGAAACACAATCAGAATAGCACAGAACCTGGCAGCTTCTACACTGAGGGATTGAAGGGCATGGAATATGATATTCCAGAGGGCAAAAGAGCTGGGAATGAACCCAAGGGTCACCTACCCAGCAAAACTGAGTATTTTGTTTCAGAGGAAAATATGGTCATTCAGTGGAATAGAGGACTTTCAAGCATTCTTGAGGAAAAAACCAGAATTGAATAGAAAATTTGACATCAAGACACAAGAAGCAAGAGATGCCTGAGAAGGTAATCAGGGAAAAGAAATCAAAAGGAACTTATCAAAGTTGAACTATTTACATTCCTATATGGAAAAACAATAAAAGATGAAATCTTTCTCAGTATGAAAATAATGGAAGAAGGGTGTATGGTCATATGAATACATATGTGAATGTGGGTGTATATGGTTACAGTTATATATGGATAGAGGGCATAGGTTGAATTTGTTGGGAAAGGAGGATACTCAAGGGGTGAAATTATGAGGTGAGAGAGTAAAGTAGCAAGAGGAGATGGGGAGAGACAGGGTAGGGAAAACTATCTCATGTAGAAGAAGCAAGGGAAAGTGGTTGCAAGGGAGGGGGAGAATAGGAAGGCAAAAAAGGCAAAACCACATTCTCATTGAATTTGGTTCAGGGAGAGAACGACATGCATACTAAATGGGATATCTCAACCTACAGCAGAATAGGGGGAAGGAGGAGGAGAGGAGGGATGATGGATGGGAGGGCATCCTTGGGGGGAGGGGAGATTGGAAGTACCCACTATAGAAGAGGGACAGGATCATGTAGGGAATGGACCAGGTGGGGGGTGGGATGAGTGGTAGGGAACTATAAACAGCCTTGTATAATATATCTACTATGATAATGTTGTGCATAGCTAGACATGTACAACATATACTGAATTACTTATCTCCCCAAAGGGAATGGGTGACAAGGGAGGAAAGAAATGGATCTGAAATTCAAGGTCTTAAGATTAAATGTTTCAAATATATATAAATACTATTATTAATACTCTTTTGCTTGTAATTGGGAGATAAGATGTGCAGGCATTGGGATATAAAGATTCACCTTCCTCTAATGGAAAAGTCGAAGGGGGTATGGGAGAAGGTATGGGAGAGAGCAGATTGGAGGAAATGATATCTTGTGGGACTACTCTTCTGGGAGGGTGGGTAGGGGAAAAACAGGGGGAGAAAATGATTGTAACTCAAAATCTGGTGGAAATGAATGGTGTAAAACAGAAGTTAATAAAGCATTTGTTTAAATTTTTAAAAAAATTTAAAAAAAGAATGCTTGAAAGTCCTCTATTCCACTGAATGAACATATTTTCCCCTGAAACAAGATACTCAGTTTTGCTGGGTAGGTGATTCTTGGTTTTAATCCCAGCTCCTTTGACCTCCAGAATATCATATTCCAAGCCCTTTGATCCCTCAGTGTAGAAGCTGCCAGGTCCTGTGTTATCCTGATTGTGTTTCTACAATATTCAAATTGTTTCTTCCTGGCTGCTTGTAACATTTTCTCTTTTATCTGGGAACTCCGGAACCTGGCTATAATATTCCTAGGAGTTTTCTTTTTGGGATCTTTTCCAAGAGGTGATCTGTGGATTCTTTCAACCTCTATTTTGCCCTCTGGATCTAAAACATCAGGGCAATTTTCCTTGAGAATTTCTTGGATGATTTCTAGGTTCTTTTTTTGAACATGGCTTTCTGGTAGTCCAATAATTTTTAGATTATCTCTCCTGGATCTATTTTCCAGGTCAGTGGTTTTTCCCATGAGATATTTCACATTGCCTTCTATTTTTTCATTTGTTTGGATCTGTTTAATAGTATCTTGATTTCTCATAAAGTCACTAGCTTCCATATGCTCCAATCTAATTCTGAAGGAATGATTCTCTTCAGTGAGCTTTTGATATTCTTTTTCCATCTGGCAGATTTAGCTTTTTAAGGCATTCTTCTCCTCATTGCCTTTCGGATCCTCTTTTGCCATCTGGATTAGTCTGTTTTTTAAGATGTTATTTTCTTCAGTCAGTTTGTTGACTCTCATTTCATAATTTTCTTGCATCATTCTCATTCCTCTTCCCAATTTTTCCTCTACTCTTATTTGGTTTTTAAAATCCTTTTTAAGTTCCTCTATAGCCTGTAACCAACTCATATTTTTCTTGGAAGCTTTTGGTGCAGGAGTTCTGACTTCACTGTCTTCCTCCTGTTCCATGCATTGATCCCTTTTGTCCCCAAAATAGGAGTGTAAAGTTGGATTGCTTTATTTGCTTTGCTTCCTTTGCTTGCTCATGTTGCCACTAAATTATTTGACTTTTGAGCCTTTTGCCACAGTAGAACTCTGCTACCAGAAATGGGAGCTTCATCCCAAACACTGGGGTTTTCTCAGCTGCTGGAGCTATTAGTTGGGTGCCCTTTCTGAAGTCTCCACATGTTCTGACAAACTGTTCACTTACCCCAGGACCTCCACCCTAGACTGTAATCCAGATCCAAGCAGGTTAAAGCAAGGGTGATTATCCCTCAGACTGGTGTCTTGGTCCCCCTACAATCTGCAGCCCTGGAGCTCTGAAGCAGCCACATGGCAGGCAGCTGCATGGCTGTGGAGCCTCAGCTGCTTCTGGCCCCAAGGGCAAAGGCTGGACCACACTCCTAAATTCCCAGGTCCCAAAGTCCACACTGCCCTGACTTCTCACTTTGTCCTTAGCCTCTATGTGTTGATAATTCTGAAAACCACCACAGCTGCTGGTGATCTGAAGTCCCTCCAGCCAGGGCTAGTCAGGCCACTTTGAGGCTAAAACCTTGGGATATCACAGGGCTGGGCTTGGCTTCCAGAGTGCCACATTGGCCACTTCCTGCCGGGCTGCCAGATTGTTTTCAGTGGGAGGTTAGCTTCACTGTGTCGTTTTGTGGGTTCTGTAGCTCCAAAGTTTATCTAGAGTCATTTTTTACATGAATTGGAGTTGTTAGGAGCCATAACTGCACAGAAATCCTGTTTCTACTCTGCCATCTTCAACCCATTTTCCATAAAGGAAAAGTCTAGAAAGAGTTTTAGCCTAGAAAAAAAAACTAACTTCTTAATATTTCCAGTTAAACTTAAAAGGAGGTTTTTAATATGCTTCCCACAGAATGCAGCACCATTTCAAAGTTTATATAATATCTTAAACGGTACTGGATATATCCTCAAAGTGTTCACAGCATCCCATGGTTCTTTCATTGTCTTAATCAAAATAGTCAAGGATGTGTGCGGTGTTCAAGGAGGACTAGCACCTCTAGTATAAGGGCTACTATCTACCTGTGGTGTCTACCTGGTACTCAATTCTCACCTGTGGTTCCAAGAAGCTATAACATGTGCAGCAGTCACATCCTAGTAAACCATCTCAGCAGACAGGCCATACCATGTTGAGGGTAGCCAATGGGCCTCAAATTCATCAGTGAGGGGGCGGCTAGGTGGCGCAGTGAGTAGAGAGCTGGCCCTGGAGTCAGAAGGACCTGAGTTCGGATCCGGCCTCAGACACTTAACAAAAAAACTAGCCATATGACCTTGAGCAAGTCACAACCCCAATTGCCCTCCAAAAAGGCACCTCCAAGAAAAGAATTTTGTCAGAAATTGAAGATGCCAAAGTCATACAGTAAATCCTGGACCATTGCCAGTCATCCTGGATTTTTTCTTGCTGCTTATCTTCAATGACTCTAGAAGAGAGAGTGAGGCTGACAACTTTGTGCTGCTCTGCCTTACTAAAATCCAATTCACCCATAAATCAAGGCATCACCCTGTGATATCATTGGTCCTCTTCTAAAATGGAGGACAAACAGCAATCATAATAGTCAGTATGTACATCCAAAGCTAACAGTCCAAAATGAGGATCCAGTTCCCTCGTTTTGCACTGATTTTCCAAATGCTAGATAGCTATTGTGATATTTAACCCAATATTCAATCACAACAGCAATAAATGCCTGTAGATAAGGTATTATACTGAGTCAGACACAGAGTCAGGTAACGGGATGTTTCATCAGAGAAAACTTACACTGAACTGACAAGCTAGAAGAGGAACTATGATGGAGTTGGTGTATTCTGCTTAAGGGGGCATGCCCTAACCAAGACTCACAGGATTTTGGAGATGGAGAAATTGAGATGGACACAATGGTGGCCAGGTTTGATACCCAGCTGTGATTGTGCCCCTGCTGCTGTCAGGATTAGATTTGTGACAGTCAAGTCAGACTCTAACCCTTTTAAATGCTGGGTTTGCAGTGACAGACAGGAGCCTGAGTCAGACCCTAAAGTGAAGGTCCTGAGACCAGGGCAAAGGGATCCTCGATCTCAGTTTGCCCAGGAAGCTATGACCATGAGATCCAATGAAGTTCCCATAGTGCTCTCTAATCCAGTGGCGGGTTAGCTGCCTGAGTTTTCTTCCCATTCATAAAGTCCGTGTAATGGAAATGCAAATTTAAAGATCTTCCCTGCCCCTAGCTTAAGTGCACCTGGAGCCTGTGGTGGGAGGCTTGTTTTTCAGGGAAGCCCAACCTTGATACTTTTGTGATTGGGCAGTGGGTCCAGAAGGTTGTTACATTCTTTGAGCTAGGAGAAGGCTATATAAGCCCTGAGGAGAGGCTTTGCTTTGGGGCTCACTTTGAGAAGTGTTGTGTGATTTGACCAGATGAGACTCTGGGAAGCCGTTGTTGAGAGCCCCCCGGCTTTGAAAACCCAGATGTTGATGCTTCCCTCTCTGGTAACTGTGATTTGGTATTGATATAATGGTTGGACAGTTTGGAAGCCTGTCTGTTTGATCTGTAAGTTCTGTAACTCTGAAGTTCGGGGTGCTGACCTTTTTCCCCTGAACTAGGTAATGTATGTTTGTTGGATTAAAGTAAGCTTGTTAACCCATTTTGAGTTGCCTTCCTTTTGAAAAGCAGATCCAAGAACCTGTGTTGGCAGTCACCCTGGGGATATTGGGGTGCTTGCTGCTACAAAATGGCGACGAGGGATGGGATCTGCTGAGTAAAAGGAAAGTATGGGGGCTGGGATAATTGTTTGTTTCCCAGTTGTGGTAGCTGTGATTCTGTGGAGCCATGGAGCAGGAGAGAAGAACGGCCTGCATGCTGACTTCACTGAGCTGAGAGCAGGAATGGTGAGCTGCCTGCATGGAGACCTGTGGAGAAGCCTGGAGCTGCTGCCTTCTGCTGGAGGAGAAGGAACCCAGGAGTTTGGAGTTCAGCCACAGGACAAGATAAGGACTGTGTGGCAAAGCAGGGGCACTGAATGTGTTTCCTTGCTGCATCCCACAGTTTGGAACCCAGGGGGAGGATGGACTTGTGACTGGTGGGTGGGGTGAAGTGCCATGGACCCCAAGGACCCCACTTTGGTTTTGTTGCCCAGCCCCCTCTCTGGACTTGAAAGCAGGGGCTGGAGCAGTGTTATGGGAAGGACACCGCCCCCCTCCCAAGAGAACTTTATGTGATAATGCTTTGTATTTTGTGAATTGATGTGAAAATGCAATGTACTTTGTTTAAGACCAAGTGGCCACTTTGGTAACTTTAGATGTACCTTGAAAATATGATTTAAGGGATGGTTAGTGATAACTGAAATGTAAACTGTCTATGCTATAGGCATACTTAGGAAGACTTTACTGAATAAGCTACTGATTGTACTTTGAGATATTGTTACAGATAAGAGACTAATTGAGTTAATCAAGACTTGCCCCATGAGTGGAAGGCTTGTACTTTGAAAACTGATGTAACTGATTGAGTTAACTTAAGAGTGACTATTTTTTGATTTTACGGATAAGTGACTGAGTTAACATTTGCCCCATGAGTGGAAGACTTGAACTATTGTATTTTGAGATTATATTGTGATTTTCTTATGTACCTGGAAAATGTGACCTAAGAGATGTTTAGTGCTAATTCAAATGTAAATTGTGTATGCTATGGGCATGAAAGCTCTTGGGGCCGAATGTAATGGAAATGCAAATTTAAAGATCTTCCCTGCCCCTAGCTAAGTGCACCTGGAGCCTGTGGTGGGAGGCTTGTTTTTCAGGGAAGCCCAACCTTGATACTTTTGTGATTGGGCAGTGGGTCAAGGAGGTTGTTACAATAATTGAGCCAGGAGAAGGCTATATAAACTCTGATGAGAGGCTTTGCTTTGGGGGCTCACTTTGAGAAGTGTTTTGTGATTTGACCAGATGAGACTCTGGGAAGCCGTTGTTGAGAGCCCCCGGCTTTGAAAACCCAGATGTTGATGCTTCCCTCTCTGGTAACTGTGATTTGGTATTGATATAATGGTAGGACAGTTTGGAAGCCTGTCTGTTTGATCTGTAAGTTCTGTAACTCTGAAGTTCGGGTGCTGACCTTTTTCCCCTGAACTAGGTAATATATGTTTGTTTGATTAAAGTAAGCTTGTTAACCCATTTTGAGTTGCTTTCCTTTACAAAAGCAGATCTAAGAACCTGTGTTGGCAGTCACCCTGGGGATATTGGGGTGCTTGCCGCTACAGTCCGCTGCAAGAAACAGAACTTCACAGATTCCCAAAGTGGATGACACCACCCCCTGGGAAGCACTGGAGCAATGGGGGGCAGCAGTAACCTTGGGTGCAATTGGGAGGTGTTGAATCAAAACAAAGGAATGGTGGGGCATAAGGAAAGGAGAGAAGAAACTTTGAAAACCATCTGTACATTTCTCATCTATTATGTAACAGAGTTAGAGTCATAGTGATTACACTATTTTCCAAATAAACACACAAAATGCAAGTTATGATCCGTCAGTGGTCAAGTCCTATGAAAGGTCCTAACAAGAAAGTGTTGGCAGGCAAGTGTTTCACACATTGTCGGGAAGTCCAGCATGCATTTGCAGGAATATGTGTATGTAATGACTTGTTTATAATACAGTACTATATGGTTACATGATGCAATATTGTTTCATCAAAATTTCAACACAGGAAAAAACCCACAAATTTACAATAAATTATTAAGTTTAAGATGTGTCATTTTAAAATATATATATATATATATATATATATATATATATATATATTTTTTTTTTAAATGAAGCAAATAAAAAAAAAGCTGTTAAAGGGTTAAAGACAGTAGATTTCCAGAGGGAGATTGAATAATTTTCTAAAAGGGGGGAGGGAGACCAAATAAGGTTGGGTACCTCTGTTCTAGGTAATGCTCCTTTCCTATTCCTTTGGTATGTCTGGGAAATTGATTAGAGGAGGGATGGACTTCAGTATAAGGGAGGTTTCTGCTTGGGAGGGCCTGGGTCCAGAGTCCCATTATCATATGATGAATATGTGTGGAGGGTTGTCCCCACATATAAAACACAAGAGTGTCATTGTGTGGCTCCAGGGGAGGCACAGTAGATATCTCTAGCCTCTTCTCCCCTATCTCCCTTCTCCAAGGGGTACATGATTTTCTTCCAGAAGGGAAAGCAAGAGGTGGGGCCAGAAGCATGGTCACTTTGCTCACTTCAGAGAGAGGGGGTTCCAGGACAGAAGTCTGCTCTCTTAACTATTATTAGTCTAGGGAGTATGATTTCCAGGTTCAATCTGACTTCTAATCATTGTTTCAGTACAGGACATTGCCCTCTACTAATGAGGAAAGAATTCTATACTAATGGACTTTGGAACTTGGCTTACAAATGCTTCTGCTTTTACTATGCATTTACTAATCTAATTAAAGTTCGTGTTTAACTTTTGACCTTGAGTGAAGGGAGAATGAATAAAGTAACAGACTAGGAAGGAAAGGGAAGGAGTCAAAAGAGAAAAAAAGGGAAAATAAAGGGAGGGTGATCAAATGAGGGGAGAGGGGCAGCTAAGGCTGAGATTGACTGACACATTCTCCTAGGTAGAGCCTGGGACTCAGCACTTCATATAGAGTGCCAGTTGATTGACAGCCACTTTATGCCCCTAGAGTTCTAACCGTATAGGACCCATAAAGCAACACTGTTATACAGCAGCACAGTAGTTCTTTTGAAACAAGTGGTCTGGCCTACAAAAGTCATATCAGAAAACCTAGCTGTGCAATACAGTAAGAGAAAATATTTTAAAAAGAAAATATATTTCAGTAACTCCACAATGCTAGGATATCCAAAGAATAGATATCCCAGAGGACTGTCAGAGTTGAGAGTCAAAACCAGGTCTCTTAACCTGTCTGGCATTTTTTCAATCAATCAATCAATAACCATTTATTAAGCACTTATATGTACCAGGAACTGTGCTAAATGCTTGGGATACAAAAAGGAACAAAAGACAGTCCCTGTCCTCAAGGAACTTATAATCTAATAGGGTTAGTGGTATAGGTAGTGAGTTAGTTTATGTCCTCACTCAGGCTGGACAGTTTGGGGAAAACTTCAACATTTGCAAAGAAATTTGACTTCAACTTTAGTATAATTGACTCTGGGAATGATTCAGGCATAAGAATTGTTGATTGAACTCACTTCTTTGACACAAAGGGATAGATTCTATTTGCATGCTTTCTTTTACCCTTTCTGTGCCCCCCTGCCCACTCCTTATCACATGTACTTCATGCTGTGGCTAGATGCTGACCTAGGACTGTCATCTCTATCTGCTTTTTGATATCTTGGCTAGTTAAGTCACCTCAAGTAAAGATCTCAGATACTGCCTCAGACAAGAATGTGTGATCCAGGTCACATGAGAGATGGCCAACTTGTCTTGACAGTGATTCTACTTATATGACTCCCTCAGATTCAGACCACTGACTGGACATATAGACCAGAGAGATCTTTCACTCTTCAGGGAGCACCAGAAAAACATTTATGGGTCCTGAGCCCTCTCAGAAACAACAGCCTTGACCTTGATGATACAAAAAAGGGTTAACAAGAAAAAGAGAGGGGTGGCTAGGTGGCACCGGCCCTGAAGTCAGGGGGACCTGAGTTCAAATCTGGCCTCAGATACTTGACACACGCTAGCCGTGTGACCTTGGGCAAGTTACTTAACCCCAACTGCCTGCCCTCTCCCCTCCAAAAAGCAAAAAAAGAGAGAGAGAGAAAGAGAGAGAGAGAGAAGTAATTCATTTATAAATTTAGGATCATGTCCTTTAGCCCTCATGGACTGACCAGAGAATCCTACTGCCAAGTGTAGCAAAGACTCAGTACTGTGAATCAGTTAGTCATTCAGTGAGCCTTTATTAATGTGCTAGGTATTGGGCAAAGCACTGTGGATACAAAGGAGAAAAAAAAGTCCCCACCATCAAAGTGTGTACATTTTAACAAGGAAGACAACATGTAAATAATCAGGTATGTAAACATGTACATACATAACTAGGCATGTGCAGGATATATACAGAGTAAATGGAAGGTATGAGAGGAGAAGGCTTTGAAAGGCCTCTTGTAGAAAGTGGGCCTTCAGCTAAGAATAGAAGCCAAGGTAACCAGGAGAAGTAGGTGAGAGGCTGAGCATTCCATGGGAGACAATAGATGCAGAAGCTGGAGATGGGACATGAAATATTGGTTTAAGTCTGGGCAGACTCATATGAACTGATGCAAAGTAAAGTGAGCAGAACCAGGAGAACATTATACACAGTAACAGCAATCTTGTAATGATCAATTGGCTACCCTGATCAAGACAATGATCCAAGACAATTCCAGAGGACCCATGATGAAAAATGCTGCCCACCTTCCGAGAGAGAACTGATGAACTCTGTACAGATCAAAGCATACTTTTTTCACTTTCTTTATTTTGCTCTTTTTTTTAAACAACATGGCTAATATGGAAATATGTGTGACTTCATCTGAGTAATTGATATCATATTGCAGGCCTTCTCAGTGGGAATGGGAGGGCCTAGAGGGAAGAAAAGAATTTGGAACTCAAAAAAAATTTTTTAAATGAATGCTAAAAATAAATTAATGGATGGATAAACGAATGAATGAATGAAAACCAAATAAATAAATGAGAAATGTTGGTTTAAGGAAATGCAAGTAGGCTAGTGTGGCTGAATCATAGAATGTAGGCATAAAGTACAAAAAGACTGGGAAAACAATAAGGGTTCTGGTTATGAAAAGCTTTAAATGCCAAACAAAGGAGTTTGAATTTGTTCTTGGAGATAATAAAAGAGCCATTGGAGCTCATTGACCAAGGGAGTATAAAATGCTCAGATCTGTTTTTTGTGTTGCCAGCATGGCAGCTGATTTGAGGATTGGAGAGGGCAGATATTCAAAGTGGGGACTCTAATTAAGAGGCCATTGCAATAATGCAGATGAGAGATGATGAGTATCTGCACTCAGGTGGTGACTGTGAGTGAAAAGGACATAGAGAGAAGAAATGTGAAGATAGAAAGTACAAGATTTGGCCATGGGTTGTTTCTAGATGACCTCAGTGAGCTGAGCCAGCTGTCTGTCCTAAGAAAATAAAAAGCAAGCAAAGTGACTCTGCCTGCCTCAAGTCTCCCTCTGCTCTAAACTATCTTCTGTTAAGCTGTCAAATCAATTTTTTTCTTTCCTTTTTTTAGGCAAGTGTGGTCAATGACTTGCCCAGGGCCACACAGCTAGTAAGTGCCTGAGGCAGGATCTGTCCTCCTGACTCCAGGTTAGGGGCTCACTTCACCACCTAGATGCCCCAGCAATTTTCCTAAAGCACAGTTCACCTCCAGAATCAAATACAAAATACTCTGTTGGGCATTCAAAGTCCTTTATAACTAAGACCCCTCCTACCTTTCCCCTTGCTGTCTATTCTTCAATCTAGTTACATTGGCCTCCTGGCTGCTCCATCTCTCTGCTCTAGGCATTTTCTCTTGCTGACCCCCATGACTGGAATGTTCTCCCTCCTCTCTGCCTCCTGGCTTCCATGGTTTCCTTTAAACTAAACTAAAAGCCCATCTTCTACAGGAAGCTTTTCCCAACCCCTCTTAATTCTACGATCTTCCTACTCTTAGTTATTTTCTATTCATCCTAAATATAGCTTGTTAGCATATATTTGTTCTGTTGTTTCTTGTCTTTCCCATTAAATTGTAAGCTCCTTGAGGGCAGGGACAGTCTTTTGTCTCTTTTTGTATCCCCAGCACTTAGCACTGTGCCTGGTACATAGTAGATGTTTGATAAATGTCTACTGACTAACAAGCTTCTCCTGGTTCATAGAAACTATTTATCTCTAGATGAATGAACAGGAGTTATTCTCTTAATCTCTGCTCATAAGGGATAGTGGTCTGCCTGTGCCTGACAGCTATGATCCACAGGTGGTGAGGGGTTCTCATGTAATCATGAATACCAGACAAGAAAGATGGGAGCCCAACAAGTTAAACCCACACTTAACAGCTCTGACTGCAGCATCCAATTGAAAGGTACTGGCGCCATCACCCTCAGAAAAGAAAACTGGCTCTTGGCAGCTTCTTACCTTAAAAAGGATCTGATAAATTAATTCACACTGTGCTAAGCTGGTGACAGTTTAATGTGTTGCCTCTCCCAAGAGTATTTGAATATTAACAGATGACAATGTCTTAAGCTAAAGAAATGAATCGTTAGTGGTAGACTTTTAGGCAATAATCTCAGGAGTAGGGGGAATATATCTGAGGGCTCTTCCTCTAAATGGACGACCTTCAGAGATCCCTAATTACAGAATTTTAGGCTGCTGCCTACTTGGCTTATACATGATCAAATGTTAAATATTTGATAGAGAACCTGAACTCTGCACAAGCCAGCTCTAGGTCCTACAGTTGCTACAGTTTTAAGAGTGGGGAAGGAAGGAGTTTTGAAATGTCCAAAGAATAATCATTCCATGGTCCAAGCAGGACTGAAAAAGTGACAAAGGAGAGAATCTGATGAGTAAAAAACACACATATACTATTTAAGTCAGAGGGTAAAAGTCATCTTAGAAAACATGACACAAATAATCAAATACATTAAGTTAAATTCTAAGCTTTAACAAAAATTCCCATTTTATGGGACATTAAATTTGTCACTCTGAGATGGAATTGAGAGACATAGTGCTGCTGTACTGGAAACATGGCAGCAACCCAACCTCGGGGCTGAAGAAGGCTTTCATGTCCTAATCAGTTCTTACTGTCAGATTCCACAAGGTGCTGTTATCTGTCCTTCATTTTCAAAGAGGACCAATGACATCATGGGTGATGTCTTTCAAGTGAATTTATTTAAGTGAGGCAGGGTGACACAAAGTCACCAGCTTCACTGTCTCTTCCAGGGTCATCAAAATCCAATGGCAGGGGGGCGGCTAGGTGGCGCAGTGAGTAGAGCGCCGGCCCTGGAGTCAGAAGGACCTGAGTTCGGATCTGGCCTCAGACACTTATCACACACAAACAAAAACCTAGCCATGTGACCTTGGGCAAGTTACTTAACCCCAATTACCCTCCAAAAAGCAAAAAAAAAAAAAAAAATCCAATGGCAGAACAAAAGTCAGGATGACTGGTGATGGCTGGGGATGCAGTGGATGACCTTGGTGTCTTTTGTCAAGCTCTAAGCACTCCACAGAGCCTGCTTCATGGTCATTGGAACAAATTGTTCTCATCTGCCATTCTGCCAGGGAAAATTTTCCACAAGGTACAAGAGACTGAGAGAAAGTAATTCTCTAACCTCTATCATTTCTGTAAAGATGAGAAGATTTATTCTACCACCAGTTTAGACCCTCAGAAAATTTCTTTCTGAGTATTTCTAACAACCTGACTTCCAGTCCTCAAGAATGGCAGAATCAGGCTGCCTGTCCATACATTTCTCTTAATTACATATCCATGTATGTAGTATGATAGTAATAATAATACTTTGAATGAATCTGAGAACTCCTTTGGTGTAGTTATGCCATCCACTGGATCAGATTGTAACTTCTATGGAATTTCTTATCCTATGTGGTTCTCATCCAAGTATGTCTATAAATCCTCCATAGGGGATCTACCTAATATGCTAAAAGCCTTCCTCTGATCCTTTTAATATCTAAAGGGGACCAGTGTAGTTCGATCACTCTGAAAGAGAAGTTTTGTTTCTCTTAACTCTGCCTCACTTAAATCCAATTCACATGAAAGTCAAGACATCACCTATGATGTCGTCGATACTCTACAAAAATGAACAGTGTAATGGAGGTTTTAGAGCTGTAGCACTACAGACTGCACCAATGGTGTAATTGGAGATCAAATTTTCCATTGAGCTCTGGCTTTTTCATTAGGAAAGTTTGGAAGTCCCTTACTTCATTAAACGTCCATCTCCTTGCCTGAAAGATTATGCTCAGTTTTGCCGGGTAGTTAATCCTTGGTTGTAGTCCTAGCTCTCTTGCCCTACGAAATATCAAATTCCAGTCCCTCCGCTCTTTTAACGTAAAAGCTGCTAGGTCCTGTGTGATCCTAACTGTAGTTCCTCGATATTTGAATTGTTTCTTTTTGGCTGCTTGTAGAATTTTTTCTTTAATCTTATAATTCTGGAATTTGGCTACTATATTTCTTGGAATTTTCAGTTTGGGATCTCTTTCAGGAGGAGTCCGGTGAATCCTATCAATAGCTATTTTATCTTCTGATTCCAGGACCTCAGGACAGTTTTCTTTGACAATCTCTTGGAGGATGTTGTCTAGACTGCTTTTCTCATCATGGCTTTCTGGTAGACCAATAATTCTTAGGTTGTCTCTCCTGGATCTGTTCTCTAGGTCAGTTATTTTTCCAGTGAGATATTTTACATTTTCTTGCAATTTTTCGATCATCTTGTTTTTTTCGATTGACTCCTGCTGCATCATAGAGTTCTGAGTTTCAGTTTGATTGTATCTAATTTTTAGTGAATTATGGTCTTCAGTTAGTTTTTGAAGTTCCTTTTTTAGGGAGGTATTTTCTTTTTCCAAGTTGGTCATTGCCTCCCTGATTTGGTCTTTAAAATTTTTCTTAAGCTCCTCCAGGAATGCTATTTGGGCTTGAGACCAGATCATGTTTCCTTCTGTGGTCTCTGGTGTGGGCAGAGAGTCTATATTGTCCTGTGTGTTTTGTTGTTCTTGCCCTGCATAGTATGCTCGAATAGACTTTCTTGCCTTCCCCTTCTCCTTTTCAGCTTCCTTCCTTCCCATTGTGACTTTCTGTTTCTTAGAGTCTCAGGCTATGAGTTTGGGGCCTGATCCTTGACTTTGAATACCTCTGGGTGGCTAATTTATGGCTAAGTCAGGGAAGTCAGTGAGGAATGTAGATGTGTAGGTGGGGATGAGTCTGACCACTTCAGATTTCTGCCTCTATACCCCTGGGCTATAAGTAGGCTTTTGTTGGTGAGGTGAGGTGGGGCTTGTTGGGTCCCCTCCCTCTCTTCTCTTCAGATTCCTGGCTGTCTCAGTTACACCCTTTCTTGGAGATTCTCAAGCCTGAGGCTATTTCCATTAACTTGGGATTTCAATCTGGGTGGGAGACTTATCTTTGGGTTTTCTGCTTCATGAAGGAGGGATGGGAGGATCGGAGCAGCTAGAATTTACTTTGCCATTCCAGCCCCTGTATTATACAGGCAGGCAGTTTCTAAACTTCCAGGCTGGGGGCTGAATGCAGCCTGAGAAGCCACTCTCTCCACTGGGGGCCCGACTCTCCTACCTGGCTCCAATGATCCGTTCCCTCTGCGAGATGACTGTGATTCGTCCTTGGTAAGTCTGCAGGCTGGGGCTTTTTCTCTTTCTGGTGTAGTCTGCTTGCCTGCTCTTAGGTCTGAGCTGTGCAGACCCCACGGGCTCTGCGCTCGACCTGTGCGGACACTCTGGGCAACCTCCTGGGCTGGATTCTGCCACACTCTGTCTTCCACTGGGCTCCGTCACTCCGGAATCTGCTCAGATTTACCCTTTTGGACTTAGTGACAGAGGAGCTCAGCGAGGTTACTGCTTCCTTTCCGCCTTGCTCTCTTTCTTAAATGTGACTTCCAGAGAGGATGAAGGTTCACTTACAGCACAGGTTCCATAAACTGAATTGGTTTGGTATGAGCCTGGAGGGTTTGTTTAGTGTGTGTCATTTGTCATTCTCAGTTCCAGGTGCAAGTGATAATCCCCAATGCAACCAAAATGGGGCTTTAGCAAGCATGAAGACAAGATTCTAGGATGGATGTTGCAGTCCAACAGAGAAGCCCTAAGAAACCAGGGTATCTGGGACTTGAGCCCAGAGAAGGACTTTGAAAATGGGCTATATAGGACTGGGCTAGATATAGAATAACTGAACTAAGCTATGAACCTAACCCCTCCCCTTCCCCAGAGTATGAGGGATTATACCCCATATTTTGGGGAGTATGTTTATATATTTGTTATCATACTTTTGAAGTAAATATTTCTTTGTAAAATCTAATCCAACTGTTAGTAGTTAAATGGATCTGGTACAAGGGACCCATCCTTAAAATTGGGGAAACACCATCAATAGATACTAGGGTCAATGACAGAAATCCTAGACTAGACATACCCAAGAGCTCTCAAGGGTATCAGAGAAGCCTGGTAGAGAGGTAAAATACAACACACTTGGCCTTTAGGCAGTGGGGTCAAAACAATTATTGTTACCCTAAGAATGTGATTTAGCTCTTCTCAACCACAGTATGTTGACTCACTAAACTTTAGAAAAAGCTCACACAGAGTAATTAAGTTCACATTTGTTAACTAGAAGTTGCAGAGTGATTGCCATACATTGACAAAGGGATTTTCCTCATTCAAGATGTCCCTATGCCATGAAATCACAGGTGCAGCTCAAATAGACTTTTGCAGGGAGATTTAATGTTTAAAAACGTGGAGGGGTGGGGAGTCAGTATCTTTGCTATTGCCTGTATAGGTTATGTATGTCCACATTTGTGGCTTACAAGAACAGAAGAAGAGTTTTCCTTAGAGTCTCTTCCACCTGCCCTTCTCTGAGAAAGACTTCAATTCTTTCCAGGAGAAGAAACAAAAGTCAAACCAAAAGCTGGCCACTACTCTACTCTCCACAGAGTATTAAGTATATTTATATTATTATGTTGATAATATAATAAAGGGGAGAAAATGGGCACCAGGCTAGAAATATATCTCTCTGTCTCCCTAAATATTGTTAGTCTGTGGAAGATAATTTTAGGTTAAAACTCAGTTCCTGAACACTCTCTTAAGATAAGGAAGAAAGGCCCCAAGCTATATATCCAAGGCTTGACCTCCTTCCCACCAAATGCTGGTTCTACAGTGAAGAGCAAAAATAATCGGTAACATTTATATAGTGATTACCATGTACCATACACCAGCCACTTTGTGACTATTATCTCATTTGATCTACACAACAACTCTGGGAGATCGGTGCTATCAAATGAGGGAACTAAGGTAACTAGAGTTTAAGTGACTTGCCAGGGGTCATAAGTGACTGAAGCTAGATTTGAACTCAGATATTCCTGACTCCAGACACAACACTCTATCCATTAGCTACCTAGCCATCCCATGTAGCAAATAGAAAATAAATCCATTTGTCCAAGACAACAGCAAACAGAAATCAGAGAAGTTATACAGATGAGAACATTTCAAAAAATTCACAAAGTGAATGAGCTCTCCTATTGGGAGCAAGATAAGTCAGCTCAGCTGAGGGAGTCCCAGATATCACCCAAAGGGGAAATTTCCAAAATCTGTAGTGTAATAATTACACTACAATTGGGTCTCTCCTAACTGTTGGCTTCTTCCCAGGGTCTTTCTCTGCCATCTGGAACCCAAAGAGACTCTATAACCATGTATCTTCTCTCTCAAAACTGGAAGCCAAAAGACCAAGGTCTCTCTTCTTTCTCAAGCTCCCTCCAGCTTCTCCCCTCGTGAAGGCATAGAGGATGGAAATCAATCTCCCCCAGTAAGAAGAGTCTCATACAAATGATCTTTGAGCTGAGACTTACACAAAGATCTTTCCTCACATATAGCATTATGAGGTAGGTAATGTGCAAGCATTCTTTATTTTTGCTTTTTTTTGGAGGGGGAGGGCAGGGCTATTGGGGTTAAGTGACTTGTCCAAGGTCACACAGCTAGTAAGTGTTAAGTATCTGAGGCCAGATTTGAACTCAGGCCCTCCTGACTCCAGGGCCAGTGTTCTATTCACTGTGCCACCTAGCCACCCCAATGCAAGAATTCTTAACTCCGTTTTACAAATGAGGAAACTGAGTCTCAGAGAAGTTAAATGATTTGTCCAGGTTGCAGTTAGTAAGAATCAGAAATGGGACTCCACTTCCAATATTTTGTGCTATTCTGCTATTCTGGCCCTAGCATCCAAATTCTGTGCTATTCTCACTAAAAGGGTTAATGAAGATCTACTGAATGGACAGCTCCCCAAGGAGGTCCAGTCAAGTCATCCAGCATTTATTAAGCACTTATTTTGTTCCAAGCACTATACTAAGGTCTGGGAAAACAAATACAAGCAGATAGGATACCCTGCCCTCAAGGATCTTATATTCTGATGGAGAAAACAACATATAAAAATTAGAGGAGTTAAGTAGGAAGCCTGGAGAGGAAGACATGACTGGCCTGGGTGTTCTCCTTAAAATGAAGATTCTGAAAAGAACTAGCCAATCAGAGGAAGAGACCACAATATCTGGGGATGGAGTGAATTTCCAAGGCAAAGAGGTTTCTGGGATATTCTGGGAGAATGATCTCACTGGAGTTGGGGGAAGACTTTATTCTTGGCAGTTTCTAGGTTTGCAGGGAATCAAGGGACATGTTCAGGAGTCAGCTTCTCTGAAGCTCCAAGGAATTCTCCAATTGTTCATTTAAACATATGAACTTGCCTCTGTCTTAACCTATCTCTTGAGAATTTCTCTGAAGTGTCTGTCCCCCACACAGGTACACAGCAGTCTCTCAGCCAATCAGGAGCTACATCTCAGGACTGCTCCTCAGAAAAACTACCACAGACTTGAGTGGGAGTAGGGTTATATTTCTCCCTGGACTGAAACTTTTTACAGTGCCTTGCAAAAGTCAGACAGGGCAAACTTGAAACCTATAACTATACATAAACATGCATCCACATTTTAAAACAAGAGTGATTTTCCTGGTGTCCCACATAACCAATTTATGATACCATTGAAAATAAGAGAACCAAATGCACAATAACAATACATGCAATAAACATGGCACTATACATTTTACCACCTGACACAGTATGGTAGTAACAACATGCCTAATGCATAGCAGAAGAGAAAGGAGAGAGGATATATTTGGAAGTAAAAATGATATAAAAACAAAATATATAATTAAGGTGTTTTAAGCAGAAAGGGGAGAAATCAAGAAAAAGGAGGAAAATGTTCTCTTCCAACTCTAACAATAATGGAAAAGTATTCCATTCCCAACCTATTTACTGTTTACCTTTCAAGGGAGGGGTAAGAGGCTGCAAGTATATACTGGTGCATACCCTTCAGTTGATTTTTGCCTAACTTTTTTCCTGTATTGCTAGATAGGGTTATGGGAACATGGGAAAGGGCAGGGTACAATATAACAGGGATATCAGAAAATGCTTATGTTGTAGATAGATAGAAAGATGATAGATAGATAGATAGATAGATAGATAGATAGATAGATAGACAAATGAATAAATTAAAGCCATAAATGAGTCTTTTTTTTAAAAAGAGGTATTAAGATGTATTTGGGCAGCTGGGAGACGCATTAGATAGAGTGCCAAGGCTGGAGTCAGGAAGACTCAACTTCTTAAGTTTAAATCTGGTCTCACAGTCTTACTAACTATGTGATCCTGGGCAAATCATTTAACCTTGTTTACCTCAGTTTCCTCATCTGTAAAATCAGGTAGAAAAGGAAATGGCAAACCACTCCAGTAACTTTGCCAAGAAAACATCAAATGGGGTTACAAAGAGTCAGACATGACAACAACATTTTGGGACAACTAGGTGGCACCATGGATAGAGTGCTGGGTCTGAGGTCAGAAAGATTCATCTTCCTGAGTTCAAATCTGGCCTCCCTTACCAACTGTGTGGCCCTGGGCAAGTCATTTAACTAATAAATGCTTATTAAATGCTTAACTAAATCAAATTTAATTAATTAAATGCTAATAAATGCTTTTTGCCTGACTGCCCTAGAGATCCCCTCTTGGCCCCAATCTAGACTTACAACTTTTCTCCTTAGTGTAAATGCCCTTTCTTTCTGACACCCATACTATTTCCTGAGCCAAAGGTTATTGATGGCAACCTGTGAATACAGTAATATTTCTTATATATAAACTTTCAATTTTATTGATAACTTTTTATTTTTGTAATACTTTCATTTTCCCCTCCCCCATATACTCCCCACATGTGAAATGTCCCTTATAGCAAAAAAAAGAAAAAAAGGAAAAAAAGAGAAAGAAGACAAAAAAAAAACAGATTAGGAAAACTAATAAGCCCATCACCTGTCTGACAATATATGCAATATTCTACACCCATAGTCCCCTACCTCTGCAAAGAAGAAAGTTCAGTGAATATTCCTTTATAATTTTTTCTTTTTTTATTACAAACTTAACAAATATGAATATATTTTGATAAACAAAGAACAGAAAACAGGATTGTGTATGAAACTGTAAACTTCTGTTATGTAGAGGTTGGTTGTTTGGGGTTATTTTTAGCACTCTACATTATATAACTGCCCTGCTTGTCTGTTTCCCTTTCTGAAATTCCTCTCCTTTGTATATTTTTAAATGTTTCATTGATGATTTCTTTCTTTCCTTTCTTTTTTTCCACATCACTTATTATTCCCCCATTCCCCAATAATGTTCTTTTGTAATCATCACATATACGGTTATGAACTAGGCCTGTGGTTTTACTAGTCGAAGGAACTCCCAGGTAAGAAAACTCCTTCTGCCAAAGCAGGTTGGCATCTTCTCTGCTACTTATAGTCTTGGAGAATTGTGTAGAGCATGTTCAGGTTAGATTACTTGGTTAAGGTGATGCAGCCAAGTATATGTCAGAGGCAGGAGCTGAGGCTGCTAGCTGTGGGCAGGGTGTGGAATTTAGTGGTTGGAGTTACGGAGACCTGAGTAGGCATCCTGCCTTCGACTCTTAAACTGTGGGAATGTGCAAAGCACTTAACAGCTTCCTCCTCTGTCCCATGGAGATAATAACAGTACCTCCTGCCTAAGGTTGTTTCAAGGACCAAATGAGATAACACATGCAAAATGTTCTGTAAACCTTAACGCACTGTATAAATGCCATTCACTCATCTGTTTGTTTGCTTACATATCTGTTTAACTAATTTATTTATTCCAAGTTTCAAGGCCACCTCTCTACTGTGCCATGTTGCCTCTATAACCAAAAAGTGTAATCGAGCAAAATAAATTTAAAACACTAGCTGTAGGGGCGGCTAGGTGGTGCCGTGAGTAGAGCGCCGGCCCTGGAGTGAGAAGGACCTGAGCTCAGATCTGGCCTCAGACACTTAACACACACACAAAAACCTAGCCATGTGACCTTGGGCAAGTTACTTAACCCCAATTGCCCTCCAAAAAAACCAAACAAACAAACAAACAAAAACACTGGCTGTATCTGTAAATAAATGTCTCTTAATTTGTTGTTTTTCAGTCATTTTCAGTCATGTCTGACTCTCTCTTTCCAGGACCCCATTTGGAGTTTTCTTGGCAAAGGCACTGCAGTGGTTTGCTGCTTTCTTCTCCAGCTCATTTTATAGATGAGGAAACTGAGGCAAACAGGGTTAAGTGACTTAAACAGGGTCACAGTAAGTATCAGAGGCTAGATTTGAGTCAGGCCTTCTTGACTCCAGGCCCAGTACTCTATCCATTGAGCCATTTAGCTGCTTCCATGACAACATGCAAATAACTATGCATATACAATATACATGCATATTGGTGTATATGCACATACATACATATGTGTAGATGTAGATATAGATATGGGTATAGGTATAGATATAGATATAGCTGTAGATATAGGTATAGATATAGATATTGATATAGAGATAGAGATATAAAATGGGAGGTAACCTCAGAGGGAAAGTACCAGCAATGGAAGGGACAAGGCCTCTTGTAGAAAGTGGGATTTGAGCTATGGTGGTCTTGGGCTCAGAAATGCTTCCATCTAAAGAAAGTAGAACCTGAGGGAAAGCCAAAAGGGCAGATGGATTGCAATGGATGGAAATGAGGGACAGGGAAGAAAACTACTACAGGTCTTGAAATCTTCTATTCTAATGATTCCATAGTAACACTCTCAGAGCTCCCAGAGTAAATCACATCCATTTCTAATGCTGGAAGCCAGTTTCAGCCTCAGTACTTACCTCTGGGACAAAGTCATCTTGTGGGAAGTGGTTTTTCTAGGCCGCCAAGAGGCCTATCACTCAGAGAAAGGCCTGGGTTAGTGGACAGAATCTATTGTAATGAAGTTTCTTCCTTCAGCCACTGGGGGTGGTGCCAAGTAGTAACAGGACCCTCATTTTTCCGAACAGTAAGTGCTCTGTGCAAAGGGGGCAGGATGCCAGGGCAACTGTTAGAGGAAGCTGCTGATTGCCCTTACATCACAAGCACTTGGAGAATTTCAGGCTGAGGTAAAAAGGAGTGAAGGGAGCTTTGCCAATATGGGATCATAGGCTCATAGATTTAGAGCTGGAAAGCACCGAAGAGGTCCTCTACTCTAGCCCCCTCATTTAAATTTATAGAAACTGAGGCCCAGGGAAGTGGAATGACTTGTTCAAGGTGGACTTACTACCCAGGTGATAAGTAATAAGAGCAAAGATTTGAACCCAAGACTGCTGACTCCAAATCTAATTCTCTTTCTTTAAAAAAAAAATCCTTTTTATTATCAACTTGATAAACAACCACAAATAAGAACTTTTAATTATAAAGAACAGAAAAAGAGAATTGTATATGAAACTATGAATTTCTATTGCACATTTGTTATTGTGCAGCTCTATCTGATTCTTTGTAACCCCACTTGGTAGAGATACTAGAGTGCTTAGCCAGGTCATTTTATAGAGGAAATTGAGGCAAACAAGGTTAAGTGACTTGCCCAGGGTCACACAGCAACTAAGTGCTGAGGGCACTGTTACTGTACCACTTAACTGCCCCATCTCTTCCATGTATTTTTTGTTGGTTTCTAATGAACAAGACAGTGACTAAAACAATAACGTAAATAAAAACAGCTTTGGAGGATCTCAGAGCTGCTCTCACCAAGTCAGTGAGCAGTAACTTCAGAAGGCTGGTCATGACACACACCTCTCACCTCTTGAAAGACAGTGAACAAGGCAGAGATGACAAATGAATCAGACATTCTCCGTCATGACCAAGATGGTGATTCATTTTGCAGAACTATGCAGATGTCCAAGGGAGAATTTCTATGTGGTGAAGATGTTTGGTTAGTGTGCAGGGATAGACATGCCCCCAAAAGAGCAGCAATAAAACTTTTTTTTAACGTACAGAAGAAGATTTAAAAGTGCAGCAGACGCACAGACGTAACAGCTTTGTTACTACCTGGCTAGATTTAACATATTTTTCTTCTTTAAACAACAGCTATTTCACAGAAGTTCACAGTTTCTTACACAAGGCTCTGGATAGTTCTCTATTTTTTGTCATTTGAAATGTTTGTTGATAATTAAATTCACAATAAAATAGAACATTTACAGAGCATATATGAAAATAAACACATTAGAAACAAGCTGGCCCTGCTCATCTGGGCTTCTAATGCTCTTTCTACACCCTGCATCGATTCATCTTCCTGGTGTGTTTGTCATGGAAAGGGGGGACAATATCACAATTGCTATTTTACTGATGCCATGGCAGCCTCCCTGGAATGAGAATGGGGCCTCCCTGGACCTTTACTTTAAAGGATTAGACATTTTTAGATGGACAGTAAAGCCTCAGCTATGGAATGAAGAGTGACATTTCCCACATAGCTAAAGGTTAACCCTTTAGTGACAGAGTTGTATTTTCCATTTCTGAAAAATGGAAATCATTTTCAAATGTATGCTAGGGAAGACAGTGATAAGGGGAAGGCCTTTAGGTAATCCAATTAATCTGATGACAGTACAACAGAGTCTAGAAATGTACCCCAGTCCATTCTGAGAACACACGGAGAATTCAACTCCTTTGATTAATTCTCTATTACTGGGGCTGACCCCAAAATGGTTGGCACCTAAAAGTCAGATTCTTATTGGGAAGAGTCATGTTCCCTTGTTGTTTGGAGGAATGAGCTATGAGATAGTTCATCTTCTTTTCTTTTTCATGAGTTTTCTTTCCCTTGAACTTCCAGGCCAGAGTACAGCAAAGGATGGAGGGTAGATTTCTCCATTCTTCCCCTGCTCCCTTCAGGAACAAAAATGTCAGCTATTCAGGGAAGCATGCAATAAGTTTTTATGTATACCCAGGGAAATCTGAGGGGGAAGTTCAAGGAAACAACATGATCTTGAATCACAACTTATTGTATAGAAGAGATTGGTTGGTTGTTTGTTTTAAATTCCCTAGGTGGCAAGATTCTGCAATTTAGACATCTAGCCAAAGAACAAGTCAACAAGTATTTATTAAATACCTACTGTGTACCAGGCACTGTGATGGGTACTTTTGTTTATCCTTCATTCTCAACGATGACATCAGGAAGGTGATGTGTTGACTTGCAAGTGAATTGGATTTGAGTGAGGCAGAGCTTGGCAAAATGACCAACTTCACTCTCTCCTCTAGAGTCAATGAAGTACAGTGGCAAGATATAGGTCAGGATGACTGATGATGGCCCAGGATGCAGTGGGAGATCTTGGCTTTTTTAAGCTAAGTCTTTCCCAGGTCTCAGTTTGTCTGAGACCATTCAGTAGTTAGAGGCTAGATAAGAATGAAGGCAAAAATGACCTAGTTTGCCTTCACAAAAGACTCAATCTGGAAGGGATACACAATAAATACTAGCTATCATTATTTTAGAAGCACAAAGAATGAAACAATCCCTACTCACAATGAACTTACATTTTAATATAGGAATAGACAAGTATATAGATAAAATATATGTAGCATAAACAGAAAGATAAATCCAAATATGTAGAAGGCAGTTGGAGGGAGGCACTAATAACTGGGAAAGAGTTGAGAAAGACTTCATAGAGAGTAATACCTAACCTTCATCTTACAGGAAGAAGGGGATTCTACTGAGGGAAAGGCAAAGAAGGAGTATATACCAGAAACCAGGAATAGCACGAGTTGAGAGATAGCCTGTTGTGTGTGAGGAACTGAGGGAAAGCTGATTTGGCTGAATTAAGTTCAGGAGGGGGAGAAAATAACCATAAAGGCTGGAAAGATAAGATAGGGTCAGCTGTGATGGGCTTAAAAGCTAAATAGAGGATTTTATACTTTTTTTATCTTTCATAGTGCAGTTGGTGGCTCAATGGGTCTAGAGTAAGAAAGATGGGAGTTCAAATCCAGCCTCAGACACTTACTAACTGTGTGACCCTGGGCAAGTCACTTAACCGGTTTTTACCTCAGTTTCCTCAACTATAAAATGAAGATAATAATAGCACCCACCTCCCAGTTGTTGTTATAAGGATTAAATGAGATATTTGTACAGAGCACTTAGTACAGTGGTTGGCATTTAGTAGATGCTATGTAAATATTTATTCCCCTATCTTATAAACAAAGAAGCTACTGGAATGGCTGCATAGAGGGATCAAATGGTCAGATCATAATTTAAGGAAGTTTACTTAGCGGAGGACAGATTGCAGTGGTGAGAGACAAGACAGGGAGAACCACTAGGGGGCTGTTGCAATTATCTAGAAATAACGAGGGTCTGAACCAAAGTGATAGCTTTAGATAAAGGGTTCCATGCAAAAGATGCTCTGAAGGTAGAAACAGCAAAGTCTGATCATTGATTAGGGAAGTAGCTAGGTGGCAAAGTGGATAAAGCCAGGACTTGGGATCAGGAAGCTGTTGTTTTTCAATTTTCAATTGTGTCCAACTCTTTGTGACCCCGTTTGGGGTTTTCTCGGCAGAGATACTGGAGTAGTTTGCCATTTCCTTCTCTAACTCATTTTATAGATGAGGAAACTGAGGCAAACAGGGTTAAGTGACTTGCCCAGGGTCACACAGCTACTAAGTGTCTGAGGCTGTATTTGAACTCACAAAGATGAGTCTTTCTAGTTCCAAGCCTAGTGCTCTATTCACTTGAATAGAAAGGAATCAGGAAGACCTGAGTTCAAATCCTCCCTCAGAGTTTTATTAGCTTTGTGCCTCTGGGCAAGTCATTTAAACTCTGCCTGCTTCTCTGTCAGTTTTCTCATCTAAAAATTGGTGATAACATCCACCTTGAAGGGTTGTTGTAAGAACTGAGTAAGGGAAGATTTGTTCAGTGTTTTATAAACCTTAAAGTACTATATAAATACTATTATTATTATTATGTATAGAATGAGGAGGGAGAGTCAAAAGGAGTGGACAATTCTAAAATTATGAATCTGTGACACTAGAAGGACAATAACAACTTTGACAGAAGGTGGGAAAGTTTGGAAGAGGGATAGTTTAGAGGAAGTGTGGGAGATACTGAGTTCACTTTTAAATATGATAAACTTACTATGTCTCTAAGACATATAATTTGAAATGTCCAATAGGCAATTGATCAAATATAAAAGCCTTTGGTGTTCAAAGTCTTTTATAACCCGTGCCCCCTTCAGTCTTCTTACACGTTACACCTCACCCCCATCATATTTTTCAATACAGTGACACTAGCCTCCTTACTATTCCTATTGTTTCTATGATTTGTTGTTTGACCCACCGATTCTTTTTTTTTTTTTTTTTAGCTTTTTGGCTTTTTGGACGGGGGAAGGCAGGGCAATTGGGGTTAAGTGACTTGCCCAAGGTCACATGGCTAGCTTTTGTGTTAACCGTCTGAGCTGGATTTGAACTCAGGTCCTCCTTGACTCCAGGGCTGGTGTTCTATTCACTGTGCCACCTAGCTGCCCCAACCCACCAATTCTTAAATTATCTTACTATCTGTTTTCTAGGACAGTTTTATTAATAGGAAATGCCTTATATTTTCCTCTATTTTCCAGTCTTTTAATTTTGTTCTAATAGTTCTTGTTGTCTCCTAGAATCACTGAGATCTAGAGAAGGAAATGGAAAACATCTTTGCCAAGAAAATCCCAAACGGGGTCACAGAGAGATAGACACAACTGAAACAACTCAACAACATCTAACAACAACAATGAGATATGTTTGCTTCATTTTGTTTTCCAGAGGATTCACTACCTGAATAAGCTTTTCCACCTTCTATTCTAAGTTATTTAGTCTCCTTCTAATTCTTTTCTCCAGAGTTATTTCACATATCATCTCATTTTTTTCAATTTTTGTTTAATTTATTCTAGGCACTCTTGGAATCCTTGTGGCCAAGTCATTTTTTTCCCTAGAGGCTTTGCTTATATTTGTTATAGAGCTGTGAATTGTCTCTTGGGCTCCTCTTGATCCATATGTAGTATTTCTTCATTGTGTTTGGTGTCTTTTTCTGTTTACTTATATTTCCAACCTCAGTTCTGGGTTTGAGACTTTGGATGCTTATTTAGAATGGTGAGGTCAATTCCCTGGTTTCCTCCTCCTGTTTTCCATTTTACCTGGTATGTCAGAGGATTTGATCATCCCAGGTCAGAGTGCTATGGATCATCCTGGGTCAAAATATATAGGCTTCAGATGCCCCTGGACCCTGATCAGAATTTTGGTGCTTTTCTTGCTTGTTTATATGAGCTCCTGCTAGTCTCTAGGTCAGGCCCCTCCATCCTGCTTCCTGTCTTCCAGTTTTCTTAGACTTTATTTCCTTCCATATATCTATATCTATATTCCACACTACAAATTCCCTTCTATAAATATAGATAACATCTAGCAACATGGTCTATTACAGTTAGTCCTTACTATTTCTCAAAGATGACACTCCATTTCTAAATTCTGTACCTTTGCATTGTCTAACCTCCTAACCTTTGCTTCCTGATTTCTTTGATGTCATTTAAGACTCAATCCAAGTCCTACCTTTTGCATGATGTCCTTTCTGCCACCACTTCTTGTCCCCTCCACTGCTTCCCTTTCCATTTCCTTTCCCTTCCCTTTGAGACTACCTTCCATTTACACCATAAATAGATCTTCATATACATAGTTGTTTGGATATTATCTCCCTATCAGTATTGAAACACCTGAAAGACCATGTTTTTTGTTATTGTATCCTCAGCACTTAGTACAGTGACTGGCACATAGTAAGCAAATGCTTACTTAATGAATACTTATTGACTGATCAATTTGTTGACAGGACCCCTCTCCCAACACCCAGGGGCTTCTGGCTTTTTTGTGAGTTGCAGTTTTCTAGCAACTGGAAAACTCTGTATCCCTCAGGTAAAGCCAGGATTCAAAAATGACCTTTCACCAAAGGCACAAAAACAGATGAGAGAATTAGTGTGCTATTAAAATTGTATCTTGTTCTGGTCCCCTTGACTATCCTCCCCCATCTTGTCCTAATTCATAATTTCATAAATTAATTATTGATTCAACTAGTTTTTAAAAGGTTTCTTTGTCTAATCCACTAGTTAGCATCTATGTATGAGACACCTCTGAAAGTTCTTATACTAAGACATTTTTTGATCACCAAAAGATTCATTTTATGGGAGCCTACAGCATCAGTGCATCATTACTTTCCTGTTTAAAGTCCCAGGGACGTGATTCCCTGGCACCTGCTTGGGTAGAAATTGGTAAGCATAACCAAAATAGCTTGGTTTCATCAGCACTGTAAAATTCCTCTTCACTTAGAAATAAGTTATCTGGGAAAAGACACAGAATTCTTCTTCTATGGCGTCATGCTCCACTATTTTTCACCACTGTATCTAGTCTCTTAATGCTGTGTCATAGTTTGAAATGTTGAGCCTAACCCTTCCAAAAATCACATGAGTCATTGGCTGCATTTGCTCATAAAAATCTTTTGGTTTTTTCAGTGAACATGGGAGCTGGAGATAGAGGCATGCTGAGAACCAGTCATACCAAATGACTCCAATTTAGACAGGTGCATCACATGGCATTGCTCCCATGACTTGAAATGACTCAGAAGCTGCAAAGCATCCCAGCAGCTGCCCTTTCTGAGCTTTATATTGTCCAAAATAAATGAACCCAAATCATACTGCTCCATCAAGATTTTCTGAAGTTTCTCTTTTCAGGTCTGGATTACCAACTTCTCTTTCAAGATTGGCACAAGTTTTTGTACTGCTGCTCTGTTCTTTGCCTTTTTACTAGTATAATCCTGATACCTTAACTAGACAAAACACATCTCAATCGATTAATAAATTCAAAGACCTTGAAGTAAGTGTGAAGAGTAATTGAAAGTCATTTAATTAAGCAAAATGTATCCAGAAAAGAGGACTGTTCCAATTGGCTGGGGGTGTTTCCTTATATCTTCGGGGATGTTTATAAAAGTATTGATTTAGCTGGAAGGAGTTTTGAATTCCAAAAACTGGCGCAATTTCCAGTACATCCCTGAGGAAGAATCACATAGGGGATGTGGGGAGAGGCCAAGGAGAGGAGGTGAGCCTCTTTGCTAAGTCTTCTTCCTCTATCCATCCACCCTGGCCCCCATTCTTTGCCTAGAAGACAACTTTCCTGCTTTGAAGAGGACAGGATTTTGGAATTCCCATCTGTCCTTTAATATCTTCAATTTCATCCCCAAATCAGTTAGCAACACAGTCTGCATTGGCAGTCAAAAGCAAAGAAGAATGAAGATTCATCATCCTTAACAGGAACTTCTTAAGAATTTCACAAATTGGCAGGGGGAGAGAGGGGAATAAATTCCAACAACCAGCAACTATGAATTTCCCCTTTGCCACTTGCTCACCTCACCCTAGGCTCTGTGTGTGCTTGAGGGAGAACGTGTTGCAGACTTCTAGGGGTGTATTGGAGCCAACTGCTCTTAATGTACCATGTTAATAAATAACCTCTCTAAAAACTGCTTAAGTTTAGCTGACTAAATTGATTCTCAGATGATACTCTGAGGGGTCAAGTACACTAGTAGGGGTTTATTGGCATTGGAGAAAGATTCTGAAGTCTGTGAACTTGTTACTTTAATATTTTGATAAATATATTTTGACATAATTGGCTTCCTTTGTAATCCTATGTATTTTATGCATTTAAAACATTACTTATAAGGGGTCCATAGACTTCACCAGACTGCCAGTGGGGCCCATGACACGAAAAGGAATTCTTGCTTCACAATAATCATCAGAACAATTTGATACTGAATAAGAAATAGGGCTGGGGCAGAGCCAAGATGGCGGAGTAGAAACAGCTCATCCAAGCCACTCTGCCCCCAGATTCCCCGCAAACTATGTAAAAGGGGACTCTGAACAACTTCTGGAGCCCCAGCACCCACAGAATGACACAGAGAAGCTAATCTCCCACTGAGGACAGCCCAGCAGCCCTGCAGGAAGGACCAGTGCAGCACTCTGGGAGCCTGCAGCACGCAGTGTGCAGAGTGCGGGGAGCTGAGCCGAGCCGAGCGGAGCCCAGGTCCCCATGAGCCGAGGTTTTAGCCCCACGGTGGCAGGGCCAGCAGCCAGCTGGAGAGACCCCAGAACACCAGCAGCTGTGGCAACTCCAGAATTATCAACATAGACATACCTATGACAAAGTAAGAGGTTAGTGCCCTATGGACTTTGGGACCAGCATTTGGGGAATGCGTCGGCTTCCTCCCCTGGGGGCTAGAAGCCGCTGAGGAGACACGCCATTTTGTAGTTTTCAGAGGCAGCTCCAGCTCCTGGCCTGCGAACTGTAGGGAGATCCAGCGATCAGTCTTGGGGGGTAATCGCTCTTGCTTTAACCTCCCTGGATCTGGATTGTGATCTGGGGTGGAAGTCGTGGGTGGGTTTACAGCTTGCCAGAAACAGAAGTTGCCCCCAACACGTTCGGGACAAAAATTCCCCTATCTGTCAGCAAAGCCATAGTGTGGCAACAAGCCCAAAAGTCAAGTAATTAAGTGGCAACATGCCAAGGCAAAGGAAACAGAAAAATGAAACCTTAGACTCCTATTTTGGGGGCATAGAGCGGGAAAAGGACTGTGAGGTCAGAAGTCCTGCTCCAAAAGCCCCAGGGGAAAACATGAGCGGGTTGCAGGCCATACAGGACCTTAAGAAGGACTTTAAAAATCAAATAAGAGAAGTGGAGGAAAAATTGGGAAGAGAAATGAGAAGGATGCAGGAAAAGTAAGAAATGAGGGTCAACAGCCTGATTGAGGAAAACAACACCTTAAAAAATAGACTAACTCAAATGGCAAAGGAGGCCCAAAAGGGCAATGAGGAGAAGAATGCCTTAAAAAGTCGAATTTGCCAGATGGAAAAAGAATCTCAAAAGTTCACTGAGGAGATTCATGCCTTCAGAGTTAGACTGCAGCAAATGGAAGCTAATGACTTTATGAGAAATCAAGATGCTGTTAAGCAGATCCAAACAAATGAAAGATTAAAAGGCAATGTGAAATATCTCATGGGAAAAACCACTGACCTGGAGAATAGATCCAGGAAAGACAATTTAAAAATTATTGGACTACCTGAAAGCCATGATCAAAGAAAGAACCTAGAAATCACCCTTCAAGAAATTCTCAGGGAAAATTGCCCTGATGTTTTAGATCCAGAGGGCAAAATAGAGGTTGAAAGAATCCACCGATCACCTCCTGGAAAAGATCCCAAAAAGAAAACTCCCAGGAATATTATAGCCAGGTTCCAGAATCCCCAGATCAAGGAGAAAATACTACAAGCAGCCAGGAAGAGACAATTTCAATATTGTGGAAACACAAGCAGAATAGCCCAGGACCTGGCAGCTTCTACACTGAGGGATTGAAGGGCATGGAATATGATATTCCAGAGGGCAAAAGAGCTGGGAATGAACTCAAGGGTCACCTACCCAGCAAAACTGAGTATTTTGTTTCAGGGGAAAATATGGTCATTCAGTGGAATAGAGGACTTTCAAGCATTCTTGAGGAAAAAACAGAATTGAATAGAAAATTTGACATCCAGACACAAGAAGGAAGAGATGCCTGAGAAGGTAATCAGGGAAAAGAAATCAAAAGGAACTTATCAAAGCTGAACTATTTACATTCCTATATGGAAAAGCAATAACTGTGACTGATGATATCTTTCTCACTATGAAAATGATGGAAGAAGGGTGTGTGGTCATATGAATACATATGTGAATGTGTGTGTATATGGTTACAGTTATATATGGATAGAGGGCATAGGCTGAATTTGTTGGGAAGGGAGGATACTCAAGGGGTGAAGTTGTGAGGTGAGAGAGGAAAGTGGCAAGAGGAGATGGGGAGAGACAGGGTAGGGTAAACTATCTCATGTAGAAGAAGCAAGGGGAAGTGGTTGCAAGGGAGGGGAGAATAGGAAGGCAAAAAAGGCAAAACCACATTCTCATTGAATTTGGTTCAGGGAGAGAATGACATACATACTAAATGGGATATCTCAACCTGCAGCAGAACAGGGGGAAGGGGGATGAGAGGAGGGATGATTGATGGGGGGGCATCCTTGGGGGAGGGGAGGTTAGAAGTACCCACTATAGAAGAGGGACAGGATCATGTAGGGAATGGACCAGGTGGGGGTGGGATGAGTGGGAGGGAATTATAAGCAACCTTGTACAATATATCTACTATGATAATGTTTTCCATAGCTAGACATGTACAACATATACTGAATTACTTATCTCCCCAGAGGGAATGGGTGACAAGGGAGGAAGGAAATGGATCTGAAATTCGAGGTCTTAACATTAAATGTTTCAAATATATATATATAAAAAAAAAGAAAAGAAATAGGGCTGTAGATCAGTTGGATAGATTAGGTATACAATGCACAGTAGTAAATGACCATAGTAACCTTATGGTTGATAAACCCAAAGATCCAAACTTCATGGGCAAAAACTCACTATTTGACAAAAACTGTGGGGAAAACTTGAAAGTAATTTGCAAGAAACAAGGCATATACCAACCAACATTTCACACCTTATACCAATATAAGGTCAAAATGAGTAAACAATTTAGCATAATGGGTGATATCATAAGCAAATTAGGGGAACATGGAAAATTTTATGGCAATATATAGATAAGGAAAGAGTTTACAATCAACAAGAAATAGAGAGGGTCATAGGAAGTAAAATGAATTTTGATTATATGAAATTTAAAAGTTTTGGTACAAGACAATGCAGCCAAGATTAGAAGAAAAGGAGACTGGAGGCAGGGGGAGGAGAGTTGAGAGCAGGGTGTGGATTTTTAGCAAGTTTCTCTGATATCTTTTCAAAGATATAGGAAACTAAATTAAATTTATAAAAATAAGAGTCAATCCCCAATTGATAAATGGTGAAAGGATACAAAAGTATGAAATAAAGCTATCTATAGTCATATGAGAAAAAAATGTTCTAAATCACTATTGATTAAAAAATGCAAATTAAACAACTCTGAGATACTATGTCACACCTCTCAGATTGGTTAATATGACAGAAAAGGAAAATGACAAATGTCAAAGAGGATGTGAGAAACTTGGGGCACTAATGCATTGTTGATGGAGCCGTGAACTGATCCAACCATTCTGGACAACAATTTGAAACTATACCCAAAAGGCTATAAAACTGCACATAGCCTTTAACCAAGTTGTGCCTCTGCTAGATCTGTATCCCAAAGAGATCAAAGAAAAAGGAAAAATACCTATATATACAAAAACATTTACTGCCAATCTTTGTATGGTGGCAGAGAATTGAAAATTGAGGGGATGCCCATCAATTGGGGAATGACTGAACAAGTTGTGGTATATGATTGTGATGGAATATTATTGTACTACAAGAAATGTAGGATAGTTTCAGAAAAACCTGAAAAGACTTACATGAACTGATGCAAAGTTAAGTAAGCAGAATCAGATTATTGTACACAGTAACAGAAATATTATGAGGATGATCAACTGTGAAAGACTTAGCTACTCTGACCAATACAATAATGAAAGACAAACCCAAAGGATTCATGATGAAAAATGCTATAAACTTCCAGAGAGAAAATGATGAACTCTGAGTGCAAATTGAGTATAATTTTTTCACTTTCTTTCTTTCTTTTTTTTGCTTTTTTTTAACATGGCTTATATGGAAATGTTTTTTGCATGATTTCACATGTATAATTAATATCACATTGCTTGTCTTCTCAGTGGGTGGGGCTGGAGGGGATGGAGAGAACTTGGAACTCAAAAAAATTTCTTTAAATGTTTAAATAATAATTTTTTAAAAAATGAATTCCTGCTTCAAACCCTTCAAAGCTTTTCAAGTCCTCCTCTGGTCAAAGGAGGAGGAAAAAGAAGTCCCAAGGCCACACACACACACACACACACACACACACACACACACACCTCTGCCTCTTTGTTATTCAACACTGTCAGGGTGTCTTTGGTTGCTACCCCTATCTTTCCTTCTAAAAGCAAACACTATATCTTCGACTTCTTATCTCTTCCCTCTGTTTGCCTCTTTCTTCTTTCTTGTCTCTCCAATCTTGTGACATTTTTCTAATGCTCCCCAACTTCCTCACAAAAATCTGATTTCCAAGAGACATTGCTGGCCAAGGTTAGTATTCCTTTTCTCCATTCAACAAACCAGGCAATTATAACATGTTAAGCATAATCTGACTTTCAATTATTTTTGTGCTGGATGCTCAGGTTGCTTTTTTGATGCCAAAGAAATGTGGCATTTTTCCTCACTATTTTTTCTTTAGAGACCAAGAGGCATTCCACAGATGATAGAACAAAACAGATACCCCGTTTTTAGATGGGAAAGTAGAAAGACAAGTCATAAAAGATCATGACCTACTTTGGGAGAGCAGTTGCGCTATAACATGTATCCATGTGCCTCAAACTCTGGACTTTCATGAAATGAATTGGGGGGGTGGGGAGATTTCCCACAAGTTGTATCTCTTTGGCTCATTTGGACTCTATGCAGTTACCTCTGGAAAATCTCAGAATGTAACTATACTATAACTCTTGTCCGGGTTTCCACAGTTGTGGATAAAAAGTTCCCTGCTCCCATGCAAGCACTCAAGGAAACAATGTACATATAGAATGTAGGACAGCTTTTATTTCTTTCATTAAAATACTGGGGGGGAAATCCACAAAGGACTTAGAGTAACATATAAACAATAAATGCAATTCTCCCTTTTGCTCCAAGGTCCTATGCAGTATCCAAATTGTATAATACATCCCTGGAGGGGCTGCAGTTGCTAAAGGGACAATACAATGACATTCTGATGAGTTCCACTTTCGGGAACCTGTATAAGTTCCTAGCCTTATAGTCCTGCCCTAGGGATTTGAATTATCCCTTCCTTCCAAAGAATAATGGACTTGTGGTGGCTAGAGAGGAAACCCCTTTCCCACTAGACCTGCACTATCCAAATAACTCAAAGTAATAGTAGAAAACAAAGTCTAGGTCTTTTGCTCTTTTGTCTTTGCTTAGTCCCTTGCTACTTTTCCAACTCCAGGACTTTATATGTGATCCTCTTCTCCCCTAGAGTCAGGTGTTGTCCAAGGACTTCTCTCTATATAAGATTGAATTCTGGAACTTAGAGTCCAAGCTTTCTTGGGGTACTAGCATAATTCCTATTTGCCTCTGTCCCACAGCAACTATAAACATCTCCCGAGAAGGGATGCTATATGAATGCAAAGGCTTCTTCCCTGCGTTACACACACACATACACCCCACAAGTCTGCTCTACTGCCCCTTGATCTGTCCTCCAAAAAGAAAGAAGGACCAAAAAACCTGACTCTACAAATGATCCCTATTTCTATAGACTAGCACAAAAGGGTGACACAGCACACAACCCACAAAAGTCAGATTCCTCCAATACAATTCACAGTCCACCCCTCATTCAACTCAGTTTATGTTAAGTCTTGAGCTTGAGACACAGGGATATAGATTACATCCATACTGCTCTCCCAAAATAGGTCATGGCCTGTCAAAGTGCTCCTTTCTATTTTCCCAACTGATCCCCAGCAAATCAGTTCATCCCCAATTATTGAAATACAAAGTCCCAAACAAAGGATCACTACCCTGCCAGGGAACTCCTATAATCAATCCTTTACACAGAGAAGAAGCTAAGGGCTCTCCTACTTTCAAATTCCCCTCATTATGTCTTTGAGTGGGTAATTCCTGTGGTTAAACCATATTGGTCACTGGGAAGGTGCTTCCCCAGGGATAAGGTTGGGGATAGAGAGGATGTACTATATCAAACTATAACAGAAGTTGTCTCATACATGATGAAGCTCAAGCTGGCATGAAATTGAATCCTATAATTGGAAAAGAGGGGAGGAGTGGAGGCAGAGATTGCCATCTGCCCCCTCCACACACACACACACACACACACACACACACACACACACACACACACACACACACACACACATATATATACTCCTTACCCCCAGTCCTAATACTTTAACATGAAGTGTTTCCTTACCTCTGAACTTTGTATTTCAACTGCTCAATTGGATGATATCATGGGCAATGCTTCCAAACTGGGAAAGAATCAGACATTACAGCAGTTGACTTGGCTGAGCAAAGCTGTCACCAGCCACACCCTCTCCTGCCCCCTCCTCCCTTCCCTCTCTGGGCGTCTGAGTAGCGCCTTCATTATTGGACTCACCAAAGAATTGCTTATAGTCTATGAAGCCACAAACCCCTACCAGCATTACCCTTATCCCCTGTCTCCATGATCTCATCTCCATATACCTGTACTTGCATTCCCATTAAAAATAGAAAATGAAGCAAGAGGCTATTCTAGGCCTTGGCTCTGGGGGTGAGGGGGTGAGTGGTTAGGAAGGGAGGTGCAGCTGCACTTGACTGCCAAACCCACAAAAATGAAATCAGTATCCTATGTGGTGAGCCCAGAACTTGCTACAGAGCCACGAATGATGAAGGGGAAGGTTAATGTTAACAGGATACTCAGGGACAAAGGCTAACGCCCCCAGGTGGATATTACAGGCATTTGGGGGAGATTTCTATTCCCTCAGAGGAGACCTATTCATCTTGACCGTACAGACATGCCAATAGAGAAATTTTGAGAATTGTAACTGAGGTTATTCAGTTATAACTGAGGAAGGGCTGGTCCTCTGGACAGGGTTCCATACAGGGACCTCTTTATTTGTTCAAAAGATCCATCTGCCCCCCAAAATATTACTCACAAATACCTTCTCAGGTGAAAGTGCTCTTGATTCAAGGACCGAAGGCCTCAGTTAAAATACAATTATCTCAAAATGACACTATGGCTAAGTTGTTAACAATTATATGTAGTAACTTATGATCTTGTAGCTAGCTAGCTACCAAAAAAGGGGTCTTGTGTCCTGAAAATGAGAAGTAAGTTTTGATGGAATGAAAGTGATCAGGAAAGGTCTGAAGCATAGGACCTGGATAAGGTACAGAGACTTGGGCAGTGAGGGGTAGAGGAAGGGACAGAGTGACAAATGTATGAGGTCCTTGCAGGGAACATTTTGTTGTTGTTGGGTTATTTCAATCACGTTCAACTCTTTGTAATCCCATTTTGGGATTTTCTTGGTAAAGATGCTGGATTGGTTTGCCGTTTCCTTCTCCAGCTCATTTTATAAATGAAGATATTGAGACAAACAGGGTTAAGTGATTTGCTCAGGGTCACACAGCTAGTAAATTCCTGAGGCTGAATTTGAACTCATGAAGGTGAGTCTTCCTGATTCCAAGCTCCGTGTTCTATCCATTGAGCCACCTACATGCAGGAAACATAGGTTGTCTATAAGGAGGAAAGTAGCAATTAAAGGAAGATGGAGGAATCCAGAAAAACATATTTCACCAATATCCCCATCTTGCCCATGGCCAGCCCTTAGCCTGGAAGCTGGCAAACTTTGTGGCATGAGGACTACTGAGGAAGGGGACTCTACCATGTACATCCCATGACATAGTGGCTAGAGTGTTGGATTTGGCATCAGGAAGACCCGGTTCAAATCCTGCTTAAACAATTACTAGTACCTGCTAGTAGGCTTCATAACGTTGAAATGAGATGAAGAAGCTGAGACTATTTCACAAGTTTTAAAACATTATATAGATGTGAGATACTTTTTGCATCTCCCGAAGATCTTACAGTGTTGACTTCTTCACTAAACCCATCCCATCCATTCCAAACTCACCTCTTTCTATGAAGGGCATACCACCCTTCTAGCAACCTAGATTCAAAACTTTCTCATTCTCAGCTCCCCATCCTCACTTAGGTCATGAATCCAATCAGTTGCCAAATCTTGTCCTTTTTACCTCCCACACTATCTCTCATATCTGTCCCCTTCTCTCTACAGGATCCTATCCACCCCTTACTTCTTAGCCCTCATCACCAACTCTCCCCTAGACTAATCCAATAGCCTCCTAACTGATCTCTTTGCTTTCAGGGTCTTCCCTTTCCGATCCATTTTCTTCACATCTGACATTGATTTCCCTAAGGCCCTTGTCTGATCATGTCATCCCCTCCCCCTTACTCAATAAACTCAAATGGCTTCCTATTAAATGTAAGAATATTATCTCGTCTTTACCTCGGCCTTTTAAATTTCTATTTATGCATAAGTTTTTTTAAGTATGTCATTATTAGTACAGTAATATATGCATATAATTTATAAATAAGTAAATGTATATTCATCACAAGGATTTAAATATACATATAAGTATACATGTTTATATATCAAATATAGATACACATATGTTTGTGTGTCAATATTTAGCCTATGTACATATAATGTATATATGCAACTATCAACTATAGATATATGTCTACATTATATAGATATATTTACATTACATAAACACATCTATCTATATACACATGCATGTACATGTATATATCAACTATAGATTATATAATGTATTGTGTCTATCTTTAGTTTATGTTCATGTGATAATGTATATATGTATCTACAGTGTATGTATGTATTATATATGTATATATCAACTATAGATAAATATATAATGTATGTATGTCAATTTTTAATTTATGTATATGTGGTATATATATAGTATGTATGTGAATATATGTCTGTGTATATGTATATTCTATATATATCTTATGTACATAGTATATATGTAACTATGAACTATAGATAGATATATACATTACATGTGCATATATGTGTATACATGTGTGTCAACTATAAATACATATGTATTGTCTCTATCTTTAGTTTATGTACATGTGATGTATATATGTATCTATAGCTGACACATATATGTATGTGCATACTATATGTATTGTGTGTGTATGTATCAACTATAGATATGTATATAATGTATGTATGTCAGTCTTTAGTTTGTGTACATATCTGTCAACTATAGCTACATATACGTGTTATATATGTATATTTAGATTATATATACACCTATATCTATATATGCATGCATTTATACACATAGATATATGTATATACACACATATATGTATGTATCAACTATATATAATGGATTGTGCCTTCTTTAGTTTATGTACATATGGTGTATCTATGTATCTATAGCATATATGTACATTTATGTGTCTGTGTGTAGGTATCTGTAGTGTGTTCTGTATCTATAGTGTACGTGTGTGTATAAATGTAAGTTGTATAAATGTATATGTATGTGTTTATATATACATATACATACAGATAGATAGATGATTGATAGGTGGATGATAGATGATTGATAGATAGATAGATAGATAGATAGATAGATAGATAGATAGATGATAGATAGAGTATAAACCTTGCTTCACCTCAAGCTCAAGGTAGTTTTTCTGAGGGATAGCCCTGTGACCCACATGTGGACAAGTGGAGGGTAATGTGACTCCTGACCAGCTAAGAGTAAACTGAGTGTGATGCTTCATGCCTACATAAGAGATTTGGGAAAGGACACACTTTGGACTTGGGAGGACTTTGAGACAGGTGGTCAGTAGAGGCTACTGAAAGTCCATAGAGCTGAGAACCTATAAGAGAATGTGCCCTCCACTCCACCCCACCCCACCCCCAAGAAATGTTGCTTGACTTCTAACACAATCCCAGAGAATACTGAGATTGGACTTGCTTGGGTAAGATCATTCCCTCTCCTGGTCTGAGCTAGATCTTATCAGCCAAATAGCTCTTTCACTCTTGATCTGGTCTACTCTGTATAACTACCCTGATTTCACTAACTATGTGTGATAGTCTCTTGTATAACAGTGTTTGGTGGGTGGTAGCTACAATGGTGAATGTAAACTAAGAGTTGCCCTCCCCTTGACAGCAATCAAGGAAAGGACTTTTTCTTCTGTAACTATGGCACCCCTGGATTACAAATATTGGAGGTAAGGTAGATAGCTATTATTCTAGTCCAATACCTAGTCCAATACCTAGTCCAATACCTAGTCCAATCTCCTATCTTGGAGATAGGAGATAGAGAAGAGGGAAGGAGAAGGAGAAAAGGAATAAGCTTTTATTCCTATTTTTATACCTACTATGTGCAGGGCACTGTGTTAAAGTGCTTCAAAAATATTATCTCATTTCATCCTCACAACAGCCCTGTGAGGTAAGGGCTATTATTATCCCCATTTTACAGCTGGATAAACTTAGGCAAACAGGGTTAAATGACTTACCCATGGTCACACAGCTGGTAAAGGTATGAAGTGGGATTTGCATTCTAGTCTTCCTGACTCCAGATCCAATGCTCTTATCTACTTTACCACCTAGCTTCTAAGAAAGATCATGGAGGCCTTGGATCCTCCCTGACCATCCCCTGTTTCCCTACTGCCAATTGCCATCTCCTTGAGAAAGAGATAGGCCAGACCTCAGATCCTATCTATCTACACCACACATATCAGCCATCTTTTTTTGTTTTTTTGCTTTTTGGAGGGGGGAAGATAGGGAAATTGGGGTTAAGTGACTTACCCAAGGTCACATCGCTATTTTATTTGTTGTTGTTGAGTTGTTGTCAAGTTGTCCTCAACTCTTCATGACCCCATGTGTGGTTTTCTTGGCAGAGATACTGGAGTGGTTTACCATTTCTTTTTTTTTTTAATCTTTTTTTTTTTTTTGGTCTTTTTTGGAGGGGGGAAGGCAGGGTAATTGAGGTTGTGACTTGCCCAAGGTCACACGGCTAGTAAGTATTAAGTGTCTGAGGCTGAATTTGAACTCAGGTCCTTTTGACTTCAGGGCCAGTGCTCTATTCACTGTGCCACCTAGCTGCCCAGTTTACCATTTCTTTCTCCAGCTTATTTTACAGATGAGGAACTAAGGCAAACAGGGTTAAGTGACTTGCCCAGGTTCACACAACTAATCAGTATCTGAGACTAGATTTGAATGAATGAAGATGAGTCTTCCTGACTCCAGGTCCAGCACCCTAACTACTGGGCCATCTAATTGCCTCCAATTTGTTGCTGAGTTGTTTCAGTCATGTCTGACTCTCCATGACCCCATGAGGTTTGGCAAAGATACCGGAGTGCTTTGCTATTTCCTTCTCTAGCATTTTACAGATGAGGAAACTGAGGCAAACAGGGTGAAGTGACTTGCCCAGATTCACACAGCTGGGAAGTATCTGAGGCCAGATTTGAATTCAGGAAGATGAGTCTTCCTGACTCCAGGCCTGGCAGTCTATCTACTGTGTCACCTAGCCGCCTATTTTACAAAGAAACTGAAACTGGAAAGTGAGGTCATTTATCTAACATCATACAGCTAAGTAATAACAGCTAACAGCTAATCATAGGAATCATGGCTAACACTCATATAAGCGCTTCCGATGCATCAGGCACTGGGCTAGGCACTTCACAATTATCACCTCATTTGAACCTCACAACAGTCCTGGGAGGTAGCTGCTATTATTATCCCCATTTCCCAGATGAGAAAACTAAAATAGAAGTTAAGTGACTTGCTCAGCATCATGAAACTAGGAAATGTCTGAGGTTGGATTTGAATACAGGCCTTCTTGATTTCAGGCTAGTTATGCTAACCATTGCACCACCTACTAGCAAGTGGCAGAGAGGGAGTGTCTGCCTCTCCTTCTCTGGATCCTTCATGTTAATTACTTCTCAAGGTTCAATTACATTCAGGTGCTGCAATTTCTTTTATCCAACTTCCCTCTGATGAACATCTATACTCTTTCTAGCTGATTTCATTCATTATCTTAAAAAAAAAAGTTTTTCTTGGAAGTGAAAATACACAGACACATAATTTTTTTTTTTTACAAGACCTCCTCCTTCTTTCCTCCTGCCCTTGTGGCTCATGAAGAGTCACCACTGAAAATGAGTATAAAATGAGGGGACTGGACTTATTGACTTTCAGTTTTAAATCTATGATCCCATAATCCTAATAACCAGTAGAAGATAAAATAAGCAGGACCGGGGAAACAAAATGCACAATGACCACAGCAATGTAAATGGAAGCATCAATAGATCAATCAATAATCAATCTATAAACGTACATAAAAATCAATTTATAAATACATATAAATGTCAGAAAACATTTATTGAGCTTCTACTATGTTCTGGGTATTGTGCTGGGGATACTAAAGAGGCAAAAAGCCCCTGCCCTCAAGAAACTTACAGTCTAATGGAACAAAAAGAACAAAAGAATGTAATTGCATGCTAGGTCCTTTTAATGACCAAGCTGGATCTCAAAGAAGAGTTAAGAAAATAGGCCTCCTTCTGTAAAGTGGGAGGGGTGGAAAGATGGCTGCCCCTGAAGCTGGTCAAGGAATGATCCAGCTCTAAATCCAGGATCCCCTCTTTGCAAGGTGGATGATAACAGGTGTGGAATAGTATATGTCAGACATTGTTGAGGGGTTGGTTTTGCTATTGTTTTTTCTCTTTCTTTAAAAAATTTTTATTATAAGGTTAGATAGGTAGGACAGGGAAGAGGGATATATTTGGAAATGAATGAAACTAAAACCAAAAAAATCTATAAATAGAAGATATTTTTGTTTTCTTTTTTAATATTTTATTTCCCCCAATTACATATAAAACCAATTTTCAACATTAGTTTTAAAAATTGAGTTTCAAATTCTCTCCCTCCCTCCCCACTCCTCTCATTGAGAAGGCAAATGATTTGTGTAGAATGTGTGTAGACAGACATGCAAAACATATTTCCAATTAGTCATGCTATCAAAGAAAATATAGACCAACATAACATAACCCTCCCCAAAACAATAAAGTTTAAAAAATTTCGCTTTGATATTTATCTTTCTCTGGGGATGGATAGCATTTTTCATCATAAGTCCTTCAGAGTTGTTTTGAATCATTGTTTTGCTGACAACAGCTAAATCATTCACAATTGATCACTGAAAGATCACTGAAAGGTGTTGTGGTTACTATGTAGAATCTTCTGGTTCTGTTCATTTCACTTTGCATCTGTTCATGTAAGTCTTTGAGATTTTTTTCTGAGAGCAACCTGCTCATCATTTTATAGCACAATAGCCTTCCATTCAATCATATACCACAACTTGTTCAGTCATTCCTCAACTGGCTTCCCCTCAGTTTACAATTCGTTGCCTCCAGAAAAGAGGTGCTATAAATATTTTTGTACATAAAGGCCATTTTCCTTTTTTCATCTTTTTGGGGACGCAGACTTAATAGTAGTATTGTCAGGTCGAAGGGTATGCATGGCTTTATAGGCCTTTGGGCACATTGCTCTCCCGAATGGTTAAATGAGTAAAGACTCTTTTTTAAAGAAGTCAAAGAATGTTGCCCAGGTTCCAGGGGCTTCTACAGTAGCAATTTAGTTAGAAGTGACCTGAAAATCAAAGTTGGAGTGGAGTAAAGTTTCAGGTAAGGAAACATATTTCACTTTCGAAGACTTAAACACAGCATGGAAAACAAAAAATACAAATGCTGAAATTCTACCGTTAGGTCATCTGGCTATGCTACGAGACTTTTAAAATGTTTGCTTAACTGGGCTCCATGCAACATATTACCCTTATTCCCTTCCACATCAGGACTTTCCCCATTGTGGCTCTAATGTACCACAGGTCAGCATATAAAATTAAACAGGAATTTGGGGGGAGTTTTTTTGGAAGCCACAAACGACACTCAAAGGCCAGAAATCGACACAGATCCTATGACCAAATACTTAACCCAAATTTTACAATAAGATACTGTAAACACTCTATAAAAGAAAACAAAATTCAGACTTCTCTGGTACAAAGGAAGAGCCAAAAAATTTTAGGCATATTTTCCAGATTGCAGGACGGGTGGGGTGCCCCTAACCCCTTAGAGATAACTGTAATGCCAAAGAGAAACCCATACTTGGAGCTAAAACAGGGGCTAACTAAATAAGGGAATAATAAAAATATAATAATAAGGAAATAAAGAAAACATCTTGGACTTCAGGGCCTAGGGAAGCCACAAAACCTGTGTTAAGTGCCCCTACCCTCCACAGACGGGGAATATGCTTTGAGGCAGGGCCTGTGCTCCCTGGAATGAAGAGAAGAAGGTGGGGAGGGGAAATGAGAAGAGGAGAGAGGAGAGGAAAAGAGAGGAAGGGAAAAGAGGGGAGGGAAGAAGAGGGGAGAGGAGAAGAAGAGAAAGGAGGGAAAAGAAGAGGAAGGGAGAGGCGGGAAAGGAAGGGAAGCCTTCCCCATTTTGATTTCTAACTTTCATAAATCTAAGATGACTGATATTCAGGCAGTAAAACTTCAACATTAGTCATCTGTGATAAAGCCAAGGGCCCTTGTCCCTCCTGACCATGACAGTCCGGGGAAGCCTCACTCAAATTCCTCAGCCTGATTAAAAGAATAATGACTCACAGTTCTATGGATCTCTAAGGTTTATAAAGCAGCACCTGCAGAAATCAGACAAGAGAAGGGTTAGCAAGCTGATTTCAACCCAATGAAGATTATTTACAGGAGCACCTAGGCTATACGAGGCTGTGAGGAAGACAAAAGAAAGATCTGACCCGGTCTTTTCCCCAGAGGAGAATCGTTTTGGAGGGGGGAAATAATCCCAATAGCTCAGCAAAGTAATTCAGTGAAAACTATATTACCAAAGAATACCAGAAAGCACAGTCAGGGAAAAGAGACTATCAGGAAGTAGCTAGTTAGTGAACAGTCAACAAGTGTGTAGGGAAACAGAGAAAGGCAAAAGACAGGCTGTCATATAAAAAGCTTATAAACTGAAGCCTAGCTTGCTTAAGATTAGGTTGTTGAAGGTGTGCACCTCCACCAAATCCCAGGCTCTTGACATGGGGGTCTAAATGCATGGTATGGGCAACAAGTGTAACTTGTAGGCCTCCAAGCATTGGTCAGAGGAGAGCCATTATGGTACAAAGGCATGCATTTGAGCATAGGCACATAGACTTAGAGCAGGAGGGACCTTAGAGGCCATCTTGCCCAACCCTTTCCTTTTAAAGGAGAGGAAACTGAGGCCCAGACTGGTTAAGGGACTTGCCCAAGGTCACACAGGGAATGCAAGACAGGCAGAATTGGGGGCAGCTAAGTGTCAAAGTGAATAGAGCACCAGCCCTGGAGCCAGGAGGACCTGAGTTCAAATTCGGCCACAAATTCCCAAACTCCAAATTAGGAGTTGGGAAAGGCTTAAGACCTACTAGTTGTGTGAAGTTGGGCAAATCACTTAACCCCAATTGCCTTGCTTTCCCTTCTCAAAAAAAGAAAAAAAAGACAGGCAGAGTTAGAGCCTAGATCCTGTTATTTCCAAGTCAGTATTCTTCCCGCTATCCCAAGTGCCTCTCCAAATCCAGGTCTGCTAAATATTTATGTTAATTTAGGCAAATCCCTTCCCTCTCTGGACCTGTTTCCTCATCCATAAAAGGGAAGAGGAGGTATTGGGACAGATGGTCTCTAACGTTCCTTCCAGCACTAAATTCAAATCTTACCCATCTGAATCAATAGTCAATAAACGTTTATTTTTTGCTGTTCAGTTACTTCAGTCATGTCCAACTCTTCCTGACCTCATTTGGGGTCTTCTTGGCAGAGATGCTGGATAATAGAGGTTTGCCATTTCCTTCTCCACCTCATTTTACAGATGAGGAAACTGAGGCCAAGAGGGTTAAGTGACTTATCCAGGGTCACAAAGCTAGTAAGTGTCTGAGGCTAGATTTGAACTCAGGAAGATGAGTCTTCCTGATTCTAAGCCCAGCACTCTATCCACTGCACCACCGTTCTATCCCAAACACTTATTAAGCACCTACTATGCACCAGGCACTTCGCTAAGCACTGAGGATACAAAAAGAGGCAAAAGACAGTCCCTGCCCTCAAGGTGCTCACAATCTAATGGGAGAGACAATGAGCAAATAAATATGCACAAATAAGCTACATACAAGAACAGGAAATAAGTAAGAGAGGAGAGGGAAAGGCACTAGAATTAGGGGTTGGGAAAGGCTTCCTGGAGATGAGTTTTTGGTGAGGACTTAAAGGAAACCAGCAGTCAGAGATGAGGATGGAGAGAATTCCAGGCACTGGAGCAGCCACGGTTAGAGTGGAGATTGTCTAGAGAACAGCAAAGAAACCGGTGTCACCGGATTGAAGAGTAGATGTCAGGGAGGAAGATGTTAAAAGTCTTGAAAGGTGAGGAGGGGGTGAGGTTATAAAGGGGTTTCAATGCCAAATAGTGCATTTTGTATTTGATCCTGGGGGCAATAGGGAGCCACTGGAGTTTATTGAGTAGGGGAGTGACATGATTGCACCTGTGCTTTAGGAAAATCACTTTGGTGGTTGAATGGAGAAAGGATTGAAGTGGGGAGAGATTTGAGACAGGCAGACCTACCAGGAGGCTATCTCAACTGTCCAGGTATGAGGTGATGAGAGCTTGAACTAGAGTGGGGGCAGTATCAGAGAAGAGGAGGCATATTGGAGAGATGTAGAGGTGAAATCTATAGGACTTGGCACCATATTGGAGATGAGTGAGAAGTCTAGGATGATGCCTAGGTTGTGATCCTGAAGTACTGGGAAGAGGGTGCTGCCCTTGACAGGAAATTAGGGGGCAGGAAAGGTTTAAGGGGAAAGATAGGAAACATAGGAAGTGGGAGAACAATGAATAAGGTCAGGATGAGGGGAGGCAAAAGCATTCGGGGGTAGTAAAAACAATACATAAAAGGGTATAAAAGGGTAGGGAAAATTCAGGAGGAGAGGGAATGACTGGGTGACCTTCAAGATCAATTCATTTCTTATAGAGAATTTAGTTTCAAATACTGCTTTTTATATATCCGAGGTCAGATTCTGATATGGAAGGACATACTCTGGAGGTATGGGGCAGTTTGGTGGTACACTAGATGGAGAGCTGGTCCTAGAGTTAGGAAGACCTGAGCTCAAATCCCATCTCACTAGCTGCATGACCCAGAACAAGTCACAACACTCTTTGTCTCAGTTTCCTCAGCTGTTAAACAAGCTGAAGAAGATAAGGACAAACCCCTCCAATATCTTTGCCAGGAAAACCCCAAATGGGGTTATGGAGCATTGGACACGACTGAAAACAACTAAACAAGAACAACACTGGAAATTCCTAAAAGAATAAATACTATTGAAGAGTATGTTGGCTATAATACAATGTAAAATCTTAGATTCATGAAGTCTTAGGGAAACGTGGAATCATAGTAGAATGGAGTTTGAATTGGCCTATAAGAGGGACAATCCCAGGGGGCATGCATCCCAAAATCCCTTGGAAATTTCTTTGTTTTGTGGGGCTTTTTTTTTTCTTTTTGGAGGGCAATTGGGGTTAAGTGACTTGCCCAAGGTCACAGGGCTAGTGTTAAATGTCTTAGGTCAAATTTGAACTCAGGTCCTCCTAACTCCAGGACTGGTGCTCTGTTCACTGGGCCACCTAGCCACCTCCCTGGAAACTCCAGGGACATGGTGACTGAGTGCTTGGGTCTTTTGGGGATGATAATCTTCTTCAGGACATTCAAAGACCTAGTATTGAAAAGATTTTTAAAACCCTTAATGACCTGGCTCTTCTTCTCTCAACATAATCTATGCTCCAGGGACTCTGGCCTCTTCACTATTCTTCCCACAAGACTTCCATCTTACAACTCAATGCATTTTCATTGACTACCTCTCATGTCTGGAAGTGCATCAATGATATCATGGGAAAGGATTGAGGGATGGAGGAATTGGGGGTCACAGTGAGGATGATGAACAGGGTGAGGGGTCATAGGACAAAGGGAAAAATGAAATAATAAAGGTTATGATCAAATCCAAGAATTTTGGGATTTGTGAAAATGAAATGCTTGAACTAAATGACCTTCTAAAATCACTTTTAGCTCCAGGTCTGTGATTGGCTACTCAATCCATATTTGTCAAGCACCTAAGTACTGTGCTAAGCACTGGAGATATTAAGAAGGAAAACCAGTCCCTTCCCATAATTTAATGGTGGAGACAATGCACAAAGAAACAAGCTTTATATAGAACAAATCTTCTGCTCCTGACTGTGACTGCTGAGAACGTGTCGTAATTGTGAGACTCAGTCACCTCCAGCAAGCTGGACACAAGAATCCATCTCTAGCCAGAATATCCTGGTTGGTCTTCCCTCTCAGAGCTGGGTCACCCTAATTGTAGTGGAAGGTTCTAAGGACAGGGGATTATTTCCTAAGGGTAAGAACTCACCTAGACTGGATTCTGCTTCTAAGGTCTTCTGCCTGGATCCCAGATTATGAAGCAGGTACCCAGAGGATCTGGGCAATCTCATCTATCAGCAATGTCCTTCGAAGACTGGCTGAATAATATACAGGGGCTGGTTCTGAATGAGGAAATAGGAAGCAAAATTCGTAATCCAAACTTAATAATTGGTTATCAATACCAAGAAGCATCATATTGCTCTTTATTACTATTAGCCTACTATGTGCCAGGCACCATGCTAAGCTCTTCAATGTTATCTCATTTGATTGTCACAATAACTGATCAGTAAAGGGCCATTATATCTCCATTTTACAGGTGAGGAAACTGAGGCAGACAGAGGTTAAGTGACTTGCCCAAGGGTCTTGCCCAAGACTGAGGGAGGATTTGAACTCAGGTCTTCCTAACTCCAGGCCCAATGATCTATCCTCTAAATCATCTAGCTGCCTATGATCATTAGGATAGAATCACCATCTGTCAGGGATTCTCTTCTTCCCATCATCACATGGATAGGCTAATTTTTTTTCATCTAAAAGGCAACAAAGCTATCTTTAGAACTTGATTGTCCCAGATGGCTAAGGCTCGAGGTTCATTTCCCTGGGGACCTCTGGCTCCCATATTGACATGGCTTACTGGTTACATAAGGGCATAAAAGTCCCACCCACATGGAGTTGGGGCCCTTCAGACTTGGCAGAGGTTCCTGTCCTGCTCACCAGATGTGTTTCCATATAGAGGTGAGTGGGGAGGGGCCTAAGGGGGTAGCAGTATCCTTATTCCAAGTTAAGTTATTAAATCCTCTCTTTAGGGTATTCTGTAAATATGTGCTCAGTCTTTTGCATCAGCATTTCTTTTATGTTTAGGGAGTAAATACTTGTCTCGGATCTGATTCATATTATACATTAAATATCTTTTATTTTCCCCTTTGGGGATACTTAGACATTAATCAAAACCTGAGCTTTAAATAATTTGTCTCCAGGGTTCCAGGGTGGGAGGGTAAAGAAACAAAAAGTGCAAGAAAAGGAGCCTGATTTCTCTTTTGGGTGGTCAAGCTTCCCCAGGAATGAATGGGGTCAACTTATGCATGGGTCTGGAGTAGAGTAGGAGGGGCTGCTGTGCCCTTTCCTACTCTACACTATACATACACAGATATAGACATAGACATAGACATAGACACAGATATAGACACAGACATAGACACAGACATAGACACAGACATAGACATAGACATAGACACAGACATAGACATAGACATAGACATAGACATAGACATAGACATAGACATAGACATGGACACAGATATAGACACAGACATAGACACAGACATAGACACAGACATAGATATAGACATAGACATAGACATAGACATAGACATAGACATAGACATAGACATAGACAGAGATATGTATGTGTGTGTGTGTTTGCATAGTGTGTCCTCCAATGGAGTGCAAGCTCATTGAGTTAGTCTTTGTATTGGGAGCATTTAACATAGAATCTACAAGATAGTAAATACTTATAGCTTAATTCATTCATTGATATAAAGTGAATACTGATACAAAGGCAATACTAGGGAAGGGCTAGGGAGAGCAGAAAAAAATCTCATGAACAAAGTGATACATGGCTGGGCTTTGAAGGAATGTAGGAATTCTAAAGGGTGGAAGGGAGGAGGCATTGCTTTCCATTCATCAGAGATGGCCATTACAAAGGCATGGAGACCAGGGATGAAGGGCCAAGTATAAGGAACAAAAATAAAACAGTCAATATACATTTATTTAGTGCCTACTGTGTGCCAGGCACTGTGTTAAGCATTGGGAATTAAATAGGCCTGCACAACCTGCAGCCCACCAAAGGATTTCAGGCAGCCAGTGAAAAATATAGAGGAACATGCCAATCAACAGGTCCAAAATCTTGGCCCAATGGCTGTAGATTGTGCAGGCCTGAAATAAAAGGTGAAAGATAGCACCTGCCCTCAAGGAATTCACAGTCTAATGGGGAAACCACATGCAAACAACTATGTACAAACAAGGTATATACAGGATAAATTAGAGACAATTGATAATGTGAAGGCACTAGCATTAAGGAGGCCCAGAAAGGACTTCCTGCAGTGGGGACTTGAAAGAAGCCAGGAAAGCCAGGTGGCAGAGATGAGGTGGGAAAACATTCCAGGCATAGGGGATAACAAATGAAAATTGTTGTTCATCCTTCATTTCAAAGAGGACCAATGACATCACAGGGTCATGTCTTGACTTGCACATGAATTGGACTTAGGTGAAACAGAGTTGCATAAATTCATCAGCCTCTCTCTTTCTTCCAGAGTCTTCGAAGTCCAGTGGCAAGACAAAAGTCAAGATGACTGTCAATGGCCCAGGAGACAGTGGATGACGTTGGCATCTCTGATGTCTGCCCAACTTCTAAGTGCTTCACAGCACCTGCTTCAGCCACCTTCACGGGGATTGACACAGATTGTCCTCATCTGCCCATTTTGCCAAGGAAAGTCTTCACATGCTTGGGATAGATACCTACCCAACTCACCAACCCCATATACCCCAACCAGTGAAAATACATGAAGTTGGGAGATGGAGTGTCTTATTTGTGGAACAGCAAAGAGGCTGGTGTAACTGGATTGAAGAATATATGGAGGTGTGTGTGTGTGTGTGTGTGAGGTTTAAGAAAACAGAAATGAATGGTAGCTGGGGAAGTTATGAAGGGATTCTATATTTGATTCTGGAAGTAACAGAGCGTCATTGGAGTTTATTAAATAGGGTGGGTAATATGGTCAGACCTTGGCTTTCAAAAGATCATTTTGACATCAGATCAGACTTGAGACAAAGCAGATCAACCAGCAATCAGGCTATTGCAATAGTCAGTTTGGTTGGATATTAGAGTGCAAGAAGTAATAAAGTATAATGAGGCTGGAAAGATAGTTTGAGGCCAAATTATAAAGGGCATTTAAAATGGCAAACAGAGGAGTTGGTATTTTATCCTAGAGGCAATAGAATTTATTTAGTATGGGAATAAAATATGGTCAAATTTGTGCTTAAGGAAAATTACTTTGGCAACTATATGGAGGGTGGATTAGTATTTACATTTGCTGTCTATGAATGGGACCTCACCTGGATGCCATGGAAATTAATCAGATCCACTGAGGTTGATTGGGACTTCTCCACAGCTGGAGTTCCAACTTAGGTCATGTGATATAGTAGTAACAGTAGTAGTCCTGGTGGTGGTTGGTGGTGGTGGTGATAGTAGTAGTAATAGTAGTAGTAGTAGTAGTAGTAGTAGTAGTAGTAGTAGTAGTAGTAGTGGTAGTAGTAGCAGTAGTGGTGGTGCTGGAGGTGGTGGTGGTGATAGTGGTAGTAGTAGTAACAATAATAATCCCTAGCATTTATATAGACCTTTAAGGTCTGCAAAGTACTTTATGTATGCTATATCATTTGATCCTCACAACAATCCTGTAAAAAAAGTACTATTATTACCCCCATTATAGATGAGAAAAGAGATTCTAAGAGAGGCCAAGTGGTTTACCAGTCTCAAGTTCTTCACATTCTTTTTATCTTCCATTACCATAATCCAAGGACTCCTTCTGGTATTCTTCCTCAGTTATATTCATTGATAGCAATACTCTCTTGGGCCAGATCAAGAAATATAACTTTGGTAGAAGTGAAATGATTCATCAGGGTATCAAGTACACACAGAGAGGCCAAAGTAGCCACAGTGTCCACCTCTGTCCTGCTAAAGAGGTGAGCCTTGCTTAGACATCCTTAGGTGCTGGATCTCTTGAGTCCAGGGTCTTCTCTCCCTGAATATCAAGAAATGTACATTTCTTATCTATTTCTTTCCTACTTGAACTCCATCAGCTGGAATCCTTGGATTTAACTCCACCATTATCATACTCTCACCCAGGAACCTTCCCCGCCCTTTTTCAGCTTCTTTTTGTGTGTTTTCTCCCATTAGATTGTAAGTTCCTTGAGGGCCAGCAGTCCCTTTCTTTTTCTTATTTGAATTCCCAGTCCTTAGGACAATGCTTGGTATGCAGCAGGCACTTAATAAATGTTTGTTATGTTATATTAAAAAACATTCCCTTAGTTCCCCTAGCCATCAGAGATTTAGAAGTTCTACATAGGTCACCACCAGTCCTTTCCTTGGTACCTGCTGAATTTGAAACCATAGACTTAGCTCTCCTGAGTGTTGTACCCCAAGAAAAGTGAGACAGAATATCCCCAAGATTAAGTTTAAAAGGTGGATTTTATTACCGCTCCACTGTCGGGGTACATGCCCAAATCAGACAGTGCTTTGGCACAGACATTGTGCTGAAATTACAGTGATGTAAGCTGAAGCTACAGTGATTGGTCAGTATACATTTGAATTTCCCGCCAGCAAGAAACCCTGGGCTGGGACTCCCGCCCACAGATCAACCAAGGGAAAGCAAGGGGTGGGGGTCCTGCTTGTTTACAGATCAATTAAGGGAGAGGAAGGTGGAGTTCTCTGCTTTACAAATCAATGAAGAAAAGGGAAGGTTGAGTTGCCTGCTCTACAAATCAATGAAGGAAAGGGTAGGTTGAGCTGTCTGCTTTACAAATCAATGAAGGGAAGGGCAAAGTGGAGTAGTGTCCAACACTGAGCACCCCAACTGTAGGTCTCCGCCCTTTGCTCCATCTTTTACAGATAACCCTTCTCCTTTTTTACTACAGAATCTGGGTAAATGTTTAATAATTGGCTCTTGGGTTGGATGGTGGGGAACGCACTCAACACACTTTTAAGGTTAATCTGCAATATTAACATGTTCTCCATCATTTTCTTAAGTCTAGCGAATCAGCAAAACAATAAATTAAGTCCTGATTTGTAACATTTATTTCCAAGGTGTAAATGTTCACACTGAAAATTTAACAGTCTGCTGCTGGCCAGATCCAGGACACAACTGTTTTCACACTTCTTTTTCCCTCTGGGACTAACAGCCCTCTTCTGCTGCCTATTTGAGACCTAGTTGCTCCATAACAGTTAACAAAGCCAATGTACTCATTAAACTCATAGACTGCCTTAGATTTTTGAAAGGGTAAATACAGAATAGAAGCAAGGGCAGGTGAGGGAGGGTGAATACACAGGCACAGAATGCCATTGATTAGGGAATAGCTCAGAATATCCTGGCACTTTAATACAATCAACTATTACTGCACCCCAGGAAATGATGAATAAAAAAACTTTGGAGAAATATGCAGAAACAACTTGTATGATGAAAAAAACAACAACAATTTGTAGAAAAACAACTTTCAAAGACCTTAGAACTCTGATCAAAGAAAAGAACAACAGTGATTCCAAAAAACTGATTAGGAAACATGCCACCCACCACTTGACAAAAAGGTGTTGGAGAAAAGGTTCTGAATGAAATGGGCAGACATAGCCAATGTGCTGATTTTGTTTGCTGGACTATGTATATGTGTTTCAAGGGAGGGCTTTGACTTGGACATTGGTGGGGAGAAAGTAGGTTAGTGGGTCAGTGACAGATATTCAAGAAAAAAGTACAGTAAAAAATAGCTTTTTAAAATGAACAGAAAAAAAGCAAAAGTAAAGAAGGGAAACAATTAAAATAGAGAAGATTATATAGATATACATATACATATACACACACATGTATGCACACATACATACATATACATATATACACATATTTAATTATTTGCATTATTAAATTATGCATATGCTTTAATATATACTATATGCTTATATATACTTCTTTTTTATGTAAAACTTGCCCTAGCCCTTGTAGTAAACCTGCCTGAGAGCCAGATCTATTACATTTTCTCCCACCTCTGTGGTTCTCTGCTATCATTAAAGGGGTTTGGGAGTATCAAGTCTCTGCCACAGGGCAGCGAGGTGGCACAGTGGATAGAACATCAGGTCTGGAGGTAGGAAGACCTGAGTTCAAGTTTGACTTCACACACTTACTAGCTGTGTAACCCTGGGCAAGTCACTTAACCCTGTTTGCCTCAGTTTCCTTGTCTGTAAAATGAGCTGGAGAAGGAAATGGTAAACCACTCCAGTATCTTTGCCAAGAAAACTCAAATGGGATCATGAAAAGTTGGACAGGACTAAAAGGACTGAACAACAATAAGAATTCTCTGCCATTGGCATGAACCCCAACTGATGGTGTTCCTCCAATTCTAGGGACCCCTCGAACTGGTTCTATTTAAACATTAAACAGTCAGGTTAGCTTTTACAAAAGCATATTTACTTCAAAGGTATATCAAGAACAAACACACAAAAATATATCTCTCTAAATAATTCTCCCATATATCACCTTAGTCTCTGGAGAGGTGAGGAGGATCAGATTCACAGCTTAATTCAGGTCCTATATAACATAGTTCCCCAAATCCAAAGCCTCTTTGGCGATTGTGTTCTGGTATCCTGACTTTTCAGAGTTTATCTGTTGGGCTGGCAGCAGCAACTCTCCTAGAATTCTGTTTCTAAGGCTGCCATGGCTAGAGAGTCCAAGTCTGGGGATCGTGTCACCTGCACCTAAGTCTAATTGTTTTAAAGTTACAACCTACACAGCCAATGGAAAGAGGCTATTCCCACACTTGTGGTAGGAAATGCTAATGTCTTCTCCCAAAATTAGGCCTCCTACCCTAGGGGGTGCCTCCATATTAGATGATCTAGTCATGTAAATGTTAAATTCACAATAGGAATAGGTAGTGGATATGTGATTTAATTGCCGTAGAGAAATCTTAGATGAGAAAATTCCCCCCACTAATGCAGGCCAGCACCTTCTCTGAAATTTTAATCTGTTTCCTAGAGAAGTGTCAAATATATCCAGGCTTTTCAGGCCACAATACTCCTGAGCAAAACCCAAACCATATTAAAATGTAATTGGGAAACATTTAACAAAATAAATAAAAATACAGTAGAACAATATGATAATGATAATATGTCGTTTTCTAGGTCAATACAACATGTAGTTCCTATGATTTAGTGGTCCCCAGATTCTATCTGAGTTTGACACCACTAACTCAGAGCACTAAGGGGTATAAGTGTCTTTCCTAAGGTGATAGAGTTAGTATATGTCAGAGCCAGGACTCAAACCCAGGTCTTCCTGGGATTGATGGTATCTCTCAAGTTAACTGTACTATAGAAAACCATTTTTAAAATGGGAAGACTTTCATAAATATGTGCAGAATGAAGGAAATGGAACCAGGCAGGTGGTGGGTGGTATGTATATACAAAGACTATAACAATGTAAATAGAAAACACAAAACCCTAAAATGGAATCTTGTATAATTATGATGCCTAAGTATGGTCCTGAAGAATTGATGAAATGCACCCCTCTTAGGTCTCTGCAGAGGTTGGGGGACTGTGGGTGGGGACCATTACATGTTCTGCCAATCATGGCTGAATGATTTTGCTGAACTGATTTTTTCCTCTTTTTAAATCTTTGTTACCAAGGATGGCTTTATGGTTAGAGAGATGGGAAGGATATTTTCAGAATGGAAAGTGACATAGAAACAAAAAATAGCAATAAGAAATAAGATTTTTTTTAAAGCATGGAACAAACCTATAAGTATAGTATCAGAAGCACTAAAGTTTGTAATGAACCTGTGCTAAATACAACCAAAAGAGTTGGGTTGCTGTTTTATTTTTGCCCAGTAAGTTATATTGAGGGAGAAAACTGGAAACTAGGGGAGTGCCCACCTATTGGGCAATATTATTGTACCATAAGAAATTACAAAACGAACAGTTTCTGAGAAAGACCTTTTTTAATTGGAGAGCAAAGTGAGCCTAATTATGAGAAAAATTTATACAATACCAACAACATTATAAGGAAAATAAATTTTCCAAAGACTTTAGAACTCTGATCAATACAATGATAAAGCATAATTCCAAAGGAACAAAAACAAAACATGACACCCACCTTCTGCCAAGAAAGATAACAGACTTAAAATGAAGTAGGAGATACATTTTTAGACATAGCCAAAGTGAGATTTGTTTTATTGGACAATATTACATCTTTGTTATCAGGGCTTTCTTTTTCTTTTCTTTTTTAAATTGTTGTTTAATCAGGAATGAGTGAAAAGAGATAAAAATGCTTATAAAATAAAAATTTTAATTAAATATTGTAAATATGATAAATAAAACTAAAAAAATAAAAATTTACATTGGGGGAAAGTGGAAAATCAGGAGGGTAAAATTATAATGATGGAGAGAAGACAGAGCAGCTCAACTCCTATTTTGCTTTTTTTTTTTTTTACTGGCAAAGAGCAAAATGATTTTTAAACAGGAAAGGTCAGAGCAAAAAAAAAAAAAATTCAAATAATAAAAAGTGCTAATAAAAGAGATCCATAATAATTAGGGAGATAGTAAGAGAAACTCAAGTTGTGCTTAATTAGTTTAAGTTCCAGGTTCCAGATGAACTATGGTTCATTCTCAAATATTAAAAAAAAAAAAAAACTGGCAGGTGTGAATGGCTGAGCCATTATTTGAAAGATGATGAAAAACTGAAGAGGTGTCATAGAAATTAGAGAAGGGCGGGTATCTCAATTATTTTAAGGAAGAAAATAGAATCTGCAGATTGTAGGCCAATGAGCTCGACTCCCATTTCCGATGACATTCTAGAATGTAATATTAAAGGAAGTGGTGATCACCAAATGAAAGTATGGCTTCATCAAGAATAAATCACATGAGTTTAACCTCATTTCCTTTTTTTTGATAGTGTTTTCTGATGTCTATAAAAAATATGAGTGCTGACTGAATTCTTTCCCACACTCACCACATCTCATACGGTTTTTTCTCCTAAATGAGCTCTTAGAAATATGCACGGCTGTTCTCTGAATGAAGCCTTTGCCACAGTAATTATGTTGACAGGATTTCTCGCCACGTGGATCCACTAATGACATATGACATGAGCTTTCTGATGGAATCCTTTGCCACACTGATCACATTTCTAGGGTTTCTCTCCTCAGTGGATTTTGTAATGGGTATGAAAACTTGATTGATATGTGAATTCTTTATTACGCTGATTACATTTATAGGGATCCCCCCCCCCATGTGTACTTTCTGATGCTCAAAAAATCTTAACTGATACATGAATTTTCTTCCACATTGACCACATTTATAAGGTTTCTCTATGTGCCCTCTCTGGTGCCTAGACAAACTTGATTGAAATCTGAGTTCTCTACAACATTGTTCGTATTTATAAGGTCTCTCCACCATGTGCATAATAGTAGAAAATGCTATACATCATTTGCCTAGATTTTAGCATAACATTTAACAAAGTTCTAATCTTATTCTTATGAATACGGTAGAAAAGAGTAGGCTATGATAAAAACTGACATTTATATATAGCCTTTATGTAAATCCATACATATATAGCTGTAGCTATATCTATATACCTATAAAACATATGGACATATAGTTATATATAGCTTTAATGTTTGCAAAAGACTTTTCCTACATCATCTCATTCAGTCCTCAACAATACTAATACCTGTAAGTGCTTACAGGTATTATATCTCTGTTTTTATAGAGGAAGAAGCTGAGTTTGAAATTCATGGAATCATAAAAAGCTAGAAGAGCCTTTGAAGGCCATCTATTCCAACTCCCTCATATTACAGATGGGTTTGTCATTTGAACTTTGATGGTTCAGAGAGAGTGTAAATTAGCAATTGTTTCTGTTCTGGTCAGAAACTCTAAGGGTCATCTCCTCCCAGACTGATTCTTTTGTGAAGTCAAACTATGCCATCTTTTATCCCAGTTCTTACCTAGTCTTTGATTACTAAGTGGGCAGTGCCTCAGACAAACTGAGACCTGGGAAAAAGACCTTAGCTTAAAAAGTCTCCCACTGTATCCAGAGCCAGTCATCTTGACCTATGTTTTGCCATTGGACTCTGGGGGACTCTGGAGGAAAGAGTGAGGCTGGTGACTTTGCAAAGTGGTGCCTCATTTAAATCCAATTCACTTTCAAGCCAAGATATCACCCTGCTGATGTCATTGCTCCTCTACAAGAACAAAGGCCAGCCAACATTATAGTTGAGAAAACTGAAGCCCCTAAACATTAAATAATTTACCCAAAAGGTAGTAAGTGGGAGGAGCGGGCTTTGGACTTAGGACCTTATGCTTCAGTTCTAGGGCTCTTTTCTAGTCTCAAGCAGGGTGACTTAACCAGAGGCTCATAGCTAAGTTCTTAGGCTAGACTTGAAGGCAGGTCTTTCTTTCCCAAATACAGTACTCTGTTACTTCTCAGGCTACATAATTGTACAGGTAGATTCAGGACTGGTCAAATGAACCCGAAAGGAAGTAATTATGGTTTGATGTAAACTTGGAAGAAAACCTTTGGTTCACTACTACAAGTTTTTGTGTTTAGCCCCATGCTCTTTTATAGTTTTATCTGTGGCTTGAATACCTATATAGATGGCCCATTTACTACACATGCCAATGGCATACAGGTAGGCAAGATAACTAACACATCAAATGACAAATTTAGGACCCAAGAAAGTTCTTAACACGTTATAATCTGAAATATAAAATTGAATAGGGATGAATGTAAAAATCTTTTGCCTGCACTAGAACAAAAATTAAATACATTTTTAACTTAATGTCTCCATTAAATTCTTCTCTCCCTTCAAGATGCAAGTTCAATACCACTTTCTACCCCAAGATTTTCCTGCTCCCTCAACTGTTTATGTCTTCCCTCCCCAACTACCTTGCATTTATTTTATATTTCTCCTGTTTGTACTTATGTAGCAAGAGGCAGAATGATGCAATGAATAGAAATCTAGCATGAGAACTAGGAAAACCTGGTCTCAAGGCCTGCCTCTAACACAAAATGGTGGAGTGACTTTGGGCAAGGCATGTAATCTCTAGTGCCCCCAGGGAATTATAAGACTGTAAACTGTTGAGCAGGTGCTGACCTGCATTGCTAGAAGTTTCTTCATCTGGAAGTTCCCTATAGCAATGAAATTACAGGATCAGACCCAATCCCCTATATTTAGGTAATGGGGGTTAGTTATATGCATGGAGTCTGTATCAGAGCTCCGTAACAATTTCCAAGTATACACAGGGTTCATCATTAAATGGCTTGTGTTTTGAGATAATGAGGCAATCCCCTTATTGGCTACTGAGCAGGAAGAGCCAAGGACTAAATAGATCTTTGAAAGGAGGTGACAACCCCCTCTTCGACTCTTTTCTCATCCCATCTCCAGATTGTGTATATATGAATATAATCCAGTTGTAGTTGCTGGGGAACAAAGTTGGTTGAATTTTTTTTTAATTCCCCCTCTCAACAGGTAAAAAGGGAAGAATAGACTCTTCCCAGATCAAGCCTTTCTCTTTCCAGAGGATAGCCTAAAGGGGAAATCCTTCCCTTTGGTCCCTGACTCTATCCAGAATGTGCTTATAAATATTTATAGCTAATACAAATTTTTTTTAATTTAATGTACATTTTTAACATCTTTTCCATCACTTTCTTAAGTCCAGACAACCAACAAAGCAATAGATCAAGCTTTGATTTATGGCATTTGCTCAAACTTTAACCATTAGCCCTCTTTACATCAGAGATTAAGAGTCTTACCTGAGATTCCCATGGTCTGAGAGACCATATTTAGATACCACAATGAGCTAATCTAGGGGCAGAATGACCCTTGGCCCATGTAAATCACTTTCCATGCTATTTGGGAGTGTTTATATAACAAAGTTATTAATAAAATCGCAATTAGGGGCGGCTAGGTGGTGCAGTGAGTAGAGCGCTGGCCCTGGAGTCAGAAGGACTTGAGTTCGAATCTGACCTCAGACACTTAACACACACAAACAAAAACCTAGCCCATGTGACCTTGGGCAAGTTACTTAACCCCAATTGCCCTCCAAAAAGCAAAAAAAAATAAAAAATAAAATCGTAATCATAAGTTCTCTTGCACTTTGCCCCCAGTTAGAAAAATCTCCACTGTTCAGAGTTAGATTTCTTACATATTGAAATTCTGTGAATTTTCTGCTAGCCACTGGCATCATCCATGCCCCTTTGCCCAGTATGGACTAAATATTTTCAGTCATGTTCAACTCTTTGTGACTCCATTTGGAATTTTCTTGGAAAAGATACTGGAGTAGTTTGCCATTTCCTTCTCCATCTCATGTTATAGATGAGGAACTGAGTCAAACAAGGTTAAGCAACTTGCCCAGAGTCACAAAAATAGCAAGTGTCTAAGACTAGGTTTGAATTCACAAAGATGAGTCTTCTGAATCCAAGTCCAACACTCTATCCACTGTACCACCTAGCTGCCTATGTGAACTAACTATACAAACAGGCAATACACAATAGAATCATGAGTAACCATGGTTTTGAGTTGGGTTTTTTTTTTTTTGCCTTTTTGGAGGGGGGATGGCAAGGCAATTGGGGTTAAGTGACTTGCCCAAGGTCACATGGCTAGTAAGTGTTAAGTATCTACGGTCAGATTTGAACTCAGGTCCTCCTGACTCCAGGGCAGGGCTCTATTCACTGCACCATCTAGCCACCCCCAACCATGGTTTTTATATAAGGGAAAATAGAACACTAATTAAACTGGGAGCTGTAACATATTTAAAGAACATAAACATTTAGGAGTAAAAAAAAATGGGAAGAAGGGGATGTGAAGGACATCACCAGTTTCAACAGCCTGTTGGGAAGAAATAGGTCAGCCACATTCCTGCACAGAATTCCTCCAATAGAGAGGCCAGCAGGGGAGCCACCAGTCACATCAATGCCTGTTGTCTATTCCTAGCCAAGTGCTGCAACGCTTTTGGCTGCCTCCTCTCTCTGACTGATTGCTTCTCTCCCAGCTCCATCATGTACTCTTCCTTTAACTCTGTTGCCCAGCAAGCCAAAAGCTCCCATTGCCTCAAGCAATACTATCCCTTGGCTCAAAGAGTGCAGTGACATCAGTTACAGCCTCAGATACTTAACTAGCTGCAGGACCCTGGGCAAGTCTGCCTCTATTTAATCTTCATTATCAACATTTTCTCCATCCCTTTCCCAAGTCAAGAAAATCAGCAAAACAATACATCAAACCTTGATTTGAAGCATTTGCTAATTTCCAAGACGTGAATGAAAGTTTACTAAAAATTTAACTATTAGCTCTCACAGATAGGAGCTGATTCCAGCAATCCATCTAATATTGTACTTTGAGTACCTTTTTATTTCCTCCTTTTGACAAAACCCAAGCTAAGACCAAGACCTAAACTTTAAGTCATTCCCCCTGGGAATTCAGGGCTGGGGTGTCATGAACCAAAGAGTGTGAGAAAAAGAGCCTGATCTTTCTTTTAAGTAGTCAGCCTCCTCCATGACTGAATCCCATACATGCATGCATGCATGTGTCCAGAGCTGAGAAGGAACTCTTAGTGGAAAGCACCCCCAGGCCCAGCAGTGGTTATTATTGTTATACATATACATATACATATGTTATACATATACATATACATATGTTACATGTGTGTGTGTATATATATATATATATATATATATATATACACACACATGTAAGTTCTCCCCATGGAATATAACCTCCTTTGAGAGAAAGGATTGTTACATTCCTTATATTTGTATTCCTAGCACCTAGCACGGTATATGTAGTAGGTGCTTAATAGATGCTTATTGGTTGATTCGCTGGTATAAAATTAATGCAGGTTAATCCTAAGAGACCTAGTAGCTAGAGAGGTTAGGAAAGGTGTCCTATAAGACATGGCATTTGAGGTGAACTTTGAAGGATCCTGTTGTTGTTAAGTCATTTTCAGTCATGCCCAACTCTCTGTGATTCTATTTGGGGTTTTCTTGGCAAGGATACTGGAGTGGTGGGATTGTTAGAGATACCTGAGGTCCTACCTTGACCTGTTGCCCATTGTCCTGTTCCATTTGGATTCTGCCAAGAAAGTTCAGTCATTTCAATCATGTCCAACTCTTCATGACCCCATTTGGGACTTTCTTGGTAAAGAAACTGAAGTAGTTTGCCATTTCCTTCACTGGCTCATTTTACATTTGAGAAAACTAAGGCAAACCAGTTTGAGTGATTTGCCCAGGTTCACACAGATAGTAAGTGTCTGAAACCATATTTAACTTGGGAAGATGAGTGAACTCCAGACCCACACTCTATCCACTGTACCACCTAGCTGCCCCACTTGAAGAACATTAGGGATTCCAAAAGGCGGAGATTCCAGGCATGAAGGACAGTCTGTGCAAAGGCCTCCAAATTCCCAGGATAGCTTATCAATACTGCTTCTGAAAAGGTGATCCACAATTTCCTCTTTGCTGATCATGGCCTGGAATGAGAACTATAGCAACTGAAAAATACATTGGCCCTTTGAGATTAGTGCACAAATGGACTCACTCTGAAAGGCACCAAAGATGCTCCTGTCACCAGATCCTAAACTCTCCTTTTGTGGTTTTTTTGGCTCATTACATTCCTCTTGGGGGATGGGGATGGTAGAGGGGTGAAGGCCTGGGTGATGAGACCAGCTCCACATGGTGACTAACTATAGCTTTGAGACGCATCTTTCCATGATGAGGCAGCCATCCGTGGTGGAAAAATCAGCTCCTTCTGCCAGGGGATTTTGTCTCTCACCAGCTGCAATGGCTCATCTTGCAACCACAGAGCACCCATTTTCCTCTTCCTCATTTTTCTAAAAGCCCCTGGACATTCTACCCTTATTAATTTGGGTCTGGCTAGAAGCAGAATAACAAAATATTTGACATTTTGGGACAGACATATAGTCCACTGAACTCAAGATTCTGTTCCTAAAGGGAAGGCCAAGGAGTCAGAAATTGTATTGTCTCATGTCAGTCAAAGAAATTGCATAACCAACTTCTTTGGAAACCCTAGCAAAGATGATGGAAAATCATCCCTTGTACTGTACCCTTTTTGAGGGGCTCCAAAACAGTTATAATTGGGGATATTCTTTAAAATATTCTAGTTTCCCTAGAAATTAGTCTCATTGCATTATATAAACAGTTTCACTTTCGTTAACCATGGTCCTTAATGAGATCTATGTGGAGCTTTTAAAAAACTAATGGGTCTTTGAGATTCTTTTATGAATAGATTCACCCTGAAATACCAAACATGCTTCCCCACAATAGCTCAGAGACACAGCTGCTGAGAGTGTCAGTTTTAGAGTATTTCAATTTTTACGAACCAACAATTATTAAAAGTCTGTTTCTTATGTACAAGATGCTGTGCTAGGGGTTGGTGACATAAAGATTAAAAACTACATAGTCCCTTTCCCTCATAGAGCTTCCTACCTATCATTCAATCAATCAACAAGCATTTATTAAGTGCCTAATAATTACCAATCAGTCACTGTGATAGGCAGTGGGGTTACAAAGACAAAAATAAAGAAATCCTTGATCTCTAGATGCTTACCTTCACGATACCAGCATAAGGATGGGAATTGGACCTGGACTTGTAACTTTATTAGTTAAGGAACATCCAGATGAGGAAAATTCCCTCTACCAATGCAGACCAGCACTTTCTCTGCAATTTTTAGCCTTAGAGAGATGCCTAGAGCGTTGATAGTTTAAATGATTTGTCAAGATCACTTAGCTGGTATGTGTCTGCAGCAGACTTTGAATCCAAGTCTATCCTTGCTTTGAAGTCAACTCTCTCTCCATTAGGCCATGCTGTGGCTTAGGCCATGTATCCATACATGGTCATATGACTATGATCTTAATGAAATATTTTCTAGATATATTGTTATATCCTCCTTATCAGGATTTTATTTAAGATTTTTGTATCAATATTAATTAGTGAAATTTCTCTAAAATTTTCTTTCTCTATTTTGTCTCTCCCTGGTTTAAATATCAAAACCAAATGTTTCTTATAAAAGGTGTTTTGTAGAGTACTTTGTGTCTATTTTAAAATTTTATTGAATTGCATATGTGTCATTAGAAATATAATGATTAAAAATATAAATAGTATCTTTAACATATATGTAATAACATGATATATGATTATGTCATATAATCCTATATGATAGTATAGTATAATATAATATAATAATATTATGCTATCATTTAAATATGATATATAATAACATATTGTCATTATAATATAAATGGCATCTTTAATGATATTATTTCTATTATTTGTTCTTTGATTCATTCATTATTGAGGGTGCATTTTTGTTTCATCTGCCTTTGGAATCAAATTCAGTGAGAGAAATATTAAAGTCTCCCAACTACTATTTTGTTGCTCTTGATCATATTTTTGTAATTCATGTAGCTCTTCTTTTAAGAGCTTAACCAAAATGCCATACATTTAATGTAGTTCTTTTTTCATTGTCTATGGTTCCTTTAAGCATAATATGGTTTCCTAATTTGTCCCTCCTGACGTTTTTACTGTTGCCTCGTCTGAGATCATGATTGCAACTCCTGCTTTTTTAGAATTGCCTTAAATATAACAAATGCTGTTCCATTTTCTCGTTTTCACTCTCTACGTGTTTCTATTGTGTTTTACTATATATGTTTTACTTATATGCAGCCAAATGGTCAGGTCCCATTTTCTTATCCATTCGTTTATTCTTTTTATTAAGGAATCTAAGTGACATAAAGGATAGAGAGCTGGCCTCAAAGCCAGGAAGACCTGGGTTTGAGTCCTGCCTCTGACAGATACCAGTTGTATGGTCCTGGACAATTCACAGCCTCTCCACATTCCTAAGCAACTCCCTTAAGATTATAAGTTTCATGATTGTACATGTATAACCTCTATCAGATTGCTTACTATCTTATGGAGGGGAGAGGGAAGGGAGAGAGGGAGAAAAATTTGGAACTTAAAATCTTATAAAAATTAATGTTGAAAACTATCTTTACATGTAACTGGAAAAAATAAAATACTATTAAGTACAAGGAAGGGGAGAGTTTGTAAATTACAGAGCAGCTGATCTGCATTGATAAAGGAAGCTCCTCACTGAGTGCTCCATACCCTGAAGAAATCACAGGTCTGGTTAAATAAATAATGAATGGATGACTGAATAGATAGGTAGATAGATAAAGAGGGATGAATAGATGAACAAACAGATACACAAATGAATGAATGAACAAATAAATAAATAAGGATGATAATTTTCCCTGAAATATTAATTCATTTTTTCTACCAACTCTGTTCTTCATTTTTCCCATCAAGCTTTTTAGTTTTATTTTATTTATTTATTTATTTTCCCCTGACATCTCCATACTACGCCTTCTGCCTTCCAACCTCCCCTGGGACTCTGTTCTTTGCCTCTTCATCTCCCAGCTCAGATTGGGAATTTTTTGCCTTATCTTATTGGGGGGAGGGGGGCACTTCCCTACTACCTCCAATATTCCCTTTCATTTCAGCACTCTTTTATAACATCTTATAACACATTTTATAACCTATTAAAATGTAAATCTTTTGACACTAGGGACTATATTCCTTTTTTTGCTTGTATTTGTATCCCTAATACTCAGCACAATGCCTGGGACATTCTGTTCAGTCATTTTTTCAGTCATGTCTGACTCTTCATGACCCTATTTGGGGTTTTCTTGGCAAAGATACTGGATTGATTTGTCATTTCCTTCTCTGGCTCATTTTACAGATGAAGAAACTGAGGCAGACAGGGTTAAGTGCTTTGCTCAGGTTCATACAGCTAATAAGTGTCTGAGGGCAAATTCTAACTCAGCAAGATGAATCTTCCTGACTCCAGGCCTGGCACCTTATTCACTATACCACCTAGCTGTCCTTTTTAAGTGTAAGGGCTATATTTCTTTTTTGCTTGAATTTGTATATCTAGCACTTAGCAGAGTGCCTAGTACATAGTAAGTACTTAATAAATGCTTATTGGCTAATGGAATTAACTTAAAACTCATATTTTTATGACACTGCAATGACAAACAACTTTGAAAGATTTAAGAACTTCAAGCAATGAAATGACAAATCATAATTACAGAGGACCTGTGATGATGCAGGTTACCCACCTCCTGACAGAGCAGTAATGGTTTCAGTATGCAAAAAGAGACATTTTTGGACACGGCCAATGCAGGAGTTTGCTTTTCTTGACTGTATATTTGTCATGAGAGTTTGATCTTTATTTTTTTTCCTACAGGAGAGGTAGATGAGACAGAAAATGTATTTTATTCATACAAAATATATAATAAGAAAGGAAATTTGTATATTTTTTGAGTTGCAAATACAGTTGCCACTACTAACAAAACTAAAAAAGAAACAAGAGATCATCGTGATTCATATATGGTTATAGTGGTGATACAGCAAGAGAACAAGATGAGAGATAAATCTAGTGGAACCCAGCAGTGAAAATGTTTGTCTGCCTGATCCTTTGATGTTTCTTAAACTGGGGGATTTTCTAGTGTCCCTTAAATCTTATCTCACTGTTTGGGGCCTAACTTAAAATTCTGACTTGTGATGCAGTTTTAATTTTCTGTGGAAATTTACTAGCTGTTTTGCTAAAAAAAAAAACAAAAAGAATCTCTATGGTTTGGCCTCCCCTGTTTACTCTGATAAGCTACCATCCCTGGCATAGAGCCAGCACTGCCGAGGTGGCCCCAGAGCTAAGACAGTGGGTAGCCCTTCACCACATTGCATTTGTAGAGAAGGCCTATAGCAGTTAAGATGTTCAAGGGGAAATGCCCCACTCTTGCTTTGAGGTCAAAAACAAATGCCCCTCTTCTTTCGCTGAAGTGGAGAGGAATGCAAAAATAAAAAAGCAGGTGACAAAACTGGGGAATTCCCCAGAAAAACAACACACAAACCCCCAAACAGTGGAGCAGTCCCTGGACAGCCTGATTATCTCCCCCCTTCCAGAAGATGACCAGAGATCTCCTTCCTTTGTGCCTCAGGGATCACTTAAACCCCTATATAGTACTTCTCCTGGGGCTCTGTCGTTCTTCCTCTCCCTTGTCCCCAGTTAGGTTTCACTGTTGCTTCTGGAATTACCAAATGCTGGTTGTGTTAAGTGTCAATCCACCACCAATAAAACCTCCTTGGAGTTATCTCTTCTTGGCAGAGGGCAGGCAGGTGACCTAGTGGATAGAGTGGCGGGTCTGGAGTCAGGAAGACTCATCTCACAGAGTTCAAATCTGACCTCTGACACTTACTGGCTGTGTGACCCTGGGCAAATCACTTCACCGTGTTTATCTCAGTTTCCTTATCTGTAAAATGAGCTGGAGAAAGAAATGGCAAACCACTTTAGTATCTCTGCCAAGATGATTATGGCCCCCATTGGGGCCATAAAGAGTGAGACAGGACTAAAACGACTGAACATCATCATCTTCTGGACATAATCCAAATGAAGCAGGCAACAGGTCAAGCTAGGGCTACAAACACCTCCAACATTCTAAGAGCCATTGACCAGAGGACTAAGTGCCTTGACCACTGCACCTGTGCAGATGTAGAAGGACTGGATCTTCAATGCTACCTCCCATCCTTCCTGAGAGAGAGAGCCCAGCCACTTGACCACATGTTCCACTGACAGGGATTGCTACACTCTCCTTGTAGCTCATGAACTGTCATTCTGAATAGAGATCACTCAATCAGGTAGCCATACCAATGTCCCAATGAGTATCATGCTGTGATTCAGGATTCGAATGCAAGGGCTGGCGGGGGTGGGGATGGGGGGCGGGGAGGCCCTTAAGTCAAGCCTCAGTAACGAGGAACTCCATTTCCCCTTATTTCTAGGAGTGCCAACCAAGGCTGTGTCTAGGATCTCTAGCCACTAAGCTTTAGTAATGGGACTTAACCTCATCAGGGCTGTGGTCTGAGCCACATGCCTAAGTAAGAGGGAATCCATCCCCCACTATGGACAAGATAAGGCAACTACCCTCCAGACACTGTAAGTGGTACTGCCACTAGCAGCTAGGCAGCATAGTGGATAGCATGGTGTGAGGGCTGCTCAATCCCCTTTGGTGTCCAATGGATCACTCAGCTCTCCCCGTGGCTCCAAGAAACAACCTTGGTTTTGGTTTATACTTTATAGTTTTGGTTTTGGAGAACCCCTCAGAAACAGGCAAGTGACACAAATCAGGGCTTGATTTCTTGTTTTCTATATTGGCCAGACTTTTAAAAGTGATAATGAAAAGTTAATAACATAGATTAAATTTTAAAGTGCATCATAGGGTCAGGGGTTTGTTTTGTTTCTTGGAGGAGTGGAGTTGGTTGTTGTTGTTTGTCCATCATTTTCAAAGAGGACCAATGACATCATGGAGTGATAGCTTGACTTGAGCGTGAATTGGATTTAAGTAAGGCAAAGCTATAGAGTTGTCAGCCTCACTCTCTCTTCCAGAACCATTGAAGACCAGTGGCAAGTAAACCACGCCGTTTCTTCATGGCTTACGTTATGGCCCTATGGATTGACAATATTAACCTTTCCATTATATTCAACTACATTATAACCTTCTTGGGGGTCTTTTCTTCTTTTTGTATTCTCTCTCCCACCCTCCAAGTCAAGATGACTGGTGATGGCCCAGGATACAATGGATGACCTTGGCATCTTCAATGTCTGACCTAGCTCTAAGCACTCCACAACACCTACTTCAACCGCTTTTATGGCTATTAGAACAAATTGCTCTCATCCACCTATTCCACTAGGAGAAGTCTTCACGTGCTTGGGTAGACATCCCCCTAACTCAAAAACAGGTTTGAGACCTGTCAGGTACCTCAACCTGGTTTAGCCTGCCTGCTAGGTTTTACCCAGATGTGGCTGCTGTACATGCTTCAGCTTCTTTGAGACACAGGTGAGAGCCAAGTGATCCATTGGACACCAAAGGTGGACGAGCAGGACTCAGCAAGCCCTCACACCGAAGGTGCTAGTCTTCCCTTACTTAACACCCCATACTGTTTGTTAAATATTTATCACATAACTTGCAAAAGATCCTGTGATATATAACAATATACATATAACTATACATATATATGTGTGTGTATATATACATACACACACACACACACACACACACACATATATAATGTTGATAACCTTAGTTGTTACAAATTCTCCACTGAAGCCTTGCTCTGATGTCTCCTCATAGCATGAAGGTAAGCCTGGGATCTTGAAAATTAATTCCATAAGATACTAGCCCCGGAAGGTATTACCAAGCTCTAAAGGCTTCCAGCATGGGTCCAACAATGTGCTATATGCCTTCTACCCAAGAAGCAGCCTGGCTAAATTCAGAGAGGCTTATCACCAAAGGTTACCCTTTAAGTGATCATTTACATTTATTCTTTAAAGTACAATTTATGAAGGTATAGAGGGGTCTCAGTTTTCATCAAAAGAGAAAACATCCAAAACAATGAAATTAGAGATCTTAGAGAGTCTGAAGTTCATTGGGATATAGGCTTTAGAGACAAAAGGGACTTTACATATTATCCAATCTAGCCTAACTCTCTTGGTTTTGTTTTTTTGTTTGTTTTTATAGATGAGGAAACTGTGGTCCAAAAAAAGGTTAAGATCACACAGTAAGACATAAAACTAGGATGTGGATCCAGTTCCTCTGATTACAAATTACATACTGAGTCAATACAATAAGCTATTTATGGTTCTTTTGTATTTGTAACTGTGTGCAAGCATGCATGTTTGTGGTTCTTCATGCGGAATGTGTGAGTCGGTCACTGAACTCAGGTTGAAAGAGGAAGACAGGCTAAAAAGAGGAAGACATTCTTAGAGAATAAAATAAACAGGTCAAAAGTCTATAGAAATCCTTTTCGGGACAAACAGGCAATACTTCATCAGACAATAGCAAAGGCTGATAATAGTTACACAATGCTGAAATATCAAATGTAGCTAAAAGAGGATTATCTCCAGATAAAACCAATGATATGGCCAAGATTCAAGAGAAACCAAAAGACCCTCTATGGGCTACATCCACATAAGCTCAGCCAACAATACCCTGACAAGGAAGTGTTGAATGATGGCTGAGTCATAGAGATGTATTGGTGACAATGGAGGGGTTTTATGATGGTAATTAAAGACCTGATGATTTCTACTAGAAATTACAGAAGGACTTAATGATCAATGTAGATTATACAAGAAAATGGTAGGAATTGTGCAACACATCATTGCAGGCTATAAAAACTTAGCACCTACCAAATGTCTAGTAAGACATGACCTAATGGCTAGAATTATAGATCAGAAACTTACTATCTTTCATTGATTGAGAAAGAGTCAACATATCTCCATACATTTACAAATACCTCAAAATATCCTGGCAAAATTAGCCAATAAACTGCTCAAACCATACCATTATCAAAGACTAAATTGCTTCCCACAATCACCCAGGCATAACGCTAAGCCATAAAAACCTGATAATTTTTTGATAGATGTCACTGCAACAAATTCTCATAATCTCCAGGTTACATGGGAAAAAAAAGTCCTTCAAAATATAGAGACCTATCTGAGGATATTAAAATCATTCTAAGGATGCTTTCACTCAGCCTAAAGAGGATGAGCTTACATTTTGATTGTTTTATTCAACTACCAAAAAAAGCAATTATTTGATCCACCTGTTCAATAATCCATTGAAGAGTAAATTTTTTTTCTAAAATAATAGCAAGAGAGCAACTGTCAAAAAAAAAAAATAAAATAAGAACTCTCATTTATATCATGCTCTATAGTCTGCAAAAGACTTCCCTAAAACAACGTCTGAGGTTATAGCACAAGTATCATAATACCTATTTCACAAATTTTAGGATCATTAATTTAGAGTTCCAAGGGACCTTAGAGGCCATCAAGCACAATTCCCACATTTTACATTTGGGAAAACTAAGGCACAGAGAAATAATTGACTTGCTCAGGGTTAGACAACTATCGAGGGCTTAGGAGGAAATTTCAATCCAAGTCTTCTCCATCTAGTCTGGTACCTTTCAGAAGAGGAAGCAAAATTACAGAGGTGTCAAGTGATTTACCTAGGTTTACACAGCCAGCAAGTGGCAGAATCAATACTGAAATTCAGTGGCCTTTCTACTGAACTCTGCCATTTCTTCACAATTTATGCTATGGACCTGTGTGCTGACAATATTAACTCTTCCATATTACATTTGACTAAATTATAACCAACTTGGCTGTCTTTTCTTCTTTTGTATTCTCTCCCCCACCCACAGCCCTCCCAAAACACCTCTAATACAGTTCTGGACTCAATAAATCCTTGTCAAGTAAAGAAATGAATGAATGAGCTAAGCAAGGAAGGAAGCAGCAAAAGAAAGGAGGGAGGAAAAAAGGGAGGAAGGGATGAAAGAAAAAAGGAATTGAGGAAAAAAGGAAAGGAGAAAGGAAAGAAGGAAGGGAGGGAGGAAAGAAAGAAGAAAGGGAGGAAAAGGAAGGAAGAAAAAAAGGAAAGGAGGGAGGGAGGGAAAAAAGGGAGGAAAGGAAGAAAGCAAAAAGGAATGGAGGAAAGAAGGAAAGAAGAAAGAAAGGAAAGAAGGGAGGGAGGGAGGGAGGAAAGAAGGAAGAAAAGGAAGGAAGAAAAGAAAAAAGGAAGGAAAGGAGGGAGAAAGGGAGGAACAAAGGAAGAAATGAAAGAAGAAAGGAAGGAAAACTAATGGATGAAAATCAAATGTTACAAAATAAATGAGAACACTACATCTATGCTAAGAAAGAATAGAATGCAAGCCACTTCTCTTTAAGACACATAGAAGATCATATGTTTTGAGTTGAAAAGGAACTTGGAAATCAAATAGTTCAACCTCCTCATTTTCCAGATGATGAAAATGAGACCCAGAAAAGTAGAGTAATTTATCTGAGGTCATACAGGTCTCACAGGATGATGGAATTTCAACACTGGGCGGCATCTCAGAAAACTATCCCCAAGTAAGCATCCCCTCAAAAACACACCCAACAGTGAGAGGAAACCCACCACATCCCAAAGAAGCCATCCTTACCCTTGGATGGTTCCAACAACCAAGAAGCCTTGCCCTAGACAAAGCCCAAATCTGCCCATTTGGATTATTTATCCATTGTCTCCAGTTCTGCCTAGTTACTATTTGCAGAGATTTGTTGCAATTCCTTTGCCTTAATGCAAAAGAATATAGATTCTCAGTTGGTGTTTGTTTTCAAAGCATCTTAAAGTATCTTCCTTTTATCTTGAGTTTGAAAATATGTTGTATCTGGTATTCATTGTAAAATAATACATGTTTACTTAAGCTATGGTGCCTCCAATCAAGAACTAACTAACCCTTTAAAGGTAGACTCATTCTAGGCTTACTACAATTTCACATTATCTAAATAGTGCCCTCATGGCTGCACAGAGATCATTCAGTTCATCCCCACTGACTATTGCACTTTCCACAGCAGTAATTCCAAACCTCCTCAAGATCCCAACTCCATCACCTCCCTCCTCCTCCTTCTCTCTCTCTCTCTCTCTCTCTCTCTCTCTCTCTCTCTCTCTCTCTCTCTCTCTCTCTCCCTCTCTCTCTCTTACTTGCTCATTTGTCCTGAATAGTATCACCTCCCATCCTCCCCAATTTAAAACCTCTCTGAATCTTCATCTATCCTTGTTTCTTTCTCTCAGGTCTCAGAGGATAAATTAGACTTCCTCTTTGTCATAGATAACTTCTAATTGTACCTTTGAAACCCCTCCTCTCATCTCCTCCAGGAATCATCCCCTTTCTTTTCCCACCTTTCATTTCATGACCAACAAACCAAGCTCAAGTCTCTTTTATTGATAAGAACCAACAAACCAGGGGCAGCTAGGTGGCAGAGTGAATAGAGAACCAGTCCTAGAGTCAGAAGGATCTGAGTTCAAATTCAACCTCAGACACTTAACACTTATAGCCGTGTGATCTTGGTCAAGAACCCCAATTGGTTTGCCTTCCCCTTCCAAAAAGAAAAAGAAAAAAAAAGAACCAACAAACCAAGCCAAACACCATTTCCCCTTGACCCTGCTACCTGTCAAACTACCGTTCTAGATCTCTCCTCCCCTTTACTGCTTTATATTCTAACAAGAATAATCTACACTGATTGCCTCTGCTCCCACATCACACATGCTCTTTATACCCTTCTTTCTAGCTTGTACTCCACCATTCTTCTAAAACTGTGGTAATAGGACTAATATCTACTAGGGTTAGACCAAACCCCTCCTCCTTCCTTTCTGAGTCAAGGATTCATTTTCCCTAAAAGAAGACAAATGATGTCCCCCATGACCTTGCAGAATTGCCACCCAGCCACTGCCAGAGCCACCACCACCTCCCATAAGGGGGCCGAGCCTGGGGTAGCCCCAGGCCGCAGGTCCGTGGGCAAGAGGTTAGAGCAGGAAGTGATGACCCTGATGATGTCTGGAGACAGAGGAATTTCTGTCCCCCCCAGAGGTAGATAATTTCTTCAAGTGGGTTGGGACCACCCACGGGGCAACTGGGACATAAGGTACAAGCTCTCCCTGGAATTCCCCAGTGGCTACACTTATAATGCTCCCACTGTGAAATTTGTCACACCGTCACCACCCTAATGTGGTCACCCAAGGGAATATATGTTTGGACATCCTCAAGGACAAGTGGTCAGCTCTGTGTGATGTCAGGACCATCCTGCTATCTATCCAGAGCCTGCTGGGAGAACCCAACATTGACAGCCCACTGAACACACCTCCTGCAGAACTTTGGACAGACCCTACAGCCTTTAAAAAGTACCTGCAGGAAACTACCTGAAGCAGGTGACTGGCCAAAAGCCCTGATCCTAGAATGCCCAGCCAGCCTGCCTTCCTTCATCTTGTGTGTATGTCTATGTATGTTTGTCTATCTTTTTCCCTTCCTCATAATCTGTCTGAAGAAGAAGAGAAGAAGGAGAAGGAGAAGAAGGAGGAGAAGGAGAAGAAGAAGAAGAAGAAGAAGAAGAAGAAGAAGAAGAAGAAGAAGAAGAAGAAGAAGAAGAAGAAGAAGAAGAAGAAGAAGGAGAAGAAGAAGGAGAGGAGGAGGAGGAGGGTGAGGAGGAGGAGGAGGAGGAGGAAGAGGAGGAGGAGGAGAAGAAGGAGGAGGAGGAGGAGAAGAGAAGAAGGAGGAGGAAGAGAAGGAGGAGGAAGAGGAGGAGGAGAAGAAGGAGGAGGAGGAGAAGGAGAAGAAGAAGAAGAAGAAGAAGAAGAAGAAGAAGAAGAAGAAGAAGAAGAAGAAGAAGAAGAAGAAGAAGAAGAAGAGAGGAAGGAGGAGGAGGAGGAGAAGGAGGAGGAGGAGGAGAAGAAGAAGAAGAAGAAGAAGAAGAAGAAGAAGAAGAAGAAGAAGAAGAAGGAGAAGAAGAAGAAGAAGAAGAAGAAGAAGAAGAAAAGAAGGAGAAGAAGGAGAAGAAGAAGAAGAAGAAGAAGAAGAAGAAGAAGAAGGATAAGAGAAGAAGAAGGAGAAGAAGGAGAAGAAGAAGAAGAAGAGGAGAGAAGAAGAAGGAGGAGGAGGAGAAGGAGGAGAAGGAGGAGGAGGAGGAGGAGGAGGAGGAGGAGGAGGAGGAGGAGGAGAAGGAGAAGGAGAAGAAAACCACAAACAGGCAGATATGTGGTACAGTGGATAGAGCTCCAGGCCTGTAATCAGGAAGAATCATCTTCTCGAGTTCAAATCAGTTTCCTCATCTGAAAAATAAACTGAAGAGAGAAATGACAAACCACTCCAGCATCTTTGCCAAGAAAAAAAAAACCCAAATAGGGTCACAAAGAGTCAGAGATGACTAAAAAACTGACTGAATGACAGAAAGAGGAGGAAGAGGAGGAGGAGGAAGAGACAAAAGAGTGGGGGTGAAGGGAGAACCTGATTAGCCCTGGTTTCTCCAACACAGATTCTTTCTCCTCACCCCCCAACATAGGATAGGTCCTGGCTCCTCCTCCTTCCTTCCTGTGACAGAACCTACTTTCACTAAAAGGAGACAAAGCTCTTTCCAGGTCAACTTGACTAGCTTCCTGGTCACCTGAGGACATAAAGGCATTCCACATGTATGTAGAGCCCCTGCTACTTAATAGATTAATGAAGACAATGCAAATCACCATGTCCTTCATCATATCCTGGAATGCTTACACACACACACACACACACACACACACACACACACACACACACACACACCCTAGCAGAGAAAGGATATGCAAAAAAGCTAGACATCTTCTTTTCCCATCCTCCATGATTTTTTAGAGATGAGGCAGTAATTCAGCTATCTCATTTGTCAACTCTCTCAGAACCCTAGGATATTTCTTCTGATGGGTGATGAACTTATCAGGGTCAGTGAGGGGCTCCCTTATTATCTGGTTACTTATTATCTACTTAATCTAATTATATTACCTCTTCCCATATAAGATAAGCTCCTTGAGAGCAGGAGCTAACAAATTTTTGTTTTTGTTTCTATCCCCAGCATCTAGCACAATATCTAGCACACAGAAGGCACTTAATAAATGCTTGTTGCTAGATTAGTTTCTTAATTTGGTTTTCAATTCATTAGCCATCTTTATTCTCTCCATCCTTTCCAGAGGAACTGGATGCATAGTTTGCATAGTGGTTTGGGCTGACCTTTAAGTCAGAAGAAATGAATTCTGGTCCCGCCTCTTATATACACTGGCTTTGTGACCCTGGGCAAATCACTTAACCTTTTTGCACTCCAGATAACTCTCCAAGGCTGTAAGGTGAAGAGAAGGTACAGTGTATCAGTGAAAAGGGCTTCCCTTACTGGGAGTTCCTTAGATTGGTGAAATCACAGACCCAGTCCTTAGCCTTTCTAAGCCAAAGGTCATTCTCCTTGGAGGGAGAGGAGAAATTCAAGTGTTCTCTCCTTCATTTCATTTCTTAGATCACATTATCTAGAACAGAGGCTCAACCTTTTTTATGTGTGTCACAGAACCTCTTATGAAGCCTATGGATACCTTCTCAGAACAATGTTTTAAATGCATAATATAAAACACATAAGAAGTCAGTTATTTTAAAATACAATTGTCAAAGGGTTTTTTGTTTGTTTTTATTTTTTGGTTTGGTTTTTTGAAGGGGGAAAGCAGGGTAATTGGGGTGAAGTGACTTGCCCAAGGTCACACAACTAGTAAGTGTTAAGTGTCTGAGGCCAGATTTGAACTCAGGTCCTCCTGACTCCAAGGCTTGTGCTCTATTCACTGTGCCACCTAGGAGGACCTGAGTTTAGATCAGACCTCAGACACTTAACACTTACTAGTCGTGTGACCTTGGGCAAGTCACTTAACCCCAATTACCTTCCATTCCCCTCCAAAAAAAAGCAAAAAAAAAAAAAAAGTTCACACACCCTAAGTTAAGAATCCCTGGTCTAGAACTGGCTATCTTTGTTAGCACTTACCTCTAATTTGTATCATACTTACGTTTATATATGCTTCATCCTTTTATTCGGCAGTAAACTCCTCAGGGAGGTTGTTTTTTTTTTTAATTTATTTTATTTGGGGCAGCTAGGTGGCACAGTAAATAGAGCACCAACCCTAGAGTCAGGAGGATCTGAGTTCAAATCTGGCCTCAGACACTTTACACACTTACTAGCTGTCACCTCAGGCAAATCATTTAACCCCAATTATCCGGCTTTCCCCAGACCAAAAAAAAAATTTATTTTATTTTCAATTTATGGAATGAAACAAACATTTCCATAACATAGTATAATAAAAAAAAAGATGATTGCACATGAAACTGAAAATCTATTAAATACCACTTGCTATTTCTTTTAAATATGTAACAGTTATAAACTGTTTCTTTTTTTTCTTCCTTCTACCCCTACCCTGACAAAAAGGTATAAATATGTAAAATTATTCTATACACACTTCTTTTTATCAGTTCTTTCTTGCCCATGACTACTTAGTAAATTTTTGTTGATTTCCATTGAAATTCAAAATTAAAACTAGTAGGAACTTTTAAGGACACTGGTGCAATTCACACATTTTACAAATGTAGAAACTGAGGTCCAGAAAGGGTAAGAGATTGCTCTACTGCTGGAAGTCAGAATGCCTTCATTTCTAAAAAGTGCTTAGAAGTCCTGGCGCAGTGTTTCCATTATCCAAAGTCCCTTAAGTAGATTGTAGTTGTAGTCTTCTTGGCAGTATGTCCACTAGTGGCCTCTCAGTGCCCCCTTTTGGCCAATATTGTATTCTCCTTTCCTTTGCCTTTGTTACAAAGCTGATCCTCTAACCTTTTGCAGTCCCAATATGCCTTGATTTTCAGTCTATCTTCCCATACTCCCTATTCAATATAAAGGAAATAGATGCTAGCATTTACCATGCATAAGTGCATAAAAAATTCCTTTTTCTTATTTTTTTTTTTCAATTTGGTATATAACAAAGTATCCTAAAGTCATTCTCTCTTCAGTCAACAAGCATTTTTTTTTTTTTGCTTTTTGTGGAGGGGGGAAGACAGGGCAGTTGGAGTTAAGTGACTTGCCCAAGGGCACACAGCTAGTTTTGTGTTAAGAGTTTGAGGCCGAATTTGAACTCAGGTCCTCTTGACTCCAGGGCCGGTGCTCTATTTACTGCACCACCCAGCCTCCCCATCAACAAGCATTTATTAGGTACTTGTTATTAACAGGTACTGTGCTAAGGACTAGGGAGGCAAAGAAGGGCAAAAATATGGTCTCTCTATTCAGGCAGCTCACAGCCTAATAGAGAAGACAACATGCAAACAACTACAGGTATCCCTTCCACATCTCGTTTTCCCCATTGTGGTTTCAATACATCATGGATCAGCATAAAAAATTAAACAGGGGGCAGCTAGGTGGCACAGTGAATAGAGCATCGGCCCTGGAGTCAGGAGGACCTGAGTTCAAATCCAGCCTCAAACACTTAACACTTACTAGCCATGTGACATTGGGCAAATCACAACCCCAATTGCCCTGTCGTCTCCCCTCCAAAAAGCACACACACAAAAAATTAAATGGGAATTTGGGGGTAGTTTTTTGGAAGATACAGATGACACGCAAAGGCCAGCAGGCCACACAGGCGTCTAGGTGGCTCAGTGATTAGAGCACCAGCCCTGGAGTCAGAAGGACCTGAGTTCAAATCCACCTTCAGACACTTGACATTCTTACTACCCAAGTCACTTTGGGCAAGTCACTTAACCCCAATTGCCCTGCAAAAAGCAAA